>JAMBLF010000052.1:0-512430 GCA_030578115.1 Leucoptera coffeella | reverse complement strand
ATAAGTACATAAAAACATATTAAGTTAATAAAAAGATAAAAAATGTATTTATATTTAATAATTTTTTTAAATTATATGCAATTTAATGTCAAAAAATATATCAACTATATTATAAAACAACGTTTTTTGCAAAATAGTGTTTTTTGAGTTTCTTCAGTTTAGTTTTGAAGCAGCGATGTATGTCTTACCTTTTACAGTCCATAAAAATGGGTCTTCTCGACGCCTTATCCCGCTGGGCGACAGGTGGTAAGAGAGAGGTCCAAGTGGTAGTCCTAGGGTTGGACAACAGTGGCAAGAGTACCCTTTTAAGGTCCCTACGGCCCCCTGAAGGAGTCCCAAAGGGCCCTCTCGTACCCACGGTAGGGGCTGAGTTGGACCATTTTCAAAGTAAGTAAAGTTTAAGAATAGATAGGTATGTAGTTTAATTCACACATTTATATTGGTCTTTTAATCTCTTAACATGAAGAATTTACTAATAATAATATTGGATATTATAACACCAATTGAACTAGCCCCTTGCTAAGTGCAATTAAGACATGTGTTAAGGGTACTAGTCAACGTATATTTAAGAAATATATACTTATTATATATAGATAAATACATATATAATCAACGACCAGAATGGAAAGCAGAATAAAAATGTAGTTCTTAACTCTGCCTCCAACGGGAATCGATATCGGGAACCCACGATTAGCGTTTAGGCGGCTAACCGATTGCGCCACAGAGGTCGTCAAAAACTTATTATTTCATTAATTTACAGTTTATAAATAAAATAGTCGTTTTGAACCCTCCTGTTAAGCAGTTCACCTGTGTTAGGTGGGTTCGTTCCCTCGTCGTATACAATTAATTACTTTATGCAAAACAAAAAAATGTACAACAAATTCTCTTTAGGTATATAAACTTATATTTTAAGTGTTTCATCTTCAGTTCAGTGTTTTCAGTATGTTTTAGAAAATAAATAAATACAACAAAATATATAAAAACCAACATAAAAAATCTAATTTGTGTGTATGTGTATTAAAGTTATTCTAATCAAAATAGTTACTGGCCATGGTCACGGGTCGTTAAAAGAGGTCTTGTAAAATGAGTATACATATACTCGTAGTTTTAAGAGATTCGCGATTTATACTCATGATTAATAACTAACGGGACTTATCGCGTAAGTTTTATATAATAAAATTACCTTTATTAACCCGACATTTCGGCTACGTTGCAGTAGCCATGGTTATATAAAAACTTACGCGATAAGTCCCGTTAATTATTAATCATGAGTATACATATGTTTTCCAGGTGGCGGAGTATACTTCAGTGCGTGGGAAGTGGGTGGGGCCAGACGCCATAGAGCCTTATGGGAGAGACACTGCAAGACAGCCGACGCTATCATCTACGTCGTGGACTCTGCCGACCCTCTGCGACTTGGTAAGATTTATACTTACATTACAGGATCACGAAAATTTGACACTTTTGTTCATCCACTGCCAACTTTACACTATTACTGATCGATATTGAACTCTTCTTCTTAATCGTTACGCTCTTATCAGAGCGGTCGTGGTCTTCATGACGTGGCATCTTGAGCAGCCGACATGGTTTGCCGCACAACCTCCCGCCACCTCTGCCTGTTGGCCGAAATAAGTTTGTAAATCAAATTGTTCGTTATTATTATCGATATTGAACTGCGTTTGTGCTATAGCGCATTAGTGGACTAAGGCCCCTGGAATACCAAAAATCTTACCGAAATTTTGAGATATTATTGGGGACAATGTTTTTGCGGGATTAGGCTAAATCCCCCTATCTTTTAGGGTCCCTGAAACCCATTAGTCACCTTTAGCGTTATCGAATGACCTTTCAAAGGCCGTTAGGACGGGATAAGTATAATTTATTGATTTCCAAAGTTTTCCTGTTCAAGAATCTAATATAGGATTTTCACTTGAATTCAATACATATACATTCAAAACAAACGCTTTCACGAACATTAACCCTTGCGTTGTAGTCTGAGGTTCAGGTGTCTCCGCAATTGCGAAGTTAGCAATTCTATGGCCACCTCGAACTCACGTGTTGACCAGATAATCACTACTCAATGTGACAGTTATCACCTGTCGCCATTTACAAGACCAACAATTACCTGTTCGAAGAACAAGTAGATTTCCTCACGATGTTTTCCCTCACCATATTCCTTTTATTTCCAGTTGTCTCAAAAGAAGAACTCTGGCTTGTCCTAGACGAACCGACCGTCAAATCCAAGGGCGTTCCCCTCCTAATCATTGCTAATAAGAGCGACAAAACCGAGGCTTGGACTCCGGCGAAGTTAGCCACGGCCCTGGGCTTACACCAGGAGATCAGACCTTGGCATGTGGCGGCGGCATCAGCTCTCACGGGGAGCGGAGTCGCTGAGGGGATTATGTGGTTAGTCCGGCAGTTGAGGCAGGGGAATAAACGGTAGTTTGTTAGGGAGTGTTTTATTTATAATTTTAATATACCTACTAATAAATTAATAAAACTATAAATAAAATATTTGAGTCAAATCACTGCCAACAGGGAGAGTGCCCAAGATGCTAAGTACTCGAATTTGGGTCCTGAGTACATCTTCAGCCCTTTTGCGGTAGAAACTATGGAGCCATGGGGTCCAGACACTGTAGCCTTCTTCAACGATTTGTCTGGTCGCCTGAAGGAGGTCAGCGGGGACCCAAGGGCTGGGGCTAATTATGGCCAAAGAATTAATTTAGCCATTCAACGCGGAAATGCTGCCAGCATCTTGGGCACTCTCCCTATTGGCAGTGATTTGACTCAAATATTTTATTTATTTACCTACTTAAATGCACACATACACATTCACGTCCTTTAATCCCTGTGAAAGTGGAAAGAAGTTTTGAGATATAATATCTCCTAGGTCACTTTTGAGCATAAATATTAGGGTTGTGATGTCATATGGAATATTGGTGACGGTTTGTTACCCCATGCATCGCATCTTACGACATGCCGAGAAAACAGCAAATAGTTAGCATTCTTTTTACGTCCCATTAGCACGGGGCATTATACCTACAAAGATATAGATATAGAATATAGTAATATTTATTTACATGGAAAACACAATATGACAGTCAGATAGACGTCATATTGAAAAAGGATGACGTTAAAAGCACCTATGACCGCTGAGTGTGTAAGAGTGTCAATGAAACAAAAGTGTTTTGCCCGGATCGGGACAGATGGGGATCCGTGATCTCTGCCTATCCCTCTACAGGGAATCAGGCGTAATGTGGACAACACAATATATAGAAATACAATATTTAACTAGATATCGACAAAATATAACCAAGAATAACCCATGTCTCTATAAAAAGGCCCAAGCTTTTCTTTATAATATGTTACCTAGTTGGTAGTGCCAATGCCTACACACTTTTGTCCCTTTTGGGGTATTCCGGGGTTGAGTCTCTAGATATTCTTAGTTTTGTAATGGTCTTTGGCTATTCGAAACCTAGTTTACGTGATCACTAGTCACCAATGTAGTAGATAATAGATTATTTTAACTTTTAAATAGATTAATAGGCTAGGAATACGGCTAAGACAAACTCTTTCACGACTATTTCAACCCTTGCGGGGCTAACAGGAAGTTTTCGTAATGATGTTTTCCTTCACCTTAGTATTAGCATGTTACAGTATTTTATAGCAACAATGTAAATAGTAACTAAGACAATTGCACTTCCAATGATGTCTGCTACGAGATTTAAACCCTCTACCCACTGATACAGAGTCAAGGCCCAAACGCAGCTGTTTACCTTCTATCCAAATCCTAGACTATCATAAGAGTGTTAACTTACATCTAATTTACATACATACATATATACATTCACTTTCTTTAATCCCTTTCGGGGTGGACAGAACCTTGGAGACGATACCTCCAAGGTTACTTTTTAGCATGAATATTAGGGTTGCGATGTCATATGGAACATTGGTGACAGGTTGCTAGCCTATCGCCCAATAGATTCCCTTAGTTGCATCCTACGACATGCCGGTAAGATTGGCAGCTAGTTAGCATTCTTTTACGTCCCAATTATCACGGGTAATTATTTTTTCTCTATGTAAATAAATTATATGTTTAAAACTATAAAAACAGATGTAAAAACATAATTGTGTCATCAAACTAATTAACAGTCTTAAAAAAACGATAAAATAAAGAAATTTATGATTTTGAAATTGTATTAATAATAATTCTTCAGTCGGGATACGTTTAATATATGTATTTTTTTATATATTATCTCTTGTCGTTTTTATTACGATTTAAGTACATATTATGCTCACTATATTGAAAAAGGGTGACGTTAGGAGTACCGATAACCATCGAGTGTGTGTGAGTAGATGTATGAGTGTCAATGAAGCGAAAGTGGTCTGTCAGGATCGGGACAAATGGGGATCCGTGATCTCTGCCTACCCCTCTACAGGGAATCAGGCGTGATCTGTATGTATTATACTCACGTTCAATATCCTGATATACAAATCAAAGGTTCCATAACATATCATACACTTCACGACTCTATTATTGTGGCAGAGTACTCAGAGACTCAAAGCCCGCGTTTCACTAGATATACAGCATCCAACGTGATAGGTAGTGAACCGTATCGCCGTATACAGGCACTGGCTATTACTCTATCTCAAGGGATAGGCAGGTTTCTTCACGATGTTTTTCATCACCGTTAGCGACTGTAAATTGTGTACGTGAATGAAATATACATTATTAAATGTCATGCCTCAGTCGGGATTTGAACCTAGGATCTCTAAAATAAATCAAATAAATATATATAATAAATAATAATAGAAATAAATATATAGGAATAGGCTCTTAATATATTTGTAAATGGGAATCCGTGATCTCTACCTACCCCTCTGTAGGGAAACGGACGTGATGTTTATGTATTTATGATTATGCTTACCAAGAAGTAATTGTATACAGATATAATAAAGAGAATTTGAATGATAAACAAATGGAAACTTACTGAAGATTTATTTATTCATGAACAACATACTTTATATTCGAATATCTTAAAACTATTCTTAAAAATTACATTTACATATCTTAAAAACATTTATAAATCATAAAATACATGAGTAAAAAAAACAAAACACAGACCATCATAAATCCTTAAGGGAATATAGACATCTTTTGACTAGGTAATTCTTTAATATTTCAATACAACTACTATTTCCCACTAGAAGAATGTATAAATGCCGAGTGTTTACCCGTAAGTGAATTATTATCAATGAAGTTTTATGCTGCGACAATAACATGCACAAGCTATACCCCCTAGTTTGTAAGTTTGATTTGTAAAATATTTGTATTGTGTATGTTTTTGTGGCTGTAAATAAATGCTTTATTATTATTATTATTATTTATTATTAAGTAGTTTGTCAGGATTGTAAAAAATAAGGATCTGTAATCTCTATTTACCCTCTATAGGAACACAGTCATTTTGTATATGTATGTTTACAAATATATTAAGCCGAGAGTATGAAAGCATCGTCTGATATGCATAGAATTCAGTACAATCCAAACCTTCGAGTCGAAAGCACGCATTTTTCGTAGCGTAACCACTTGTGGAGTGTTTTCGAGTGTATAACTGGAATTCAGTGTGTATGGTGCCAAGAAAATGTGTATGATGATGATAAAAGTGTGTGGAATATACTGAATAGTGATATCGGATTTGGTTCCAATGTTTTGGTAAGTTTTTGGGATGAATTATGTTGTAATTTTGTTTATGATCAATTAGATTCGATTTGAATATTAAATACATTCACATACATATATTATGTCGTCTATATATTACTTTTGGGAGAGACTTATCACTACATAGTATAAAACAAAGTCGCTTTCTTTGTCCCTATGTCCCTTTGTATGCTTAAATCTTTGAAACTACGCAACGGATTTTGTTGCAGTTTTTTTAATAGATAGAGTAATTTAAGAGGAAGCTTTATATGTATAATAACATCAATTAAATAGTGGAGTTGGCTATATATTTTATACCCGTGCAAAGCCGGAGCGGGTCACTAGTATTAGAATATATAATAATATGCCATGTGAACTACTTGTCTGTATATTACTTTTGCGGAGACTTATTTTAGAGTATATAATAATATGCCATGTTTAGTATATCATATTTTATTAATTTATATGTACCTGTACGTAGTGTGAAGAATACAAGAGCATGTATGAGAAGGTAAATGGGTGTGAGTGAAGCAAGAGAGATTTGTCAGGATCGTTTCAGGTGCCGATCGATAGTCTCTGCCTATCCACTTAGGGATGTAGAGGCGTGAATATATGTATGTGCGTAATATTGGTATAGAATATTACTATCATATTATTATGGAATAGTTATTGGCGACAGGTTGCTTGCCCATATCTTAATTAATTAATCCTATTTAAATATGTATGCATTTCTTAATTAAAATATGGACACAGGAATTTAGAATACATATATATGTACATACACATCACGCTCGTTTCCCTATAGTGGGGTAGGCAGAGATCCCAGATCCCCTTTTGTCTCGACCATGACAAACTTTCACATTATTTTTTTAAACACAACTCTTCTGTCATCTCATGCCTTAGTCACCTCTTACAACATACCAATAAGGCAGTTTGCATTCTATTAGTATTAGTCCAAAATTTTTACATATACGACAAATCTATTGTAGTTAATAATGAAGTTAGATGAAGCCAAAAAGCATGAATAGCAAATATTATATGGTGTAGGAAAATACATGCATACACGTCACGCCCGATTTCCTGTAGAGAGGTAGGCAGAGATCACAGATCCCCATCTCTTCCGATCCTGACAGACCACTTTCACTTCATTGCCACTCATATATCTCCTCATACACACTCGGTGGTTATAAGTACTCATAAAGTCATCTTTTTTTCAATATAGGTAAATACCGTTACAATGTTAAATTGAATTATTCAATGAATAAATTCAAGTCCTGTCCTTTGATATTCATAGGAGACAAGAGTTTCTTAACGAGATAAAAGGGATAAGTGGAAGTTAGGTCCTTCGTAGTAACAAAAGCGTAGTATGGACCTTTGAAGTTTTAGCTGATTCTTCAAGTGGAATTTGTAACAGTTTGTAGTATATACATGTTTATATATATCGATTGTGTAGGTCTTAAGCTGTAAATGTCTCTATGAAACATGGTGTCGAAAATGAATAAAATGCATTGTTTTGGCATACTTTAGTTTATCATAGTGGGTTTTTTAAGTGACCACCGTTGTTTTCAATACAATATTCAACACGTTTAGGGAACGATCTTACTATTGAATATTGCATTTTCACATGGTGAATTAGCGTTACAATTGAATTTATTGCTACTTTTAGGTCTTCAACGGTGTCATAGCTTGTTTTGTAAAATTCATCCTTAACGTAATCCCACAAGAAATTTTCTAATATGGTTTAACACGTCACTTGAAGTAGACTTTTCAATAGATTGTTAGTTTTTGATTACTGTAGATAACAAAACCTCCTTAAAGGATTAATGCAATGCTAATGCCACATGATACGATGTATGTAACAAGTAGGGAAGTACAAAACTACAAACAGCAATAGTGACAATTTTACATGTCTGTTGAATATTGTTACGATGTATGTAAACTACTATGATAAACTAAAGTATGCCAAAACAATGCATTTTATTCATTTTCGACACCATGTTTCATAGAGACATTTCCAGCTTAAGATCTACACAATCCATATTTAAAAAGAAAAAGTGAAAGGGACCAATTTATTTTTTCAAAGCAACCGGGTTCGATTCCCGTACTGGATACAGTTGTTTTTTCAAAGAAAGTATGAATGCAGTTTTTAATTTTATCAAAATCGGTGACATGGTTCCTAAGAACAAATCTTCGTATCTCTTATAGTTTCAGACTTTCCCATACTGACCGTTTTGAATGCGCCACCCTGTATACAGAGTGGCGCATTCAAAACGGTCAGTATGGGAAAGTCTGAAACTATAAGAGATACGAAGATTTGTTCTTAGGAACCATGTCACCGATTTTGATAAAAAGAAAAAATGCATTCATACTTTCTTTGAAAAAACAACTGTGTCCAGTACGGGGATCGAACCCGGTTGCTTTGAAAAAATAAATTGGCCCTTTTCACTTTTTCTTTTTAAATATCGATTGTGTAGGTCTTAAGCTGTAAATTTCTGTATGAAACATGGTGTCGAAAATGAAAAAATTCATTGTTTTGGCATACTTTAGTTTATCATAGTAAGTTTTCTAAGTGACCGCCGTTGTTTTCAATACAATATTCAACACGTTTAGGTAACGATCTTACTATTGAATTTTGTATTTTCATGAGGTGAATTTGCATTAAAATTGACTCTGCTACTTTTAGGTCCTCAAGGGTGTCATAGCTTGTTTTGTTAAACTCATCCTTAACGTACCCCACAAGAAATTTTCTAATATGGTTTAACACGTCACTTTAAGTCGACTTTTCAATAGATTGTTAGTTTTTGATTACTGTAGATAACAAAACCTCCTTAAAGGATTAATGCAATGCTAATGCCACATGATATGGTGTATGTAACAAGTTGAGAGGTACAAAACCACAAACAGCCATAGCGACAATTTTACATGTCTGTTGAATATTGTTACGATGTATGTAAACTACTATGATAAACTAAAGTATGCCAAAACAATGCATTTTATTCATTTTGGACATATTGTTTCATAGAGTCATTTACATCTTAAGACCTACACAATCGATATTTAAAAAGAAAAAGTGAAAAGGGCCAATTTATTTTTTCAAAGCAACCAGGTTCGATTCCTGTACAGGATACCGTTATTTTTTCAAAGAAAGTATGAATGCAGTTTTTACTTTTATCAAAATCGGTGACATGGTTCCTAAGAACAAATCTTCGCATCTCTTATAGTTTCAGACTTTCCCATACTGACCGTTTTGAATGCGCCACCCTGTATATATGTATACGATATCAGGAAAGTATGTATATAATATATTTTTATATATTTCTAAAGTTTTTATGTAAATGTCATTTGTGATGCTAATCAAATACATCATCAGGAGATCTATTTCTGAGAGTGGGTAATACATACATACATACATATATTTACGTCACTACGTCCCTAAGAGGATAGGCAGAGACTAAAGATAGCCACCTTGGATAATCCTGACAAATATCTCTTGCGTCACTCACACCCATCATCATTCTCATACATGCTCTTCTATTCTTCATACTACTTACACCCGATATAACATATACGTATATAGATAATGTCAGTAACAATATTATTCGGTTATTTTTAAAATTACTACTACGTAAGTGTCAGTTTTTGTCAATGGATTCTATTTATACATACATGCATACGCATCACGCCTGATTCCCTATAGAGGGGTAGGCAGAGATCACGGATCCCCATTTGTCCCACTGACACCCCACTTTCGCTTCATTGACACTCATACATCTTACCACACTCGGCGGTTATAGGTATTAAATTTATTTCTATTTATTCATATCTACCGGAAAAAGGGTGGCTAGTTAGCATTCTTTTTACGTCCCAGACTAGCATAGGAATCCCACCTATTGTTCTAGTGAGTATTAAACCAATACCTGTCCTTGTTCCAGGTAGTTTGATAATGGTTGAATCCTAGATTAAGTGGGAACGATATTTGTTCATATGGTCCTGAATAAATATGAAGGATTACTAGTACTTCTGATTGTCAAATAACCGGTTTAGTCTACATTAGAATACGCTTATAAGGGACTGAATTACAAAAATATCTTTCGATTTGAGGTGGACAGAACCTTGGAGACACAATATCTTTTAATTATCAGAGGCTCTAGTATCCATTAATGCGTTTTAGAAAAATTGCAATAGTAATGATGTAAAATTGTTAGTGGATTAGCAAAAGTGTCAAATGTTACCACCATTGATGACAGCAAAAGTGTCAATTTATGACAGTCCAATAGCCAAATCTCACTTTTATAAAGATCATACAACTTCTTTTTGGCCTGGATTTGGGCCTCAGGTTTTCTTATTGATATAAAATATAGGTAACAGATACCTATAGTCCCTTTTTATTAGTTTATGACGTACAAAACATAATAATAACTAGTCGTTTTTCTTACCAAATAAACGTAGAATAACATTCATTAATGCGATCCTAAGTAAATATCAGTGATTTCATAGTGACAGTGATTCACAAATATACTTCTAACGAAGCTGAAATCTCCATTGCAAATATCACACCACTCAGATATACTTATATAAGGGACTAAATAAACGAAAACTAGAAAAAGACTATGACTATTATATACGTATGGTTAAAGGTATATACCAAGTAGTGTAGTATATTCGAGTACTTATCTATTTATATAGGACACTATTACACCAATTGAACTAGCCTCTTAGTAAGTTCATTTAAGACTTGTGTTAAGGGTACTAGTCAACGTATGGTTACGAAATACATATTTTTTATATATAAATATGTATGTAAATAATACACATATAGAATAATCAACGACCACACTGGAAAGCAGGAGAAAAGCGTAATTCTTAACTCTGTGTTCACCGGGAATTAAACCCGGGAACTCACGATTAGTGCTCAGGCGGCTAACTGATCGCGCCACGGAGGTCGTCAAAATATTATTTTGGAGACTATTACACCAATTGAACTAGCCTCTTAGTAAGTTCGTTAAGAGAAGGTTAATGGGTGTGAGTGAAGCAAGAGAGATTTGTCAGAATCGTTGAAAATGGCAATCGATAGTCTCTGCCTTTCCCATTAAGGACGTAGAGACATATAATCTAATTATATCAGTTTATTATATCTGTAGGATAGTCTACTGATTTGATGGTATTATCAAAAGTTGTAAAATATGAAAGGTCTTCATAATAGATTTCTGTAGTTATGCCATAGAAAGAATAAGTCTGCCTATCCCGTTAGAGAAGGAGCGTGAATATACGTATTCTTATATTGGGTTCTTTGTTTGAACAGTATGTGTACCTTGTAGAAGAGAAAATCGAATTGACTGATCTGTGACATAGGCCCAAAAACATTTTATTAGTGTCAGTCGACTTTTATTACTGCGGACGCCCATTGTGACAAATTGAAGGTTGTTTTCTTGTTTAAAAGGTTGTCATGGAGACGGATACGGTGCTAATTTGGGATTGAAATATAATTAAGTAGCTGTTTTTCTTAATGAATAATTAAAATTACTACATATACAACTCCCTTTTTTATTGTGGCGGCGTAGTCAGAAGCTTGAGTGCCCATCTCCGAAATTTCGAAGGCATGTTAGGTATGGGTCTCTCAAAGCCCTCGTTTCACTACAGAGACAGCATCCAACGTGATAGGTAGTGAACCGTATTGCAGATAGACGTTATATTGAAAGAGGGTGAGGAAACCTACCTGTTCCTTGAACAGGTAATAGTGCTTGTAAATAGCGACATGGCTTATCAACTATCACATTAAGTATTGATTATCTGGTCAGCACGTGGGTTCGAGCTGTCCATAGAATTACTACCTTCGCAATTTCGGAGATAGACACTTGAACCTCTGACTACCCCACAAGAGTTAATGGTCATGAACGCGTTTGTCTTTTGTTTTTATCATATAAATAGTCCATATTACTACTCGTACCTTCGCAATTGCAGAGACGAACACCTGAACCTGTGACTACCCCACAAGGGTAAAGCGCGTTTGTTTTTTGCTTTTGTCATAAAAAAAAAACTATAACTAATATATAAGTATTATATTAAAATAATATCACATAAGATAGACAGGTTTCCTTCAATGTTTTCCCTCATCGTTTATGGAATAAAATATCTCACAAAATCTCGGGATAGCTTTCAATCCTTTTGATATTGAAATCGGGACAACGTTTATCCCCTTTATAAAGATGTGTATGTATGTATGTTAATCCCTTTATAAAACCAGGGTATAAAGATACATATATTTGGGAACATACTTCCGTGGCACGGACGGTTAACTATCAAAACGTTAATAGAGAGGTTTCGGGTTCGATTCCCAGTGGAGGCAGTGTTAGGTACTACGTGTTTTTTCTGCTTTCCACTCTGGTCGTTTAGTATATATATATGCTATATATATGTTTATTTATCTATATTAAGAATATATTTCTTAAATATACGTTATCTAATACCCTTAACACAAATTTTAATTTAACTTCCCGGGAACTAGTTCAATAAGAAGAATAGTGTCCCAAATATTGTTATTATACTACACGACAGTTAACCTTTCCGGGTTAGTTTGAAGTGTAAGTGAATCTTCTAAGAAGATATTTACCACTGAAAGCTTACGATTTACCAGTTATATAGGTATAGCTAGGATGATAGGTGATGTACCATATCATTATGTACAGTCAGCGCTAAAAGTGCAGTCCCAGTAATTTTTTATATGGTTTCGTTTATACGGACAAAAGACAATATATTACATTTAAAAACTGGCGCCATTATGCATTGTCATGGCCATTATACGTTCGCGTGCTTCAAAATGTAAATTATTGTATTTTGTTCTTATAAACGTAAACCTTATAAAAAACCTAAAAAGTTACTGGGACTGCACTTTTAGCGTTGACTGTACAAGGGTTGACTATAGGCTATTTTGAAATATAGTCAGGTTAATAACTAAGTAATTTTTTCACGAATTTTGTTTGTCATATACGTAGAAAATACATCAGTAGGCAAAATTAACGTGCCTACTGATACCTATATACTGAACCCGGATATTTCAGCTATCAAATATTTTGTATCACGTCTTTAGTAATCAATAATAGTTATATACATGTAGGTATGTATACATACATACACATCACGCCCGTATATCTACAGAAGGATAGGCAAAGATCACGAATCCCTATTTTTCCCGACCCTGACAAACCATTTTCTTTATTAACATATATACACATTCTCATACACACTCGGCGGTTATATTTATGAGCGTTTTAATATTATACTAATTGTAGACTACTAAACTTTTATATGTGTATCTAAATGAAGTGTGAAGAACAGAAGAGCATGTATGAGAAGGTCAATGGGTGTGAGTGAAGCAAGATATTTGTCACCCGTTCCAGGTGGCGATGAATATTTTCTGTCTATCCCGTTGGGGACGTAGAGGCGTCTATATATATATATACATATAACAGCTGTAGCCAAGTGGTTAAGACTTTTATTAGAGGACCTAGGTTCGAATCTCGACTCTGGCATGTAACGATGAATGAAGATTTAAAATGCGACTTTTATTTACGTTTATAGTTTACAGTTCGCTTATATTGAGTGGCTTTAGGGAAGTAAAGATGGATATATGTGTGTGTGTGTATGTATGTATGATTTATTCATACTGTCAACCTCATTGCCGAGAATGGTGCCAATCATTTATTTACCGCGGAGAAAGAAAAACTAAAGATATTTATACACTCCAAGTGTACGCAATGAAACGGCTAAATTTAGACTATCAATGTCATCAGCGTACAGTCTAGAAAATAGAAATTCATTAATTGCCCTCACTTCGAAGCACGCAAAGCTTTTTGATTTTATCTCGATTTTAGAGTACTGTTCAATAATAGTTTTTAATGTACGTATACGAGAATATTCGTAAAAACGGGTATAATATGTATTTAAAAATGTGAGCTGAATGAATGAAATATTTAATTTAGTACATAGAAATACATTCACATTCTAAAACCCTTTAGGTGTGAACCGATTCTCGGACATAGTATAATATCTTCTAGGTAACTTTATAGCATAAATATTAGGGTTGAGATGTCATATGCAAAATTGGGGACAGGTTGCTAGCCCATAGCTTAAAAGATTCCATTTATCCCTAGTCGCCTTGAAATGTTGGAAAGGACGGCAGTTAGTAAGCATTATAGACTAGGACAGGACAAAATTGGTAAATTTAAGTTTAAATTTTAACTACTAAATTTCAATTAATCTTATTACCATAGTATCCTCTACAATATCATGAAAAGAAGGGCACTTAGTTGGCATTTTATTTACGTCAAACACTCACATACGTCACGGATATTTGAAGGGTCAAGTATCACGTTTTTATACATACATATTACGCTTTTTCTCTTACAGAGAAGTAGGCAAAGATCTCTTTACCTCAATCCTGACATACCCTTTTCGCTTCATTTACACTCATACACCTCCTCATACACATTCGGCAGTTATAGGTACTTTTCCAAATACTACAAACAAACGCATTCACGACCATTAACCCTTGCGGGGTAGTCAGAGGTTCAGGTGTCCATCTCCGCAATTGCGAAGGTAGTAATTCTATGGACACCTCGAACCCACGTGTTAACCAGATAGTCAGTACTCAATGTGACAGGTGGTCAGCCATGTCGCCATTTACAAGCACTAACTATTACCTGTTCGACGAACAGGTAGGTTTCCTCACGATGTTTTTCCTCACCGTATATTTTTCCAAATACTAGTTCACTATATAGAATCCAGTTCAAATAAAATAAGTTATCACTAATGTCGTTATCATAATCTATATTTTGGAGAAACGCCAAGTCCTTACATGACCTACAGGATATACAGGGGTCAATTGATAGATTTCAAGAGGTTAAACAAAATATATAGATTGTAATATAAAAACACTATCACGACCTTTAAAACGTGAAAAGTAGTCAGAGATTTAAGAGCGATTTCGCAATTGCGAAGGTAGTAATTCTATGGCCACCTCGAACCCACGTGTTGACCAGATAGACAGTACGTAATGTGACAGGTGGAAAGCCATGTCGCTATTTACAAACACTCGTGTGTATATACATATTCACACCTCTACGTCCCTAATAGGATCGGTAGAAACTATCGATCGTCACCTGGAACGATCCTGACAAATCTCTCTTGCTTCACACACACCCATTAACTATTAGTATGTATGCATGTGAATCTGAAC
Source organism: Leucoptera coffeella (assembly GCA_030578115.1). Classification (NCBI taxonomy): domain Eukaryota; kingdom Metazoa; phylum Arthropoda; class Insecta; order Lepidoptera; family Lyonetiidae; genus Leucoptera; species Leucoptera coffeella. The sequence goes on along the minus strand of JAMBLF010000052.1, from coordinate 497,500 downwards.
TGTTTTGAGAATGTCAACCTATTGACTATTCAGACTATTTGGATCATCACCTACATTTGTTCTCAATGGGTGAATCAAAATAGCCATTACTGAATGTCATGTGTGAAAGTGTTATAACATAATTGTACTGGTAGTTATCTAGTATTGCTTCAAAATTAAAAAGGTAGACGCTCTATTGAAAAAAGGTGACGTTAGGAGTACCTAAAACTGTACCTAAACGTTAGGAGTTCAATGAAGCGAAAGTGGTCTGTCAGGATCGGGACAAATGGGGATCCGTGATCTCTGCCTACCCCTCTACAGGGAATCAGGCGTGATGTGTATGTTTGTTTTTAAAAAGGTGATTTTCATTTAGGTACGTACATATTTTGCATTCGCAAACGGTGAGGGAAAACATCGTGAGGAAACCTGCTTGTCCCTCGGGATAGATAATAGCCAGTGCCTTTATACGGCGATACGTTTCACTGCCTATCACGTTTAGTGCTGTCTTCGAGTGACCCATACCTAACAAGCCTTCGAAATTTCGAAAAAGGGTACTCAAGCCGCTCACTACCCCGCCAGAATAAAAAAGGGAGTGTGTATACACAAGTCGTGAATCGTATTTATGTTTTTTTCTAAGATTATCATAAGGAAACGAATAAATGTTCACATACGTATATTTTAATGAAATGAACAAAGAAATAAAAAGACTTTTTTATGTATTTTCAGTAAAGCAGTATATGTATATTTATATTAGGGTTGTATGGAATATTAGTGATAGGTTTTTCCCCATTGTCAATCTATTATACACTGGCAAATTTTATACTATTTCATCAAATATCGATGCTAACTATAACCTGTTTCCTTAAATAATACACAGTGTCATGCAAATAATACCTATAACCAGACAGTGTGTATGAGGATGTGTAGGGATATCGATGAAGCGAAAATGGCTAGTCGGGATTGAGACAAATATGGATCCATAATCTCTGCCTACTCCTCTTCAGGGAAACCAGCGTGATGTGTATGTACATAATACATCAAAAGTATCATTACATACTTTTTTCATATAAAAAAAAGGTTTTAAGTTCATAAACAGTGTCTTATGACTAAAAAGCATTTGAATATATAAAGTTGTAGTAACTTATTTTCAAAATTAGCTCTTTTTTGTATCAATCGATCAAATACGACGTAGGACTCAGTTGTTTGGGGCTTAGCTCTGTACCAGAGGGTACAGGGTTCAAATCCCGCTTGAGCATGTACCTTTGGAAGTAAAGTTTAATGAATTTCTATGTACATTTTCGTAATGAAAACACATTTACGAAATGCATCGAATTATACGGTGAGGGAAAAACATCGTGAGGAAACCTAACTGTTCCCTGAACAGGTAATAGTTAGTACTTGTAAATGGCGATGTGACTTATCACCTGTCACATTGAGTACTGACTATCTGGTCAACAAGTGGGTTGGAGGCGTCCATAGAATTACTACCTTCGCAATGGCGATGATGGAAACCTGAACTTCTGACTACCCCGCAAGGGTTAATGGTCGTGAACCCGTTTTTAGTCTTCTTCTTGTATCATTCTTGTCCTAAAGGAGAAATATCTTAACGTAACAGCTACTTATACACATCGAATCCCAGATCAGCACAATTTGTTTGTCAGATAGGAAGGAACGCATTTACATTCCGTTTACAAACTATAAATCGGATTTGAACTTCTTTTACTGTATTTCATTTCAAAGAGTTTGTACTGCACAATGATCTAAATGAAATAGATTATCCCAAGGGAAAAAATATAAGATGTAATAGTCATTGCTTGCAAGTGGAGACACGGCTTACTACCTGTTATACAAACTATCTGGTCAACGCGTGGGTTCGAGGTGGCCATAGAATTACTACCTGTAACAATGTTTAATTTATGTTCACAGTATGTTTATTATGTATGTGTATTGTTCACAGTTAACAGTCTCTAACGGTGAGGAAAAACATCGTGAGGAAACCTGCCTCGGGATAGGTAATATCAGTGAAACTATCTATCTAGTGTAACATGGACTTCGAGTGGCCTATACCTAACATGGCTTCTAAAATTTCGGACATAGGCACTCAAGTCTGTGACAAGGCTCCACAATAAAAAAAAGGAGTGCGTATACAAAAGTCGTGAAGCGTATGTATGTACATACATACACATCACGCTTTATTCCCTATAGAAAAGTTGGCAGAGATTACGGATCCACATGTGTCCAGATCCTGACAGACCACTTTCGCTTCATTGACACTCATACATCTTATCATACACACTCGGCGGTTATAGGTACTCCTAACGTCACTTTTTTTCAATATAGCGTCTATCTGACTGTTATATCTATATGTCTTATTAGGCCAGCCCCTACGTAACCGCCCTTCCACTTCACTCATATATATTTCTTTTGTCAATCTGCTATCATTCATCCGCATAACATGTCCAAACCATCGAAGGATGCTCTTTTCAATCTTACACATATGTCTGTAGTAATTTTTTCTTCATGTAAATTAAACGACTCAGGCCCATCTAAGAAAGGCATATAACTAGCCCCTCTGGAATGGGGTTCGGAATGAGAAAAGTGCACGCAGTGGCAGCTATTTAGAATAGAAATGGCTGCAGGCGACAGCCGTCTTCTCAACTTCTGTGGCTTTAAATGAGAACACAACTGCTGTACATATACATGTAAAACTGTATGTATGTTTAGTGTACAACAAACAAGCGAAAGTAATTTGATGACCTCCGTGGCGCGGTTGGTTAACCACCTCAACGCTATCGTGAGGTCCCGGGTTCGATTCCCGGTGGAGGTACAGTTAAGAACTACGCTTTTCTTCTGCTTTCCAGTCTGGTTGTTGATTATATATGCTATATATGTATTTATCTATATATAATAAGTATATATTTCTTAAATTTACGTTGACTAGTACCCCTTAACACAAGTCTTAAATGTACTTACCAAGGGGCTAGTTCAATTGGTGTAATAATGTCCAAATATTATTAATATTAATATATTATTAATATTAACTGGTATATAAGACCTTATACATACGTTTTAACTATAGCCAAAACAGAAAATAAACTGGTGTAAGTACATTTATAGCATTATATACAGCTATAACTGTACGAATATGTATACATTCGACGTAGCTCAGTTGTTTGGGGCTTGAATCTGTACCAGTGGTTTCAGGTTTCAAATCCCGCTTAAACATGTACCAATGGAAATTAAGTTTAACAATTTTCTATGTACATTTTCGATGCGTCGAACACAACGGTGAGGAAACCTACCTGTTTCCTGAACAGGTAATAATTAGTGCTGGTAAATGACGACATGGCTTATCACTTGTCACATTGAGTACTAACTATCTGATCAACACGTGGGTTCGAGGTGGCCATAGAATTACTACCTCCGCGATTGCGAAGATGGATTCCTGAACCTCTGACTACCCCGCAAGGGTTAATGGCCGTGAACGCGTTTGCCTTTTTCTTTTTTTGACATACGTAAGTAACTGGTTTATGGGAAATTATACATACGTTTTAACTATAGACAAGACACAAAACCCATCACGACCATTGACCATTGCGGGGTAGTCAGAGGTTCAGGTGTCCATCTCCGCAATTGCGAAGGTAATAATTCTATGGCCTTGAACCCACGTGTTGACCAGGTAGTCAATAATATAACACATGTAGCCAGAATATAATCAATAAGAAAATGCTAAGCCTAGAACATTTCTAGATATTAATCTTTCAAGACACACTGAAGTACTAAGATGAAAAGCTAAGCTAAATGTGAAGTGTTTAAGATCAAAGATACTACATGATGAGTGAAACCTTAATACTACTTAATCTTACAAGTACTTATAAGCATCAAGTGTATATGTAGAGATGTGAGGATGTCAAACGTGTATTGTTCGTTGCAATTTAGAGAAATACATACATACACATCACGCCTGATTACCTGTGTTTCCCGATCCTGACAAACTACCTTCGCATCATTGATTGCCTTTTTCTATCTCACTAATGCTATTTGCAAAATATCAGATCAGAAATAATGTGAAGTTGGTAGTGGATTAGCAAAATAAGACAAATTTCTCCATTATTTAATCGAAATTTGACACTATTGCCGATTTCAATGGTGAAACTTGACACTTTGGTCATCCACTACCAACTTCACACTATTACTGATCTGATATTGAACTGCGTTTGCGCTAAAACTTATAAGTGGATTAAGGCCCCTGATTTCTTGCTATTTCGGGACCTAAAAACAGTATAAGCTATCTGTATTTTGTTGCTTATTGTGATGACGACTATTGGACGATTATCTAATAAATTCTATAATTTAGTTTCATTAAGAAAATGACGTCATCATGTCACCACAAATTGACCAATGAAACGTGACAACGGTTGTCTGCAATTGGTCAAATGTGACTTGTTTTCTCATTAACTAACATCTCATTGGTCAGTTTGACCTTTCTACATATATCGACTGCAGCTATTAACAAAGTGGGATCTACTCCGATTTTCAGTTTATTGCATCAAAGGCTTTAAAATTACATTACCTACAACCCCACAAAATATTATTTACCTAAAGTAACCAGTTTTTGTTTTTTGAAGTTAACAAAGCTGGATCTATTCATTCTGCGCGGGTAATAATTTTGTTAACATGACGTTACTATTTACTTGCGAATAGCTTATAGTGTGCAATGAGCTAGCAACCAGTCACCAAAGTTTCATATTGAACTCATGTTTTCAAGGTTCTGCCCCAGTCGTCTATGGTGCGTCAACAAAGTCAGCAGCTCAGTGAAAATTGAAAATACAAATATTTATTTTCGGCTGAATATTTAGTCAGTTGTGATGCCAAATTGGCTAAATATGTTTGCTTTGGGATTATATTTGGATCCTCAACTAAAACGAATCGAAGAACAAGGAAGAGAAGAATTGGAGCTTCGATTTCGTTTTTCGTCGATTGTAGCGGCTGGCGGCGTTGGTGTAACCATGGCGATGGAATAACAAGAAGTTCAAACGCCGTAGCTTCAGTATTTGTACTTCAGCCGACATAACCTTAGTGGTTAATGGCTTAATAAAGAATTAAAAAAAACAAAAGGTTCTGTCCACCCCAATTTGGTTATAATTGTAAACTTATGTTCTATGGAAGTTCTAAATCTTATTATATGCAAATAGCATTCCATTAAACAGGTCATTATTCAGTTGGAGTGCGTTTGATGGCTCCTAAAGTTCTTAATGTCATTGCAGAAGTACTAAGGCTAGGGGTTTCTATATATATTTGCACATCACGTTCGTTTCCCTACAGAGGGGTAGGCAGAGATCATGAATCCCCAATTGTCTGTCTCGATCCTGGAAAACCATTTTCCTAGACACTCATACACCTCCTCATACACATTTCACGTTTATAGTTACTTCTGACGTCAGGCTTTTTTTTTGGGTACAGAGTGATAAGCCATGTCGCCATTTACAAGCACTGACTATTACATGTTCGGTAATAGTAGCTAGTTGTAGGTTTCCTCACGATGTTTTCCCTCACCGTAATATTCGATGCATTTCGTAAATGTATTACGAATTTATTACGAAAATGTACATAGAAATCCATTAGCTCCATTGGTAAATGCTCAAGCGGGATTTGAACCCTGTACCCACTGATACAGAGTCAAGCCCCAAACAACTGAACTACGTCACGTATCATGAAGTTCACGCAAAAGTAAACAAGACAGTGCTGCCACCAACAATCATTCAGAGAACTAAAAAACAATGGTTTTTCAATGTTTTATATGCAATATAATTTAAGCATATTTTTACAGTGATCAATAACAAAAAGTTAGCAAACACAAAATTATATTATTATTTTTTATTCTTTAATATGCCATTCATAGTCACAAATGAGGAGGTCCTGCGAAGAGTCGGTCAGAAACGCAAGCTTTTGCAGACCATTAAACAGCAAGGTCGCATACCTGGGGCATGTGCTTAGGCACGACCGGTATGAACTGCTGCAACTCATCATGATGGGAAAAGTTGCCGGAAAGAGACGACGTGGCCGTCGGAAAAAGTCTTGGCTGCGGAATATCCGCGAATGGACGGGGATTGCAAGTGCCGCCGAATTGTTCCGCCTTGCTAAGAACAAAAAGGAATATGCAGAGCTAACTGCCATCCACCACTAGTTGGAGAGGCACTCTAAGAAGAAGAAGAAGAATATGCCATTCACCACTAAGGTTATGTCGGCGAAAGTACAAACACTGATGCCACGGCGTTTGAACTTCTTGTTATTCCATCGCCATGGCAACACCAACGCCGCCAGTCGCTACAACCGAAGAAAAAGGACGAAGCTCCAATTCTTCTCTTCCATGTTCTTTGGTTCGTTCCAGTTGAGGATCCAAATCTTATTCCAAAGCGAACATATTTAGCCAGTTTGGCATCACAATTGACTAAGTATTAGGCCGAAAACAAATATTTGTATTTTCACTGAGCTGCTGACTTTGTTGACTAACCATACGCGACTGAAAAATTAAATGTTTTAACAATATCGTTATGTTAATTTAATGTTTTAATATTAACATTCATATCATATCCTAACGTTTAACATATGTTTTATTTATAACGACTAACCAAAAGGAGTAAATACTCGCTGATTACATACTATTAAGTTAAACACTAAATTACTAAGACCATAGCTTATATGTAACTTAAACCTAACTTAACAAGGGTCAATAGAGCCTCCCCAAGGATCTCACTTAATTAACTTGACAAGTTCAAGTTGAATAACAATGAGATCTTGTTTGTCTTTGTTGACGAAGGCATAGCTAAGTTACGCACCCTACTTTACACCATTTGTATTGTATACATACTCCACATACACACTACATCAATGTGAACTAGTTTAAAACTAAGACAAACGCGTTCACGACCATTGACCCTTGCGGGGTAGTCAGAGGTACAAGTGTTCATCTCCGCAATTGCCATCATATCATGCCGTCACATCCCCAATGTTTACACTAACAATATCCATCGTTTTATAAATAACTTTGATCACAATAAAAAAAAACTTCAAAAATGTAGTATACATACTCTAAACGCCATCTCTCGAAAATATTCAGAATTACATAAAATGATATTTCAGTAGAAAACATCAAGATAAATCACCACAAAAGCATAGTATCTCTAGAGACTAAAACGCGTAATTGTATACGTGCCCATAAATCCACCCTGAAAGCCTGCGCGCAGTTAACTTGTGTCTGCAATTTATCATCGAAGCCTTTTGTGCTACGAAGATTTTTTCGTAGTATGAACTCGTAGTACTCGACGATTCTCTCAAGTTGCAAAGATATTTAGATGCCTCGAATTACTGTGAGTTATAATTTTGTACAAGTTGTAACGTATAGAATAATAACACTGCCTTACGAATTGAATTTATTCTGCGATACCAGCGTGATAGAATATAAAAATATAGAATTACTACCTTCGCAATTGCGGAGATGGACACTTGCACCTCTGATTACCCCGCAAGGGTTAATGGTCGTGAATGCGTTTGTTTGTTTGTTTTGTTTCATAAAACATAAAAAATATTTTATTTCAAGTCGAAAATAAATACCGAAATTCTTATTAGTTAACATATTTCTTAAATTCTAATGACACTAGCATTTCTTTGGCTTAAGAAGCGAAAATTCTATCAAAATCTTACACTGGACGAGAGAATCCAGGTATTGAACTTATATTACTTAAAACGCGTACTGTACAAGTAAAGCCTGGTTTTCAACTTATATTTATTTTCCCATATTTTTCTCTGTGCAAACGAGAAGTAATTTAGCAGACTAATATCTGCTTTTAAGCAAATGTATGTAGTAACAAGATTTACCGCTTTCCTTACAAATGTGTTTACTTATTAGTTTTTATTACTTTGATGGTGAAATATATCACTGCGCAAAAGGAAAATACATGGAGTAAAATTCTACTTATTTCTTGGGAAAGATAATAGTCAGTTCTTCTACATAGTGATTCTAAGCAATATTTGTCATGGGTATTGACTATCAAGCGGAAAATTTGGTAAGATGTGACGATACACTAAAAACTAACTTTATAAACTATTAATTCAAAAATTTTAAAGACGCGGTCGCCATTCGAGAACCGCTTAAAAATCACTTACATACATAAGATCATTAATTGATAGTCTTTTACCTATTTTAATAAAGTGCAGTTTTCCTCACGCTGTTTTCCCTCACCGAAGTAATCCTCTCACTATGAAAGTTAGGTACAGAGATAGATGCACTAAATCCAATCTAGACCAGTTGTTAGTCCGCAGATGTGCTCGGTTAATTACCTACCGAACTTATATTTGCTCGTGAGGACGACAATGGAATAGTAATCTCTCTTTTGATTAAACTATGAAGCTATGTACTTATATGGGTATGTATGTGCGTATATATGAACATATGTATACCTTAGTATGTAGTTTACGATATAATTGAATAATTTAAATATTTTTTGATCAATTTAGGATATTGTTGTAATGTTATTATTGTCTATGAATTCTATTGTATGTTGAATATTGTATGTGATTGATGTCTCAATAAAGATATTATTATTATTGTTGGCAATATAGAGTAAAAATTATATACATACACATACGTTCATATACGTCTTTTGATCCCTTTTTGGGTGAACATAACCTTGGAGACGTGAAGACATCTACTTGTTCACTTATTAGCATAAGTATTGGGGTTATGAGGCCATATGCTTCATATGAAATGGAACATCGGTGACAGGATGCTAGCCTATCGCGCAATAGATTACGTCTATCGCGGGACATATAGTTGATGATGTTATAACATATTATAATGGTTTACCTTATACCCCTAGTCCCTTAGTAGGCAAGTACCCTAGTGCCACAGTTCTGTCTGCCCCAAAATGAAGTAAAGCATGAATGTTAGCCGCCGGAACGCTAATCGTGAGCGGGTTCGATTCCCGGTGGAGGCAGAGTTAAGAACTACGCTTTTCTTCTGCTTTCCAGTCTGGTCTTTGATTATATATACTTTATATGTATAATATGTATACATTTCTTAAATATACGTTGACTAGTACCCTTAACACAAGTCTTAAATGAACTTACCAAGGGGCTAGTTCAATTGGTGTGATAATGTTCTAATATTATTATTATTATGTCAACAAAGTAAACAATACAATGTCCATCCGTCAAGCTTTCATAGAGACAAAACACGTATATCAATACACTTGATATTCAACGAGAGTCATGCCTCGTCCCTTAATATTCAGGTCACCTCGCAACCTCTAGTCATCTTTATCGCATTACCTGAAAATACTACCTTCGATAGACTCAACGGTGTGCCAGGATTACGGCTGTAATGTTAAGAGGAGTTGATAGGATTGTGTGTTTGAGGTGGTTGGATTTGCTAAGTAATAGTTATATTTTAGGACACTATTACAACAATTGAACTAGCCCCTTGGTAAGTACATTTAAGACTTGTGTTAAGGGTAAAGAAATATTTACTTATTATACATATTATTATAATATATACTTATTATACATATATTGTAATATATGTGTAACTCAAACTTAAGTCAAACTCAAAACAATATACAACTTAAAGTTTTATTACTTGTAATACCTAACTTTAACGGTTAAAATGATAAATATCTTTAGAAAACTTATCTCTGGTTGAAATAGTACCTTTTTAGTGCTGAGAATTTATCACTGTTTACTGTCTCGATTTTATAGCACCTTTAAAGTGTATTTTACAGTAAAATACGAGCATTTCAGTACTTACTGTTAATAATACATTTTATTTACACGTAGTAAGAGGTCACTTTGTGACAATAATAATAAATAAACGTGTTCACGAACTGTCCCAGTTTCGATTCTCGGTGGAGGCAGAGTTAAGAACTACGCTTTTCTTCTACATTACAGATATAATATATATATATATATATATATATATATATAGATTATAATAAGTATTTATTTCTTAAACATTCATTCACTAAACATAAGTCTTAAATTAACTTACCAAAGGGATAGTTCAATTGGTGTAATACGAGTAGAGTCCCAATTATATATCCTAGGTCACTTTTAAGCCTGAATTAGGGTCGAAATGTCATAACGGAATATTGTTGACAGCTTTCTAATCCATCGTCCAAAAGATTCTATTTACCCAGTCACTAAGTTACCTTCTACGACATGCCGGAAAGAACGGCAGCTAGTTAGCATTCTTTTACGTCTCAGACTAGCAAGTGACATACATTCGTTTGTACCAATCACTACATAGTATAAAACAAAGCCGCTTTCTCTGTCCCTATGTCCCTTTGTATGCTTAAATCTTTGAAACTACGTAACGGATTTTGATGCGGTTTTTTTTAATAGATAGAGTGATTCAAGAGGAAGGTTTATATGTATAATAACATCCATTAAATAGTGGAGTAGGCTATATATTTTATACCCGTGCGAAGCCGGAGCGGGTCGCTAGTATCTTTGCAATCCGCCCGCCTTTCATCAGTCCTTAATCTTTGGGCGGGCGGAAGTAAACGTGCCGATATCCAGCCCAACGAGATATTGATGACTGCCTGAGTATAAGACCTTAGATTCGGTTCCTGACACGTGCAGAAAGCTTTAATTAGCACATACATACATATATTCACGCCTCTACGTGCCTAAGTGAATAGGCAGAGACTATGGGCCACCTGGAACGGGTGACAAATCTCTCTTGCTTCACTCACACCCATTAACCTTCTCTTACATGCTCTTCTGTTCTTCACACTACGTACACCCACCATAAGGAAATTATCATATTTAGGGATATTATTATCATACATACATACATACACATCACGCTTGATTCCCTGTAGAGGGGTAGGCAGAGATCACGGATACCCATTTGTCCCGATCCTGACAGACCACTTGCGCTTCATTGACATTCATACATCCTCTCATATTATCAGAATAAATAATAATTTTTAACAAACAAACGCTGTAATGACTGTTAACCCGTATGGGGTAGTGAGAGTTCAGGTGTCCATCTCCGCAATTGTGGTAAACATCACAACCCTAATTCATGATAAAAAGTAGCTTTAAAGATATTATTGTATCCAAAGTTTTGAACACCCGAAAGGGATTAAAGGGCGTGAATGTATGTATAAGTTATATAGGTAAACTTCGGACACTAGAACTTATGACTACCTATAAAGAGATAATGTTCCTAAAGTATATGTACTATGTATGTAAGAGTGTGTATGAGGAGATCTATGAGTGTTTTTTTTATATTTCTTTATTAAGCCATTTACCGCTAAGGTTATGTCAGCTGAAGTACAAAGTGATGCCATGGCGTTTGCACTTCTTGTTATTCAGTCGCCATGGTTACACCAACGCCGCCATCCGCAACAACCGAAGAAACACGAAGTCGTAGCTGCAATTCTTCTCTTGATTGTTCTTCGGTTCGTTGCAGTTGAGGATCCAAATATAATCCCAAAGCAAACATATTTAGCCAGTTTGGCATCTCAATTGACTAAATATTCGAATCCGTGCTGTCTGCCTATCCCTCTACAGAGAATTGAGCGTAATATGTATCTGACTGTCATATGTCTTATTCAACCGGCCCCTATGTATGTATATGTAGTCACATAACTTCTATTACTAACTTTCCGTAACTAAGACAAAAGGAAAAGTCCGATTGGGATTCCGCGTGAAGGAAGGCAGTTAATTACCCGGAACGACTCCCCAAGTGTTGATTGAGTTTGCAACTTCGCACAATGCGGGTTTGGGATTCAGTTGGAAAGAATGGTTTATAGAATAGGTACTTCACTACATAGCATAAAACAAAGTCGCTTTCTGTGTCCCTATGTCCCTTTGTATGCTTAAATCTTTGAAACTACGCAACGGCTTTTGATGCGTCTTTTTTAATAAATGGAGTGATTCAAGAGGAAGGTCTATATGTATAATAACATCCATTAAATATTGGAGTAGGCTATATATTTTATACCCGTGCGAAGCCGGAGCGGGTCGCTAGTTTGCGATAAATTACAAAAGGAGTAATAAGAAAATTTGACTTAGCTCAGTTGTTTGGGGCTTGACTCTGTATCGAGGGCACAGGGTTCAAATCCCGCTTGAGCTTCTACCAATGGAAATGTTTAATGAATTTCTATGTACATTTTCGTAATAAACATACATTTACGAAATGCGCCGCATACTATGGTGAGGGAAAACATCGTGAGAGAATTTCGTAGATATTTTATCTCTTGGGTCACTTTTTATGAATATTGGGGTTGCGATGTCATAAAGCGACCTGTCACCAATATTCCATGTGACATCAAAACCCCAATATTTATGATAAAAAGTATCCTAGGAGATATTATATCTCCAAGGTTCTATCTACGTCGAAAGGAATTAAAGGGCGTGAATGTATATTTTGTATAGCTATATGCACACACATAACTATATAACGGCTACTATCATCATAGTCATTTATTTAATTAGTCAAATCAAATACTAATATTACGGTGAGGGACAACATCGTGAGGAAACCTACCTGTTCCCAAACAGGTAATAGTTAGTGCTTATAAATAGCGACATGGCCTACCACCTGTCACATTGAGTACTGACTATCTGGTCAACTGGTTCGAGGTGACCATAGAATTACTACCTTCGCAATCGTGGGGACACCTGAACCTCTGACTATTGGTCAAGGGTTAATGGTCCTGAACGCGTTTGTCTTTGTAAACTAGTATACAATGATGTAGTGTGTATGTGGAGTAAGTATACAATACAATGGTGTAAAGTAGGGGTGCGTAACTTAGCTATGCCTTCGTCAACAAAGACAAACAAGATCTCATTGTTATTCAACTTGAACTTGTCAAGTTAATTAAGTGGGGTCCTTGGGGAGGCTCTATTGACCCTTGTTAAGTTAGGTTTAAGTTACATATAAACTATGGTCTTAGTAATTTAGTGTTGAACTTAATAGTATGTAATCAGCGAGTAATTACTCCTTTTTGTTGATCGTTATTGAACAATAAATTTTAAGTCGTCTATGGTTCGTCAACGAAGTCAACAGCTCAGTGAAAGTCTTAAATACAAATATTTATTTTCGGCAGACTGGCTAAATATGTTCGCTTTGGGAAAAGGTTTGGATCATCAACTGGAACGAACGGAAGTACAATGAAGAGACTTTTTTTTAAGTCAACGTGACGTTAATATATATACATATATATACCTCGTTTATTTGTTGATCACCTCATAAATATTTTAAAAGACCTTACTGTTCTTAATTCAGTACATCTCAATTCAATGCGGAAGTGAGGTTAAATTAATGGATTGCTAAGGCTGTGTTTACCCTGGCACTTGTTAAGGCCGTGAATATAATGCTAACTAGCTGCCGTTCTTATTGGTATTGGAAGAGGTTAAGGGAATAGAAGTAAGTGGAATTTGGTGAAGGAATGGCAATGTTTCATAAAATTTACATATTTTATTATGGGATAATATATATTGGTTAATTATATATTGAAAATGCAAACTTTTTGTATTTTTCTTTATATTAACAACAAGATAAAATAATAATATAGAATAATTACATGAGGTAATAAATCAAAATAATAGATAAAATTTGTTAGAATCGGGACAAATAGGGATCCGTGATCTCTGCCTACCCTTCTACAGGGAAACAGGCGTGATGTGTATGTGCGTATGTATAAAATTTGCAAGGAATTTTTGTTTTACGAAATTGACAAAGAATACTATCTATAAACTATGTATTTTTTATGTGTTGTGTAATCCAATTATTGTCTGTAAATTCTATTGTAAGTTGAATATTGTATTTAATCGATGTGGATGTCTCAATAAAGATATTATTATTACTATTACGTGTTAGTCATTTACAAGAAAACGGGACTTATCGCATATATTTTTAAAAATACTAAATTTGACACTTTTTTGATTCCACGAACAATTTCACACTGCTACTAGAGTGAAATTAAACTGATATTTGTAGAAAGCACTGGTGAACTTGGGCCCTTGGTAAGTCCAAATAAATCTTCTTCTATATAACGTCACAATTGTGAGGATAAACTCGCAGAACTATCTATCCTGCAAGGACTAATGGTCTAGAAATATATGTTACTAGCGGCCATCTCCGGCTTCGCACGGGTATAAAATATACAGCCTACTCCACTATTTGATGGATGTTATTATACATATAAACCTTCCTCTTGAATCACTATCTATTAAAAAAAACCGCATCAAAATCCGTTGTGTAGTTTCAAAGATTTAAGCATACAAAGGGACATAGGGACAGAGAAAGCGACTTTGTTTTATACTATGTAGTAAAGTACATCTTGTACTAGTGCAATGAAATAGGATATAAACACCTGCATTCATTCCAGTTTTAAGGCGATTATGAAACTAGGGATTTCTAAGATATTTAAGTAACTACAAACACTTAAACAGACTTAAGGTTTTGCCTGAAATAACAACATACAACACAAACGCGTTCACGACCATTAACCCTTGCGGGGTAGTCAGTAATTCTATGGCCACCTCGAATCCACGTGTTGATCAGATAGTCAGTACTCAATGTGACAGGTAAGCCATGTCGATATTTACAAGCACTGATTTTTACCTGTTTCATGAGCAGACTCAATAATAATAAAGGTAACTTTAGGTAGGTTGACGACCTCCGTGGCGCGATGGGTTAGACGCCTAAACGCTAATCGTGAGGTCCCGGGTTCGATTCCCGGTGGATACAGAGTTAAGAACTACGATTTTCTACTGCTTTCCAGTCTGGTTGTTAATTATATATGCTATATATGTATTCATCTATGTATAATATGTATACATTTCTTGAATATACGTTGACTAGTACCCTTAACACAAGTCTTAAATGTACTTACCAAGGGGCTAGTTCAATTGGTGTAATAATGTCCAAATATTGTTATTATTATAAAAAAACCTACCTGATAAGTCCCGTTAGTTATTAATCATGAGTATAAATCGTGGATAGTAAATATATACATATGTATGTGTATTTCGTTTCGTATGTACATGTAACAGTGTGTACACATCCCAACGGTCACTTCCCAAATGGGATAGGGAATGGCCCTTAAGTGCGGATGAATAAAAAACAGCTTTAACGGGAAGTGCCCAGATCACGCCCTAAGGAAAACATTGTCATTAAGATTACATATATATTTAAATGGATATCCCTTTTGGGGTAAACAGGAAGATAAATGCACAGAAGTATTTATAGTTAAAGAATAATAATACTACGGTGAGGGAAAAACATCGTGAGAAGACCTACCTGTTCCCCGAACAGGTAATAATCAGTGCTTGTAAATGGTGACATGGCTCTCCACCTGTCACATTGAGTACTGACTATCTGGTCAACACGTGGGTTAGAGGTGGCATAGAATTACTACCTTCGCACTTCGCAATTGCGGAGATGGACACCTGAACCTTTGACTACCCCACAAGGGTTAATGGTCATAATAATATAATAAATATAACATTAATTCTATGTATTTTATTAATTATCTGAGACCGGGTCAAAACACGATAAATTTACAAAGATATGTGATTACCTTTATTTTGCCCGACGTTTCGACCCAGTTACATAGGCCGTGGTCGCGGGAAGACTAGCTAGCAAGCTAGACTAGCGGGAAGTCCGTCACAGCTAAAATGTCTGTCTACCCTCACAATTGGAATTTTTGTTAATTCATAGCACGACACACTACACTCACACTATCCGAAGACACATCCGCAGTTTTTTTACCCGGTCTCAGATAATTAATAAAATGAGTATAAAACGCGAGTGTTTAAAAATAACTAATTCTATGTATGTTTTGTATGTATGGATGTCAAAAACGTGATTTCACAAGATTGACATAGGGATCCGTGATATCTGCCTACCCCTCTGTAGGGGAACATTATGTTTCAGTTTTAACACAGAATATGTGTAGGTATATACCACAGTAACATTCTTAAATTGAAGCATATCTTTAAATGTACAAAGTAATTTGAATTCTAATGAGGGACTATAAGATTTAAACTTCTACTTTAAGATAAGGGATTTTCAAGCCTCTTTAAACCGCGAGATTTAATAAGGTTTATCTCAATGTTAGGTAGATAGATAAGTTGGTTTAAATATGCACGACTTAATTAACTGAAGAGGTAGACACATAAAAGTCCCTTGCTAACTGGGACGTAAGAATAATGTGAACTAGTTGCCGTTCTTCGTTGTTGTAGAAGGTGGAATCTATTAGGCGATGGGCTAGCAACCTGTCATCAATGTTCCACAACACAGCCTCCATATTCTTGTTACAAAGTGACCTATGCCTATATATGTATGTGTATATTAGAGCATAACATAAGATAAAAAAATCAACAAGTGGACATATGAATGAATAAATTCCAACACACTTGTTACACGGTACACACGGAAGCAATGATCCGTGAAAAATAGATCACTAACCACCGGACATTGAATGATAGTGGACGATTGTTAATATTACATTCATATGGACATAGAATGGAATAGTTTTGAACATAAAGTACAGTCAACGCTAAAAGTGCAGTCCCAGTAACTTTTTATAAGGCTTAAGTTTATAAGAACAAAAGACAACATTTTACATTTTAAAACTGGCACTACTATGCATTGTCATGGCCACTATACGTTCGCGCGCTTCGAAATGAAAAATATTGTATTTTGTTCTTCTAAACGTAAACCTTATAAAAAGTTACTGGGACTGCACTTTAAGCGATGACGGTACATACGTTTATTTTACATAATATGATAATAAGGCAAAAATATAAGCCAATTTATACACCATTTATTTACTACAGTATTAGGGGTTAATTTGATAGATATAAACACTTTCGCGACCATTAAACCTTGTGGGGGTAGTCAGAGGTTAGTGTCTCCAATTTCATAATTACAGAGGTAGTAGTTCTTTGGTAATCTCGTCCATAAGTTAACTACTACTTAATGTGATAGAAATTAATACCCTCACCTTTTCAGTTTTCCAGTATAGTCGTATATTAAATATATACGCTATATATGCATTTATCTATATATAATAAGTATATATTTCTTAAATTTACTTTGACTAGTACCCTTAACAACAAGTCTTAAATGTACTTAGCAAGGGGCTTGTTTAAATTGGCGTAATAATATCCAAATATTTAAATTTATTATCATTAATTCATCTATCTTTTTTCAAGCACTAACTAGTGGTACATATCCAAACATAAACAGATAACTAATAAGAAACCAAACATAATGACAGCTGGTTACATCACATCAATCCCTAACTGGCAAAAGACTACTTGTCTTTATGAGAGAGCTCATTAAAACAACTCTTAGCCTGAAGGAAAGGCTGCCTCTCAAAAGAATATCTCAAGAACCCCTGTCTGTCTTAGGCTACTCTTTGACCTTAGCAGTATTCTTATTTTTGTGACCTTAGTGAGGTGATGGGCTAGCCTCTTCAATATAAATTGTGCTGAGAACCTTACAGGGATAGACAGAGATTATTCATCGCCACTTGGATCGATCCTGACAAATCTCTTGCTTCATTCGCACTCATTAATCTTTTTATAATGCGGTGCTGTTTTTCAGGCTACGTACACTTTATCAATCAGCTTATGTCAGTCCATTGCTGGACGTAAACCTACGGTGAGGGTTACGAAAGGAATCTATATAGCCAAAGTGGAAGGTAGAGTTGGACGGGGTAGGCGCGTAGAATGTATACAGATCATATTGGATACATACTTCTCAAGGCGGGTGTAAGTAGTGTGAAGAACAGAATAGCATGTATGATATATGGTAATGAGTGTGAGTGAAGCAATAGAGTTTTTTCAGGATTGTTCCAGGTGGCCATCAATAGTCTCTGCCTATCCAGTTTGGACGTATAGGCGTATGTATGTATGCAATGTATGTATGTAACTTCCTCAACACGATACAAAAGGTAGCTAGTTACCATCCTAAAGTCCCAGTCTATCACGATGTTAGTATTCCTAGGCAATCCGTATTTAAGGTCTCAAAGCCCACATTGGGCTGTTTACAAGCTTCGTATCAAAGCATCAAGGTTAGGGTAGGTGTGTACTTAGGGCTTAGGAAAAGTCTAGATAATTCTAGATTATTATATAGTGTGTATGAAGAGTATGGATGTCAAAGCGAAGGTGATTTGTCAGGATCTAGAAATAGGGATACGTGATCTCTGTATACCCCTCTGTAAAAAACTGTGTGTATGGGTGTATGTATTATAAGTTTTTGGAAGCATACGGTCATAGTTATAGATATTACAATGATATAAATAACGAGACTTGAAAGTTATACACTTAGAGAGTCGAAATGTCGAGAAGATAAAACTCATTGCCTAAATATCTTTTTCATTAATATGTGTCAATACTCGCAGAATGCTGACTATCCTAGCTTTCTGTTTTTAATTTCATTCATCAAGGAATGAAAGAGCATTTTTTCTATATCATATAATATCATAAACTCAAACTATCTTTACATGGTCCTACGAGTATTCAAAAGTATTCTGAATATATTAAATGTAAGAAGGTACTGGTACTAATATTATTCTATCTACGAATATCGTCATATATAAAATCATTACTCTCAGTGTATTCCTGCCTTAACTCAAAGTAGGTAAGCTCAGATAAATACGCACTAAACAGTGTCACAGTCTAGAAAATTACCCTTTAAGGCAGTATGTAAACTTCGAAGAAGGCTTTTAGTAGAGTATATTTTTAATTCTTTATTGCATACCATATTCTTTATTACCTTACCATATTCTTTATTACCATGCCATATTTGTACATACATAGGTACTTTTTATTTTATATACAGTCAGATTAACGCTATATTTTAAAAGGGTGATGTTAATGGTATCTATAACTGCCGAGTGAGTAAGAGGAGGAGTACGAGTGTCAATGAAGCGAAAGTGGTTTGTCAAGATTGGGACGAATTGGGATCTATGATATGTGACTACCTCTCTACAGGGAATCAGACGTGATGTATATGTACGCACTAAATTATTATAGCATAAAATGTTTTAAAATGAGTTATTTTATCGTGAGAAAGCTTGCCCCTTGCTTGGAAGAAGTAGCAGTCAGTGCTTAAAAATGGCGACTCGGATTACCACCTGTCACATTGAGAACTGACTATCAGGTCAACACGTGGGTCCGAGGTGGCCATGGAATAACTAACACGACAGTTATAAAGATAGACACTAGGACTAACGTAAGTTCTACTAAGACATATAACAGAAATAGAGAAAAATATTGCAAATTCTACGTTAGAAGTATCTACATATAACCGCCGAGAGTGTATCAGATATACGCCTATTAGAAGATGTATAAATCAAGCGAAAGTGATTTCAGGATCGAAACAAATGAGAAAAACAAAGTCTAGCTATGTATGTACATTTGAACGTCATACTACCTCACAAGTATACGTCGAAAATAATTACATTTTCACAAACCTTCTTAACTTCTACACTATGTCCCTACAAGTCTAAGCGTCTTCATGAATAATACATACACACACACATACATACACATCATACATACACATGACCCTTCTATTTTTTAGCCTAATGAAAAAACCGTGAAAGCCTGTTGAAATGAGTAAGGTCAAGAATCGTACTTAGCATGCGAATCACGCCTCTAATGTCGTTCGGGGTGGGTAGAGTAATAAACTGCAGGGGTTTGGGATGTGTATGGCGATGGTTATTAAGGGAGGTAGGCAGAGATTATAGAGACATGGTGTTGAAACTGGTTTAGTAAATTCGTTTTATTTATGTCGGTAATACTTTTACAAGCATTACTTTTATTTCGGTGATTATATATAGTTACTAGTGACCCGCTCCGGCTTCGCACGGGTATAAAATATATAGCCTACTTCACTAATTAATGGATGTTATTATACATATAAACCTTCCTCTTGAATCACTCTATCTTTAAAAAAAAACCGCATCAAAAGCCGTTGCGCATTTTCAAAGATTTAAGCATACAAAGTGACATAGGGACAAAGAAAGCGACTCTGTTTTATACTATGTAGTGATATATAATTATATGTATTGTGAAGGTTTTAATCTTGAATATAAAGTAAATAGTTTTATACTGATCTTCATAAAATACTTAAATACTAGAAGTTTTTTTAGGATTATTTAGCGATAGTCTCAATTATATCTTATTACCAACTACAAAATTTTTATGTCATATTTTTTTTTTATTATAACATATAATTGTCTTGTTTTATCCACCCCGTTAAAAATTTGTCGTGAATATGTTTATTGAATTATTTAACAACAACAACAAACACTATCACGACTTACCCTTATGAGGCAGTCAGAGGTTTGCGTATCAATCTCCGCTAAAGTATATTTATAAATACATCTATATATCATGGTTAATAATTAACGGGACTTATCGCGTAAGTTTTGTATATAATAAAATTACCTTTATTAACCCAATATTTAATATTTTAATTACATTTTTTATAATATATAAAGTGGTCTGTCAGGATCGAGACAAATGGGGATCCGTGATTTCTGCCTACCCCTCTACAGGGAATCAGGCGTGATGTGTATGTATGTATGTATAAACTTACGCGATAAGTCCCGTTAATTATTAATCATGAGTATAAATCGCGAATCTCTTAAAACTATAACAACATATTTCTTTTTGTTTCAGATATGACAACTCTGTCACTGTTATCAAAACTATAACTTAAACTAAACTATAGTGACATACCTCTATTTAACATTCTTCAAATAATTCCAAGTGTAATAATCCAATATATTCAATCCTCTCATTCCTTTAAGGGTAAACAGAACCTTGAATACTCTCTAGCCAAGGTGTTTCACTAATATAGTGTAAATTGTTGAAAAAGTGTAAATAGTGAAACCATGCAGACTAACGTCCATATAGATGCGAAGACACTAAGATCAGCTGATCACGGCGGAGGCAAAGCTGCCAATCGACTTACTGCTGAGGTAAGCCAAATTTAAACTTCAATTAATACTATAATTTATTTTGACTATTAGTTTATGTAAAAATTAAGAACAATTTTTTTATAAAAAAGGTTGTTTTTTTTTACTTTCAATAAGTGATTTTATGTTATTTAATAAAAAGATTTTCATTTCATTTCATAAATAAGTTCGACACTTTTTCTGTACTTTATTTATTAAACATAAACTTCATGACTTGAGTACACACACTCCCTTTTTTATTGTGGCGGGATATTCAGAGGCTTGAGTAGCCATTTCCGAAATTTTGAAGGCATGTGAGGTGATGTGTGTTTCGAAAGCATATATATACCTACGTGCATTCATCTCAATAGCATCAGCCACGGTCCATTTGTATGTGTGTTGATTAAAGCATAAACTTCTAGAAGCAACAGAGCCATGAGGCTACCCAGTAAGTAATTGCTTTGAATTAAACTGCACAAGCCCTGATTCTACTACTACTAAATATACAACTCTATTAAGTAGAGTTTTATATTTAGTATGTATTTTTTTCAGTTCAGTATTCGGCGTAGCTTAGTTGTTTGGGGCTCGTCCCTGTATCAGTAGGGAAAAGGCTTCAAACCTCGGAATATGTACAAATGGCAATATTTTTTTCTTATTTTCTATGTATATTTTCGCAATAAAAATACATTTGCGAAATTCTAAAACGGTGAGATATCTTTGTAATTGCATCGTGAACTCATTTATCTTTTTTTGATAATACTTTATGCTAAGGGAAAATATGGCGCCGAAACCTACATTTTCCTTATAATAAGTGAACGGGGAGATGTTTTCATGTCTCTAATATTCTGTTCACCCCGAAAGGCATTGAGAGACATAAATATACATGATAGTAAATAAAAAAGACAACCTCGTTTACGACCATCCCATACGGGGTAGTCACAAGTTCAGGAATCCATTTCCGCAATCGCGTAGGTAGTAAATCATTGAGTTTTGTTGAGTTGAGTGTCAAGCCATGTCGCCATTTATAAGAACTAACTATTACCTGTTCGGGGAACAGGAAGGTTTCCTCACGATCTTAAAAGTAAAGTTAAGTAGTTTAAAGTATAGAATTATTTATAGTTTATATTATTTATTTTCCATTTAGCAGAATCAACCTAGCGTGTAAACTAATTAGTTGAAATTAAAATGGCGGAGCCTTCTGGCCGTGACGTCACGGTTTCATTTAAATACAGCCTCCTCTTGCTGATTGCTCAATTAACGAAGCTCTGGCCTATTGTCATGGTTACATACATACATATACATTCTAGTCCTTAAATCAATTCAGGGTGGATAGAACCTCGGAGATATAATATCTCCTAGGTCATTATTTAGCATGAACAATTATTATGTTTGATAAAGATTGACTTTCAATTAATGTACCGTACTTCTGCTTATATCGAATTAAAATATTAGAGTTTGAGTTTTATTGAGAATGCAAACTATTTGCCGTTCTTTGTAGCATATCTTAGAAGGCGACTAAGAGACTAAGGGATTACTGTAATCTGTTGCATCTAGTCCCCTTTTCATATGACATCACAACCCCAATATTCATGCTACAAAGTAACCTATTTAATGTAATTGTGTCTCCAAGCTACTGTCCATCCCAAAAGGGTTATATAACGAGAATAATATGTGTATATGAATGTAGAATAGAATAGATATTGGCAATACAGATACCGAACTAAGATTAACTGGGATTCTCTGATAATTGATATCTATCACATTTGATCTCATGCAAGTCTGGTACTAAAATAGAAAGCAACTATCTTCCTTTATTTTCATGTACCCTATATACCTGTTCCCCGATCAGATAATAGTTAAAGCTTGTAAATAGCGACATGGCTTACCACCTGTCACATTGAGTACTGACTATCTGGTCAACACGTGGGTTCGAGGTAGCCATAGAATTACTACCCTCCCAATTGCGGAGATGGACACCTAAATCTCAGACCCCGCAAGGGTTAATGGTCGTGAACGCGTTTGTCTTTGTTGTTTGAGATATACATACATATATTTTGTTATTCTTAACCCACGATTCAATACACTATATTAACCCTTTAATCATCTTACAATAAGGGAGACGAAAGGCGTTTATTCACACCCTAACTCCATCCCAATAAGGCTCTTAATAACCCGCATGACTTTAAGTACAAGATAAGCTAAGATCAAAAGTAAATGGCATATTATCTCGTACAGAACTTCAAATGAAATGTTAAGCGTACTTACACGAAGTTGAACTTCGTTATGAAAGACAGGCTTACACGAGCCGTAATTTTGCATATACATACGTACTTTTCTATAAGTAACTACAGTCAACGCTAAAAGTGCAGACCTAGTAACTTTTTATAAGGTTTAAGTTTATAAGAACGAAAGAGAATATTTTACATTTTAAATGCCACTATGCATTGTCATGGCCACTATACGTTCGCGTGCTTCGTAAAAATATTGCCTTTTGTTTTTATAAACGTATACCTTATAAAAAGTTACTGGGACTGCACTTTTAGCGTTGACTATACCTATTGTATAGACATATATTTTGTGAATTTTTAATAATATTCGTATGTATATATACATTTTTAATCCATATAAACATGGACAGATTGATGACAATTATATATTTGTATCGAGTTTACAATGACATGGAAAATTTTGTATATAGGTTGCTAGCCTATCAACCAAAATTATCCATTTACTTAACACTAGAGTCTCATAGTATCCTACCATTTACAGTAAACTACTAACTATTAATGTCCCATAGAAGTAGATCCATACATACGTAAACTAACGTCCTTTAATCCCTTTCGGATGGACAGGACCGCAGAAACATACAAGCATCACCTGAGTCATTTTGTACAATAAATATTGAGGTTTAGTTAGTAACAGGACAGAAAAGAACAAGAGTAACAGGTTGCTAGCCCATCGCCCAATGGATACCATTATCCCTAGTCTCTCAGTCGCCTTTAACATGCCGGGAAGAACGGCAGCTAGTTAGCATTCTTTTAACGGGACAGTCCATACATACACTTTATTCAGAGTACATTTCAAAAGAGTACTAATGTACTTATCGTATTTTAAATTTGTTATATCATATTTATTTTTAAATACATATAGTAGCGACCCGCTCCGGCTTCGCACGGGTATAAAATATATAGCCTACTCCACTTTTTAATGTTATTATACATATAAACCTTCCTCTTGAATCACTCTATCTATTAAAAAAACCGCATCAAAATCTGTTGCTTAGTTTCAAAGATTTAAGCATACAAAGGGACACAGGGACAAAGAAAGCAACGTTGTTTTATACTATGTAGTGATATGACGATCATTGTAATCTTTGACATATATTACTTTATTTATTTTTGGACATATATTAATTATATTTTATTTTTATGTGACATTTTTACAGTGTAATAAATAAATCGAAATCAGTATAGTTTAAAATTCATTCCAAACCGTGGCGATTGTTTGATGAACAAATTCAGTTTGCAGTAGCAATTCAAATGCAAATCGGAGAGAGAGAAAAGATTCGATTAGATTAAAGAGGAAAAGAGATAGAAAAGGGAATTGAATAAATTGGGAAAGGGCGATTTTTGTAATACATACATACACATCACGCCTAATTCCCTGTAGAGGGGTAGGCAGAGATCGCAGATCCCTATTTGTACCGATCTTGACAGACCACTTTCGCTTCGTTGACACTCATACATGTTCTCATACACATTCGGCAGTTATTAGTACTCCTATTGTATGTATATGTTTATGAGTGCTAAGTTAATTACCCATGAGTTGTTGTAGTAATAAAATCACGTTTCAGATTTATAGTCATAGACGGTATATGCCGAGACTATTGTTGCTCATAGATATAAAATCAATACATATGCCAGTGATTTGGCAGATATATCTTAAAATCGTCTCATTTACCATATATTTCTTAAATATACGTTCATTAGTACCCTTAACGCAATTAGTACAATTAGCAAGGGGCTAGTTCAATTAGTGTAATAATATTATACAATATATCCCGTACTTATCAGGGCCTTAAAAAGAATGCTAACTAGCTGCCGTTCTGCCCGGCATGTTGTAGGAAACGACTAAGGTATTAGAGGTAAATGGAATCAATTGGTCGAGGAATTAGCAACCTGTTACCAATGTTCCATATAACATCAAAACCCCAATATTTATGCTAAAAAGTGACCTAGGAGATACTAAATCCAAGGTTCTGTCCGCCCCGAAACGGGTCAAAGAACGTTAATGTATGTCCATTAATACCCTCCACCCAAGTTTCAAGTTTACTAAACAAGGGGTTAGTTCAATTAGTGTAATAGCGTCCTATAATATTATTAGTATGTATGTATAAGAACCCCTAAATTTTTCATCGTATCAAGTGCCTACTTCTTAGATGTACGAGTATTGTTGTTTTATCAAAGTGTGTATAAATAGTGTTATGTTAAAATGTGTATGTATAGCAGTGAATGTAATCAGTGAAATATAATTAGTATGTATAAGAACCCCCAAATAAACTATTTTCAATCTTTAGTCTACCGGCCTAGATTTACGGTCGTGAAGGCACATAAAAGTCCCAATTCCGCACGGGACAAGCGTGTCTTCAAAGCCTCATTCCCGATTATTGTCCCGGGGGAATGAAATTCCTTCCTACAGAGCCTTTGTTAAGAGATATGATAAAATGTGCTAAGTAAGAGTTTTGAGTGGGAATCCGTAGTCATTGACATTCGTAGTATAAAAGTGTAATAAGTTTGTTTTGTTAGTATATTTTATTAACTAAATGTAATTCATAACAAGATGATTTCTTCATGTAGTAAACAAGCTTTGTCACGACCATTAACCCTCGAGGGGTAGTCAGAAGTTCGTTTCTTCTCTGCAAAATTTTCATTTATCGGAATGCAAATAGTTTAATTACATTTTTTTTTTTAATTATCTGATTTTAAGGACAATTTTTTTATTTACTTTCAATAACCTGTTATTCCGTTGCCATGATTACAGCAAAGTTGAAGCTGCAATTCTTTTCTTCTCTGTTGTTCGGTTCGTACCAGTTGAGGATCCAAATCTTAACCCAAGGCGAATATATTTAGCTAGTTTGGCATCATAATTGACTTCATATTCAACCGAAAATAAATTTTTGTATTTTCAACTTTCACTGAGCTGCTGACTTTGTTGACGAACCATAGACGACTGCAGCAGTGATTAATAAATACAAATACTCTCTGGTCTTTTCATTATTTACCTTTATAATAATTATTTACCGGACTGGATTACGCGATTGCCCTTACGTAAATTTAAGACTGTAGTTAAAGGCCTACTAGTCCGGGGCGTTTACTACGTGGTCGGAGACTATCTTGATACTCAGGGTTGACAATGAGTGCATCTAAGTTTTATGTGCAAAAATAATTGTTTCAGTAAAATTTGGTTTTGTAACTGGCACTGGGCAAAAAATCCTGAAAGCTGGAGTTTCTTATTGGTTCTTCTCCGAGCCAGTGCTTTCGAACCAACGGTAGAATTTCAATGCTAAGAAACAACCAGTGTCAGGCAAATATTTTGACTTTCAATGAATGTACTATACTTGAACTTATGTTGAATAAAAACATTTGACTTTGACTTTTTGACTTTAATACCTTTTGGGTTGGTCAGGACTTTAAACAGACGATAATATCTCCTATATGATATTGTTTTCACAAGGGCTGTGATGTTATATGACAGCTTGTCAGCCCATCATTCAATAACTTCCATGGACCTCTAGTCGCTTATTCGCCTCTTTAAACAAGCTGAGAAGAACGGCAGCTAGTTATATACATCCCAAAGCAGAAGTAACCAAAAGGAAAGTTTAATTAAAAAAACAAATTGGCTCTTCGTAATTCAAATTTATGGTTCCCCATACAAACTTTTGAAGAAGGAAAAAAGTGTCAAAGTTTCTTTACAAATTATACCAAGCACCATTCAAACTCCTAAAGTGCTAGTCAGGGACGTAAAAAGAATGCTGCATGGCTATCTATCTAAGTTCTACGGAATAAGCCGCGTAGAACTTATACAGATCAAATTGGAGACATTCTTCTCAAGGCGGGTGTTAGTAGTGAAAAACAGAAGAGCATGTATGAGAAGGTTAATTGCTGTGAGTGAAGCAAGAGAGATCGTTCCAGGTAGCGATTGTTAGTCTCTACCTATCCCGTTAAGGATGTAGAGGCATGAATATACGTGTGTACATAAGCAGCTACCTTTATTCAAAATGTGTTAAAAGAGAAAATATGACAGTCAGATAGAGGTCAAAGGTCGATGGTATAAGTACCAAGCCGAGTGTGTATGAGGAGGTGTATGAGTAAGCGAAAGTAGTTTTAAGAGATTCGCGATTTATACTCATGATTAATAATTAACGAGACTTATCGCGTAAGTTTTTATATAATAAAGGTAATTTTATTATATAAAAACTTACGCGATAAGTCCCGTTAATTATTAATCATAAGCGAAAATAGTTAGGTCAGTATGGCACAGAAAGGGATCCGTGATCTCTGCCTACCCCATACAAGAAATGTGGCATGATGTGTATGTATGTATTTACTAGCACATAGTTAACGCTGTTAAGGCAACATTAATGGAGGTTACACTTTTTCATTGCGTGTGTGTTATGTTTAAAGCAATTAGGTTACTGTGTCAAGTAGCATGAAAATTCAACTTAATAAACCTACATTCACGTCCTTTAATGCCTTTCATGGGTGGACAAAACCTCGGCGATATAATATCTCCTATGTCACTTTATAGCATAAATATTGGGGTTGTATTGTCATAGGATACATTAGTTAACACGTGGCTAGCCTATCACTCAACAGGTTCTATTTAAGTAAGTAATATATTTCTTATAATGTACATTTCAATTTCGATTTGTAATCAAATTCTACGTAGCTCAGTTAGTTTTAAGAGATTCGCGATTTATACTCTAATAAATAATTTAATTATTTAAATTAATAAAGGTAATTTTATTATATATAAAGTGACGCGATAATTATTTATCATAACGTAGCTCAGTTGTTTGGGACTTGACTCTATATCAGTGGGTGCAGGGTTCAAAGCCCGCTTGAGCATGTACCAATGAAAATGAAGTTTAATGAATTTCTATGTTCATTGTCGAATACTATGGTGAGGAAAACCATCGTGAGGAAACCTACCTGTTCGTCGAACAGGTAATAATTAGTGCTTATAAATGGCGATATGGCTTACCACCTGTCACATTGAGTACTGACTTGGTCAACACGTGGGTTCGAGGTGGCCATATTTTTACTGCCATCGCAATTGCGTAGTAACACCTCAACCTCTGACTACCCCGCATGGGTTAATGGTCGTGAACTCGTTTATTTAGATGCCTTCACAACCAAAATATAAGACGCAATGCCAAAAAGACAAAGACGCGCTTCGAACAATCAAAGCTCTGGGCAAAGTCGTAAAACTACAGTCTAATAAATTCACGAACAATTGTTTGGGCAACTCCATTAAAACCTCACACCCTGCGTTACCATGGCAACGGATCTTATTTACCAAAGCGTAAATGAAATCTAAATTGACCTCTTTATAAACAGAAGTACTGCTATTCACCGTGTGAAATGTTGAGAAGGTTGTGCTTGCGAAAAAGTTCCGCTATCGAAAACTAGATGGCGGTATTTTGTTATTATCCTACATGTAGTGAAACATTACATATTATTAAAATTTTGATAGTCATTAGAAAAGTATGATTCTTTATACAATTATAATCCTTTTTAGTATATTTGATAATTGTCATAATATGACAATAGCCTTTGTTTTTCCACAATATGACAGACGGCTAACCCAATGTGACAGGTGGTACGCGCTCTAGGGTTTGTAAACACTGGTTTTGACGAATCCAGTTATAAAAAAGGAGTATGTGTACATATTTTGCAATACAGAGAAATGCAATACCAAAAGGAAATTGAAGAGTAAGCAATTATGAAAGCAATAAGCAATAGTTAATATATTTATTAAGGGTGGTTACACAGGGGCCGGCCCAATAAGACAGAACAGTCAGATAGACGCCATATTGGAAAAAAGGTGACGTTAGGAGTACCTATACCCGCCGAGAGTGTATGAGAAGATGTATGATTGTCAATGAAGCGAAAGTGGTCTGTCAGGATCGGGACAAATGGAAACCGTGATCTCTGCCTACCCCTCTACAGGGAATCAGGCGTGATGTGTATGAATGTATGTATTTTTTGTTCAGTCTACTATCACATTAAGTATGCATGAATTATGCACTAACACGTCTGTTAGTTTCATGAAAACGTGTGACATTTTCCATTTTTGAAAATTTTACGACCTTTGTAACACGGTCGGTTTGCCGGCTAAACGCTAATCGTGAGCTCCCGGGTTCGATTGCCGGTGGGGACAGAGTTAAGAACTACGCTTTTCTTCTGCTTTCTGATCATTAATTATATATGCTATATATGTATTTGTCTATACATAATAAGTATATATTTCTTAAATATACGTTGTCTAGTACCCTTAACACAAGTCTTAAATGAACTTACCAAGGGGCTAGTTCAATTGGTGTAATAATGTCCAAATATTATTATTATTATGTGCTGTATGTAACAATGAAAACATTGTAATAACAGCGATCCGCCCTACAACCCACCCGCCCTACGTTCCTAGTATTTTTCCAGCTCGGGTTTTATTGCACACGTGTTTTCAGGTATGTCGTAAAGCGTATACATACATATACGTTCACGTCCTTTAATCCTTTTAAATGTGGATAGGATTTCAAAGATAAAAGATCTTTCATTCTACGCTTGACCTTTGTGGTGCGATTGGTTAACTTCCTGAAGGCTAATCTTGAGGTCTCTGGTTCGATTCCCGGTGGAGGCAGAGTTAAAAACTACGCTTTTGTTCAGCTTTCCAGTCGGGTTGTTGATTATACATGCTATATATGTATCTATGTATAATAAGTTGACTTGTACCCTTAAATTATAGTTATAAGAGATTTGCGATTTTTACTCATGATTAATAATATATGCATGGTCAGTCTGCCCGTGACCATGGCTGCTGCATCGTAGCCGAAACGTCGGGTTAATAAAGGTAACTTTTGTACCCTTAACACAAGTTATAAATGTACTTACCAAGGGTCTAGTTCAATTGGTGTAATATGGTCCCAATTAAAATTATTATCTAGATCAATATTAACAAATTGGAGTTGTGATTATATTAATATTGATCATTTATGATTAGCCAATTGCAAATTAGATTAGATTACATTGACCTCTAGTCCATTAGTCGCATCGCATGCACCATCAAGGTCGTCAGAGGTTTAGACTATCATCACCTGTGCAATGATGATCTTTGGCCACTCAAAACTCACTATTACCTGATAATTAATGTAACGTGACCAATAGTTTATCATTTCGACGTTTGCATAATATGTATTATAATATAATGAGTATATGTTATATAAAAAAGCAGTATACAGACAATCTATATGGTCACCCATCCAAATATTGCCCACGCCTGCATTGCTTAACTTCTTTGATAGAACAAATGTCAGTGTGTTACCGTGTATGCATTTTTCTAGGTCTTATTTTATTACATACTTGTTTCTATGATGTCATAAAATGTATAAAGACGACAATGTATGTTTAATATTACATAAAGGTGACATAAAAGTAACTATAATAACCGAGTATGTGTGTAGAGTGTATATGAGAAGATGTATGAGTGTCAATCAATGAAACGAAAGTGGTCTGTTCGGATCGGGACAAATGGTATCCGTGATCTCAGCCCACCCCTCTACAAGGAATCAAGCGTGATATGTATGTATGTGTGTAGAGTTGTATGCATGATATTGTATCTTAAGTACTGCAAAAATTTTATAACTCCGAGTATATGTAGATATATATGGATAATATTTTAAAAAAAGTAATTCGAGAACACAATATTTTGTTAATAAGGGAAAACATTGTAAAGAAACCTATTCTTTTGAATGGCGACATGGCTTACCACCTGTCACATTGAGTACTGACTATCTGGTCAACATGTGGGTTGGAGGTAGCTATAGAATTACTATTTTCCGATTGTGGAGATGGAAACTAGAACCTCTGTCAACTTCTCAAGGGTTGATTACTGTGAACGAGTTTGTCTTTAGAATAGGCAATAGTTTGTGTGTACACGGTTTTATACAACGCCATCGGTATAATTGGGTGCTGACTATCTAGTGAAAAGTAGTTATATGTGGATTTCATTAGTCTACCCCCAAAGAAAAAGTGTATGTATGATAGATGTCAACAAACCTTAAATAGATAGCCAGGATAGTAAAAGCTGTGGATCGATGATTTCTGTCTAATTTCAATTAGAAAACAGGTGTGATACATAACGGTGTAGACATTACGGAGCCCCATCTTTTCCGATCCTGACACTGACTTTCGCTTCATTGACACTCATACACTTTCGACGGTTATAGATACTTCTAACATCACCCTTCTTCAATATGAAAAGTATTTAGGTTTTATCACTATTCCGCCTAATAAAAACTAACGATACACTAAACATTTGTAAACGAGCCAAACGATGGTGATGATTTGACATAAACATGCAACACTAAATAAACATGTGTTTACTCTTAAATTCACAACCCCAAAAGGTCTTCGAAGGCATTATCATAGTTTTTCTATAGTAAATGTACGAATGTATTACATTACGCTGAAGGAAAACATCGTAAGGAAACTTACCTGTTTTTTGTACAGGTGATTGTGCTTGTAAATGGCTATCTGGTCAACACGTGAGTTCAAAATGGCTTTAGACTTTCTACCTTTGTGATTACGAAGATGGACAACCAAATACATAAAAGTTAATGGTCACGGAAGTATTTGTTTGGTTTTGTTATAGCTTATTACAATATACTCACATATCACTACATAGTATAAAAAAAGTCGCTTTCTATGTCCCTATGTCCCTTTGTATGCTTAAATCTTTGAAACTACGCAACGGATTTTGATGCGGTTTTATTTAATAGATAGAGTGATTTAAGAGGAAGGTTAGGTTTATACGTTTAATAAATAACATCCATTAAATAGTGGAGTAAGTTATATATTTTATACCCGTGCGCAGCCGGAGCGGGTCACTAGAATATGCATATTTCTTATAATACGAGATTCTCTTCGAGAGTTTTTAGGATGAAATTTATTTACTTCTAAAACAACCGCTTCTTAATAAATATCGTCAAGAAAGACAGATAATTAGCATTCCTTTTACGTCCCAGACAAATGGAAAGAAAACTAGGAATATCCCAGCAACAATGTATTTGTATGCTACGAATTTCTCTGTACTACGGTTAGTTCATGATTCGTAGAATAACTTTTCTCCGAATTGTTGTGCTGTGTTACAAAGTTGAATGAATTTTTGATTCTGGATGTTTTTGTGTTGTTTTATATTTAGCTGTGTTTAATATGAGTGTTTTAGTATGATGTAATGATATCATACTAAATTCGAAATTCTTTACTAAATCCTCGAATAAACAGTATTATCCCAGGATTCGAACTTTCCGAGCACCTACATTAATTAATGTGTATGAGAAGTTTTATGAGTGTCAATGAAGCGAAAGTGGTCTGTCAGGATCGGGACAAATGGGGATCCGTGATCTCTGACTGCCCCTATACAGGGATTCATGCGTGATGTGTATGTATGTAATTAATAGATTTAAAGCCACTACTTGTTACTTACACTCGTAAACATACAAACACGTTCTTATCCCTAAATAGCTTATAATATAAAAATTGAATTCAAAGGGACCTTTTCTCTATATTTTAGCTAGCCTAACATATTTTGGAAGGTCAGAGGGGTAAGAAATTTTGGGTATTTAAGTAAATATGCAAGGTAATAATCTTAGGGAAGCGTAAAAAGGTTAAGGATGCTTCGAATTCCTTTATAGAGTATAAAATATTTGGGTAAAGTAAAATACATAAGACAAGATAGGAATCCGTGATCTCTTTTACTGAACAATTGGCGTTATGTGTATTTATATACTAGAATTACAGGCGATAAAAATTGAATTAGACATAAATAAAAAAAGTCTATAATGTGTAAACCAACTTATTGTTTGGGAGCATTGATATATACATATCCTTTTTATTGTGGAGGGGTAGTCGGACGCTTCAGTGCCGTGATAGGTAGTGCACCCTATCGCCGAATACAGAAACTGACTATTACTTCTCCAGAGTGATAGGAAGGTTTCCTCACGATGTTTTCCCTCTTCGTTAGCAACTGTAGATTGTGTAACTAAATGAAAATCACTTTTTGATTTTCATGAATTGGTCACTGCCAGAGCCAGAATTAGAACCTGACACCTGTAATAAGAACTCGGAAGTCTTACCCACTTGAGTACAGTCACATAGCAATTATTATACTTTAAAAGAATCATCCAAATAACGAGTCTTCACAACACGAACCTAATATAAAGAGGATCCAGCGAAAGGAGCGGTCCCCGTTACACGATGCGGAATCCAAATGGCGTGTTTTAATTGGTGCGGAGTCTAAAAATGAAGATACCTATGTTATATCTCACAAAATGCCGTGTTTTGATTGGTTGTAATATCTCCCCTCCATCCCGCGTACCTCGTTTCTATACAAATATTGCGTAAGGCCCACTCCTCTTATTGTCTGGCTAACGAAAGTAGATACTGGATAATTTTGCAAACTTTTTATATGACAACACTAAAGTGTTTCTACC
This sequence comes from Leucoptera coffeella, assembly GCA_030578115.1. Classification (NCBI taxonomy): domain Eukaryota; kingdom Metazoa; phylum Arthropoda; class Insecta; order Lepidoptera; family Lyonetiidae; genus Leucoptera; species Leucoptera coffeella. The sequence goes on along the minus strand of JAMBLF010000052.1, from coordinate 463,759 downwards.
ATCGGATATTTACCCTACAATTTAGGGTATTTTAAGTAGAAAGTACTTAGGAACAATTAATTCCAAAAAGGCATTTTTAAAACAAACTTATTTTTAACATTTTAAAAAATGAGTTTTAAAAATTGGTATATCTGCTCAAATTGTGTTAATCGAAAATAAGTTTCGTATGTACATGTTGGATCATTTCAAGAGCTACAGTAAGCCTTACGTTGGTCTAATAAATAGCTTAAGTAATTAGGTACACTATATCTTAACTAATTAGGTAGAGAAAAACTTGGCAATTTTATTTTAAAGAAAATTAATTTGTATCAGTTTTCCGAAAAATTTGGTAAAATCAGAATTAGTGTATGGTATTCCTATTTCTGACGCCGAAGTTGACGTGTTGTTGATGTTTCTTTATGGTTGACTTGCGTATAGTTTGGTTAGGTTAGTACGGTCAAAATGTCTTGATATTTTATTATTTTAATAAAGTAAGTACATATTCGTTTAAGTTATTTTTTGTTTGATCTTTTTGTTCCTTTATTACGCTACAATGGAGTGACGTATCCGTGTGATTTTTGGTATGGAGTTAATAAAGAGATAACAAGTTATATAAGTTACTTTTAATCACGTCATAACGCGGACAAAATTGGAAGCATCCTCTAGTAAAATAAAAATAAATGTCAAAGTATCAAAGTGATTTGTTCCGCCTTTCCTTTTTATTTTAGGGTTGCAATGCTAATATATTTTAAATTTGCCGCGCTTTTTCAGTATCTACTTTCGTTAGCCAGACTATATTAATTACTCCTTGGTTGACACTATCGAGTACATTTCAATTCAATATGTTACCAATTTAGAATGTATGGTCGATCAGGCTTCAGAACAACTTTGGATATTAAGAAGTTGTCGAGAGTAAGAACTTTATCCTCTTCCGTTGCAGAGCATTGCTCTCGAGAGACGCTGAATCAGCACTTCGACCTATCGAGAGAGCTACAGAGTAGGGTGCCGGTTTAGATGGGTGAGGATTAGAAGGTTTAGTGTGACTATATCTTGTTGGATGTAGAAGTTAGGGATGTTATAGTAGGAGACTGTTATTTAATCACTGGTCAGGTCATCGTCAACCACAGCTAAACTAGAAAATATCAAAGAGATTATAAGTAAGTATCTTGTTCATAGTTGAAAAGATATTAGTAGGATTCTCCACAGACCTCTATAACCTAGATACCGCAAGTGTATGTACTTTGCGTGTCAAAAGGTTGATCAATGATCAACCTTTTGACGGCGGTCATTTAGTTCCGTCCCTACCGTCATCGTTGGCGAACGTGAAGCGCTCCTCAGAAAAATGCCTAGTTGTGCCGTAATATCTTGTAAAAATGATTCAAGAAAAGTAAGCCGAGATCATGGAAATATTTCTTTTCACCGGTAAGTAAATTTGTTATTTAATTGTGCGTATTTTATTTATAAATCAATTATTTTATCTTATTTGTGTCTATTACTATGTAAACCACCAAAATACATGTAAATGTGTGCATACTACGTGTTCAAATTACATTGCTGCATTTAGTTCCAAAGGTGTTGTATCAGTTCATATAAAGCAAGCAGTGAACACGGAATCGATCGATACTTTCAGTGGTAGTTGCGCTTCGTGGTACAGAGGTTATTCTCATTTATCTTACCAAATAGGCAAATAGTGTTGTGCACATGCATCGATTCCAGTTATGGTTGTCGATTCGAATCGATTTCAAAACTACAAATAGGTACTCTAACTGATTAAAATTATAAGAAAATTATGTTTGTAAAATTTGTTCATGTTGTATTTATTTGTTAAGAATTAGAATAACGTAAAGTAAATTTTCATTACAGGTTTCCAAGCGACCCCTATATTAAAGAAAGGTGGATTGATGCTGATGATGATTAATAAAGGCGGTAGCAAATAAATATATTGATATTCGGTTTCATTATTTAACCAAACACATAAAATCTTCAGTAACCAAAAGACAATTATACAATAAGCTTATTTTATTTCAGGGAGAGTAATTAGAGATATTCTGTTTTACGAAGTCCGTTTGATTATGAATGTGTGCCGGCATGCACGTGTACCTATACATTGTTTAGTGTAGGTAGGTGCCAACGATCCCCACCTTTACGCATAAAATCGAACTACTTGTATACACAACTACAACCAAAGTTAAACGGACTTCGTGAAATATAATATCTGTAAATAGTATTTATTATAAGTAATAAAACGACGATTTGATTTAAATTTTTATTATGTTTTTTGGTCAAAAGAATAATTAAATAAGTCTCATTAATTAGATAAGTCACTTGTGTATACCACTAAGCCAATCATATACCTACTTAATAGTAACTTTAGATTAACTTAAAACTATATTATATAACATAACAATATCTTACATGAATAAACTTTTCATAATCACATTTGAAGTTTTATTTGGCACCAATAATTTGTAAGTACTATTATGCGTCGCACTCCGTTGAATCGTTTTGATGCGCGAGTATTTTCCCATCACTAAATCGCCGCTGTGACGTCATAATACCTACGCATATTTCGGCACGCGCGGTTTTCATAGAAATGAGTGCATTTGCGGCATCTAGGGTAACAACGAGTAACAGAAAAATTGCTAGTTAAAAAGTGATAAGAATTTTACAATTTATTTTCCAAAATAAAGCACATTTTGTAATGATTAAATAATTTAAACCAGGGGTGTCCAAACTAGATGGGACCCAGGGCCAATAAAAAAGACTAAATACATTGGTGGGCCGCAAAATATTTATTAAAATGACAAAATGGTACGGGTCAAAAAAAAAAGGTCAATAATGTATTTAAAATTTTATTATTAATTAAAATAACGTATTATTATATGCAGTGGGTACAGATCTCTTTATAGTCGGTGTAACCGAATCGACCTTTTTTTTTAAGTCGGTTAAAAAGGTTCAATGGGCCGCAGTAATCTAAACCGCGGGTCGCAGTGGTTGGGACAGCCCTGATTTAAACAATAAGGTTTAACCCCGAGTAATATTTAAATTCTAGATTAACCAGAAATTATATTGCAATAACAAAACAAACAATTATCAATTAATTAATAAATTCATTAATTATTTATCACTTTCGTAGATACAGTTCCTCCTTGTTTCATTTTCTATTAAATAGATAGTCTATTTGACTGCGTTAGTCTGTGCACAGACATGAAAACTTATTTTCGTTGAGACAGCTGTTTTTCAATGCTCTCCACCATCATTGATATCTGTTTGACACATCTTCTGGTCTCTTAGTTCTGTTCTGTTAGGGGTGAACAGAATCTTGATGTACTTATTATATGTTAAGCGATAAATTAGTTTAAATATGAACGAAACGTAGTAGGAATCATATTGGTGATTAGATGAGATTGAATAATTTAAAGTTATCAGAATTTAATGTATACTTACATACTCGTATTTAATATTTATAAACATGCAAGACCCTGAATTTAATAGATATATGTATATTTAAACAATATAAACGTTTTTTTTCGTATAGAAAAATGAGCAAATAAAACCCTTAAAATATTTGTGAAACTAAAACTCACATTTAATCGGTCTCCCATCCAAGTACAAACCAGACACAACGTTGCTTAATGTCAATGAAATAAACGAGAAAACGATCTTATGTGTTACAACATAGAAACCAGACAGATTTTCTCCACTTAAATACTATTTTCGACCTAAGTACATCCTTAAAACTTAGGTACCATAATCTTCCTAACCTCCTTTCATTCAAAAGGAGGTTTGTAAACATCAAATAAGCTTAGCAACAAAAGAGTTTAGTACCTATAAACCTTCTTCTGGGAACTCCACACCAAACAGGCTTTGACGGATTCAGTAAGGCGCTAGTGCGCGGCAGAAACAGTCATGTCGGAGGCCGCGTCGGAAAAAATAAAAACACGATAAATAAAAACAAAACATTGGTTTAAAAAGAATATAAAAAACACGTGTTAATTATGAATTAAATTGGATTTTTTGTATCAATATCTTGATATATAAACCTTTTGGATTGAATATAGTGTTTGTAAACAATCAGTAAATAAAATTGTTTTGGTAGATGTAGAAAATACCTATAGATTTCGAAAACATATCCGTATAAAAAGTTTAATCCCGACCAAATTTTAGTATTGAATTTTACCAAGTCGTTATAAATTTTGTATGCAGTTTTTAGGGTTGAATAAATTTATTTATAGTGCTTTAGTATTATAGTGAATGAAAAGTGTTATTTTTTAGAGTTTTTGTGACAAATTTTGTGGTGTAAGTACTAAATAAAAACATATTTCCTTTATTACGTACATATATATGCGATCACAACAATTAATCATAGAGTCATACTATTAAGTCACTTTTAACATTATTTTAGAGGCTAAGTATTTATGAAAACAATGTCAGGTTTCTAGCCCATAGCAATAAGAACTTCATGTGTTATTAAATAATATTATTTGTATTTTTTTAAACCTTATTCTAATTACTAAGTGTTTGTCTGAAAATCTTAGACTAGAATAGAATGTAATCAACTAGTATGAGGTGATCAAAGCTATGTCTTAAGACTTTTTGTCATTTGCATATTAATGACTTTATCCCTTTAACAGGGCACAGAACATCAGATATTTAATATCTCCACATATAGCAAAATTATCAAACCATTAATAATATGTCTAGGTATATATAAGCGACTGTAAATTTACGTACATAATTTACAGTTGCTAACGGTGCATCGTGAGGAAACCTGCCTATCCTACAGCATAGGTAATAGTCAGTGCCTCTATACGGCGATACGGTTCACTACCTATCACATTGGATGCTGTCTGTCTAGTGATACGCGGGCTTCGAATGACCCATACCTAACATGCTTTCGAAATTTCGGAGATGGACACTCAAGCCTCTGACTACCCCGCCATGATAAAAAAGGGAGTGTGTATACACAAGTCATGAAGCGTATGTCATACAGAACAAAACTGTTAAACCATTAATATTATGTGTGAATTTCTTCGGAATCTTCAATTCTACGCAACCCTTAAGGGAATACAGACATGTGACACACAGATAAATACGCATAATTACCAGACCGAAAAATGGTATTCTCTACTCTGCCTCCATCGGGAATCGAACCCAATACCTCATGAATAGCTTTCACACATTGTGTTTATATTCTGACATGTAGTGGATTTGAATTATGATGGAATGTTATAATAATAAATAATAATTTTCGATTAAATGGATGTATGTAGGTTTCCTTATTATGTTTTCTTGCATCCTAAATTTAGTATAGTAATATTAGGACATTATTACACGAATTGAACTAGCCGCATGGTAAGTACATTTAAGACTTCTGTTAAGGGTACTAATCAACGTTTATTTAAGAAATATATACCTGTTATATATAAAGATAAATACATATATAGCATATATAATCAATGACTAGACTGTAAAGCAGTAGGAAAGCATAATTTTTAACTGTGCCTCAGATTGTTAAGTTAGGATATTTTTTTGAATGTTTTGTTGTGTGTTACTTATTAATAAAAGTCATATCTTTAAGCCTTAAGAAGAATGTCTCCAATATTCGTAGATACTGTCATTGGTTTCATTAGTCTTAGTTATAGAGGGAATTGAATCTTGAACCTACTGAAACAAAATCAAAGGCTAACCACTTAGGTACACAAACTTTGTACTGAAGTTCTAAACACTGAACTACTGAATAATTTCATATTAGTTACAAGTGAACTTAAAGGATATTTCGAATAATTAGCTCAGAAACTATTGTCATTTATGGAACCGGGATTTTAATTTTAGGTCTGATAGCTAGAATAAGTACCAAAACAATTCTGTATGCCAAAAAGCATATACATATATTTATATATACATTCATATACTTAAATCCCTTTCGGGGTGAGCAGAACCTTGGAGATGACCTCTCCTACGTCGCTTTATAGCATAAATATTGAGGTTTCGTTGTCATAATGGAACATCGGGGGAAAGAACGGCAGCTAGTAAACATTTTTTTTACGAATGAGTAGTACACAATTATTAAAGAAACTCAGTTTATTGCTAGCAGAAAGGGTAGCCCAATCTGCCAGCACTGGTATTATGGCAGAACCCAACACGTCACGCAAATCGGATTCTTGTACAAATAAAACATGTAATTTACATCATCATCATCATCAGCCTGTATCAATCCACTGTTGGACATAGGCCTCCCCCAAATGACGCCACTTCTCCCTGTCAGTGGCCTAATAAAAATCTATAATTTACATATATAATTAAAATACATATATATCTATTTTACTTATATATATATTATCTTGTCATAATTAACATATATAATTAATATACATATATATATAAATCTATTTTAATTCACGGAAAGGGCGGTTATATAACGAATATAAACCCTTAAGAATCAGTGACCCTTATTGATACTATCGATAGGTAGGATTAGCAAGATAATATCTATTAAAAGGGGAGGAAAACCGCCGAAAAAAGAGATTGAGGGACCCATCCTAAGTAGGTCAAATTAAAGTCACTACGAAAGCATTCACGACCGTTAACCTTTATAGGGTGCTACAAGGTTCACGTGTCTGAATGAAACTGCAGAGTTAGTGATTCTATGATTACATTTAAGATAGTATTATACAAATTGAACTACCCACTTGGTAAGTTCATTTAAGACTTGTGTTAAGGGTGCTAGACAACGTATATTTAAGAAATATATACATATTATACATGGATAAATACATATATAGTATATATAATCACCGACTAAACAAGAAAGCAGAAGAAAAGTAGTTTTAACTCAGCCACATCATTAGCGTTCAGATGGTTAACCGTTCGCGCCATCCGGTTTTGTATATGGCTACCTCAAACTTACACTTTTAGCAGATAGTCAGCTTTCAACGTGACAGGTGGCAAAATGTTAGTGACTGGTATATTTTATATTGAAAATGTTTCATGAATATAAACAAAATATTTATAAAGTCAAACTAGAAGGTATAAGTTACACAGGGTAGGCTGCATATAACTTATACAGAATAAGTTGGAGATATTATTCTCAAGGCGGGTGTACGTAGTGAAAACAACAGTAGAGCATGTATGAGAAAGTTAATGGGTGTGTGTGAAGCAAGCGAGATCGTTCGAGGTGGCTGTCGATAGTATTGCCTATCTAGGGACGTACAGGCATGAATGTGTGTAGGTACATATGTATGTATTCATTATAAAGCAACAATAACAGGAAATAACAGATTATTATTCTGAATTAACATGGCAAAAAAATATAGATTTATAATACACAATTCCTCTTACAATCGCTCCACAAACATAATTTACACTCGCTATCGGTGAGGGAAAACATCGTGAGGAAACCTGCCTATCCCTCAGGATAGGTAATAGCCAGTGACTGTATGCGGCGATACGGTTTACTTCCTATCACGTTGGGTGTTGTCTATCTAATGAAACGCGGGCTTTGACCCATACCTAACATACACCTTCAAAATTTCGGAGACGGGCACTCAAGCCTCTAACTACCCTGCCACAATAAAAAAGGAAGTATGTATACACAAGTGTTGAAGCCTGTATTATGTTTATGTTATGATACATATACACTTACATCCTTTAAGTCCTTTAGGAGTAGACAGAACCTCGGAGATAAAAATGAATAATAATAATAAAAGTTTATTCAGTAAAAGATACATCATTTTACAAAAAATAACATACTTCCTAAAAAAGGGCAAAGCTGTATCTTAGGCTGAGTATGCTCAACCCTTACATATGCACTGAAAAATAAATGTTTATTCCACGAGTAAATAATTTCGCACTTGATAAGGTCACGAAATTAATTAGCATTCAAGAGTAACTCAGTGCCAGTATATTTTACAGTTTGCAGCCATGCACTTATTTTTTTTCTACATAGCTTTATCTTAAAATACACGATTGTTTTTATACGACCTCCAAGTTAAGTATCAAACCTTAAAAAGAAATTCCGGTTCCATTATCAAGTCTATTATTCCTAAGGGTAAACAGAAGCATAGGACAATACTATCTGACATTCCAGGTCACAGACTTATCTTATACCTATTGTCTTAATGAGGGCTTAGTGCTTTCAATAATGGACCCATATTAATAGAGGGGATATGGGACTTAAGTTAAGTGATTATTAGGGTCATTAGTCTTGGGATAGGTGACCGATATACTTATAGATTCAAGTCAAGATATGAAAACAGTGGTCACTTATTAGCATGTATATCAGGGTTTTGATGTCATATGGAATGTTGATATATGGGTGACTAATTAAGCATATTTTATACATATAAATATATATATATATATATATATATTACACATATACTTCAATCCCTTTAGGGTTAAACAAAACTTCGAAGAATATGAATTAACATATAATACATACAATAATAATAGCAATAATATAATATTCAAATTTAATTAAACAAGACAAAAATTACATTCAAATAAATATTATATTCATATTAAAAAAATATTACAATTTCAGATTAACTAATATATGTATGTATAGATAAGATTTAGTTATAATATGTTAGTTTCGACAAAGATAAACACAATCACGACCATTAACCTTTATAGAGTAGTCAGAGGGCTGTCTGTCCATCTCCGCAATTGCGGAGGCAGTAATTTTATGGCCATTTCGAAACCATGTTTGTGTTGTGTGTTAGGTTCGATAAGGCAAAATGACGTGAGTAATCCTACCTATCCCTCGGGATAGTAATAGTCATTGTATGTGTATGGCGATGGATTAACTATCTGTCAGATAGGATAGTGCCTTTATAGATATATGAAGGCTTTATGTAGCTAAATACTACAAGCTCTACAAAGAAAGTTTTACACACATACACATCACGTCTGATTCCCTGTAGATGGGTAGGCAGAGATCACGGATTCCCATTTGTTCCGATCCTGACTGACTACTTTCCCTTCATTGACACTCATACACACTCGGTGGTTATAGGTACCCCTAACGTCACCCTTTTTCAATATAGCGTCTTTATTCTTATGTAACTACTTTATTATATTCTTCGTCGCGTTTCTACCTACCCCATTAGGCTTGAAGTGTATGAGAGTATATCAATAACCGCGCCCATTTGTAACTGAATATCTATTGATTGGCGCACAGTAAACACTCCTTGATTGACAACCTTTTCGCTGTGTTTGCTACGAATGCTTAACACGTAGTATAGAGTAGATAGTACATTACATACATACACATCACGCCCGATTCCCTGTAGAGGGGTAGGCTAAGATTACGGATCCCCATTTGTCCCGATCCTGATAAACCACTTTCGCTTTATTGCACTCTTACACCGCCTCATACACATTTAATGGTTATAGGTACTTCTAACGTCACCTTTTTTCAATGTTACATCTATCTGACTGTCATGTCTTATTGGGCCGGGCCGTCACCGCCCTTCCACTGCACCCACGTAACAAGTAGTATGCAGTATTTTATTTATTTATTAGAAAACTTTATATACATATACATATCTTATTTCTTATTAGGGTATACAGAAACTTGAAGACATGATAATCTGTCCTAAGTACATGCTAATAACACAATTTTTCGGTGATAACAAATCGTCATGAAGACATACATACATAATACATTATATTCACGCCTCTACGTCCCTAAGGAGATAGGTAGAGACTATCGATCGCCACCTGGAACGATTCTGACAAATCTCTCTTGCTTCACTCACTTTATTTACCTTCCATCCTGAGGAAACGTACTTATTTCACGAAATAGTCAGTACCAGTATAATAGTCAGTACATGGTTTATCACATATCAAGTTGTTGGATATTGATTATCAGGTAAAAAGTGAGTGTCGAGTGAGCAAATACCATCACAAAACCTCTGACCGACCTGCAAGGGTCGTTAATGCAAATATTAATAAATGGTATCATTTTACGACCATAAACCGTTGTAGGGTAGTTATTTTATGGCTAACTTAAACCCACAAGAAAACTAGATAGTCAGTACTCAATGTGACAGGTGGTAAATCGTGTCACCGTTTATAAACACTGACTATTACCTGTCCCTCACCGTAGTATTCGTTGCATTATGCAAATGTATTTTATTTGCAAAAATGTACAAAGAAAAGCAGAATTTCCCTTGGTACATATTCCAAGGTTTGAACCCTGTACCCACTGATACAGAGTCAAGCTAACCCACAACTGAGCTACACCAAATTACTTACTTTCACTATATATATTTATAATAGTTAGGAGTACCTATAACCGCCGAGTGTGTATGAGAAAGTGTATAAGTGTCAATATATATATAAAGTCAATACAAATCGGGACAAACGGGGATCCATAATCTCAGCCTACCCCTCTACAGGGAATCAGGCTTGATGTGTGTGTATGTATGTATATAATATGTATGTATATAAGCGCTTTATCAGTATCGAAAAATGAGGATCCGTGATCCCTAGCTACCCCTTTACTGAAAAACGGGCGTGATGTATGTATATATCCAACTCAAACCATAGATCAAAGCACTTAAATTAGTGTTAGACATAGATACCAATTTGTAGGCATCAAGTTGGAGGCATATCTAGATGTCAATTAAGCCTCCGGTCATAATTGCATAGCGGTGTAATTACTCATAGTAGCTTTTGTTCTGCATGCAGATTATAGTAACGTCATTCTGACAATAGGTGGCGGTAAGAGCTTGCTAAATGTCGCAGTGTGCATAATAATATACATATATTAAGGTCCTTTAATCTCTTTTGCGGTGGACAAAACCTCAATATAACATCTTCTAAGTTACTGTTTAGCATAATGATTGAGGTTGTTATGTAATATGGAATATTGGTGACTGGTTGCTACTCCATCGCCCAATCGATCCTACTAAGACATGGCGGGTAGAACGGCAGCTAGTTAGCATTCTTTTTACGTCCCAGCTAGCACGGGACATAAATATAATAATTGACGACCTCCGTGGCGCGAGCGGTTAGACGCCTGAACGCTAATCGTGAGGTCCCGGATTCGATTCCCGGTGGAGGCAGAGTTAAGAACTACACTTTTCTTCTGCTTTCCTGTCTGGTCGCTGATTATATATGCTATATATGTATTTATCTATATATAATATGTATACATTTCTTAAATATTCGGTGACTAGTACCCTTAACACAAGTCTTAAATGAACTTTCCAAGGGGCTAGTTCAATTGGTGTAACAATGTCCAAATACTCTTATTATTATTATTAAAAAGCGTAGACAGAAGCTCGGGTAATAAAAAACACATTATAAGTCGCCATAGCTATCATTGTTCTATCGTAAATGTGTTTTGTCATAAAATTCTTATATGACAGGTGGTGAGGTAATAACTTATATTACTATTGACTTTTATTATTGCCTATATGGAAGAATAGGCAGGTTTCTTCTCAATGTTATTGTAACCGTAGAAATTATACATGTACATTCACGTCCTTTAGTTCCTTTTAGGACGGGCAGAACCTTGGAATGGAAAAATATCTTTGGTCATTTTTAGTATACATACATAAAACATCCGATTTCCTGTAGAGGGGTAGGCAGAGATCACGAATCCCTGTCATTTGTCCTGGTCCTGACAAACCTTTTTCGCTTTATTTACAATCATACACTTATTGAGACACACTCGGCGGTTATATACTTCCAACATTACCTTTTTTCAATATGGCGTCTATGTGACTATTTAAATTTTCATATGACATACATTCATACACACATCCCGCCTGATTCCCTGTAGAGGGGCAGACAGAGATCATGGATCCCTATTTGTCCCGATCCTGACAGACCACTTTCGCTTCATTGACACTCATACATCTTCTCATACAAACTCGGAGGTTATAGGTACTCCTAACGTCACCCTGTTTCAATATAGCGTCTATATTCTTATGTTTATGTTACTACTTTATTGTATTCTTCTCCGCGTTTCTACCTACCCCATTAGGCTTGAAGTGTATGAGAGTATATCAATAACCGCGCCCATTTGTAACTGAATATCTATTGATTGGCGCACAGTAAACACTTCTTGATTGACAACCTTTTCGCTGTGTTTGCTACGAATGCTTAACACGTAGTATAGAGTTGATAGTACATTACATATATACACATCACGCCTGATTCCCTGTAGATGGGTAGGCTGACTTCACGGATCCTCAGCTGTTCCGATCCTGGCAAACTAGTTTCGCTTCATTGCACTCTTACACCTCCTCATACACATTTAGTGGTTATAGGTACTTCTAACGTCACCCTTTTTCAATGTTACATCTATCTGACTGTCATGTCTTATAGAGCCGGCTCGTCACCGCCTTTCTGTTTCACCGACATAACTTGTAGTGTGAAGTATTTTATTAATGTATTAGAAAACCTTACATACATATGTATTATTTCTTATTGGGGTATAAAGAATTTCGAAAACATTATAATCTCTCCTAGATGCATATCTCCTAGATGATAAAAACACTAATTTTCGGTGAGAAAAAACATCGTGAATACATACATATTCACACCCTAACCTCACTTCCTAAGGGGATAGGCAAAGTCTATCGATCGCCATCTGGAACGATTCTGACAAATCTCTCTTGCTTAACACCCATTAACCTTCCATCCTGAAGAAACCTACTTATTACACGAAATAGTCAGTAGCTGATATGGTACGTTGATATGGTTAACCACTTAATCATAATCATAATTCGACGTAGCTCAGTTGTTTGGAGCTTGGCTCTGTATCGAGGGTACAGGGTTTTAATCCCGCTTGAGCATGTACCAATGGCAATGAGGTTTAATGAATTTCTATGTACATTTTCGTAATAAAAACACATTTACAAAATGCATCAAATTATACGGTAAGCGAAAACATCGCGAGGAAACCTACCTGTTTGCCAAACAGGTAATAATTTGTGCTTGTAAATGGCGACATGGCCTACCACCTATCACATTGAGTAGTTGTTAGGTGTTGACCAGATGGTCAACACGTGGGTTCGAGGTGTCTATAGAATTACTTTCGCTATTGCGGAGATGGAAACCTGAACCTCTGACTACCCTTTAAGCGTTGTTGGTCGTGAATGCGTTTTTTGTGTGGTTACTCACATATCACGTTGGATATTGAGTAATAAAAAGTCAGTTTCGAGTGAGCAAATACCATCACAAAACCTGAGTGACCTGCAAGGGTCGTTAATGCAAATATTAATACATGTATACGTTTTTACGACCATGAACCGTTGCGGGGTAGTTATTTTATGGCCACCTCAAACCCACGTGTTGACCAGATAGTCAGCACTCAATGTAACAGGTGGTAAACCGTGGTGTCACCATTTATAAGCACTAACTATTAACCATCCCTCACGGTAGTATTCGTTCTATTTTGCAAATTACCATTGATACATGTTCCAAGGTTTGAATCCTGTACCCACTGATACAGAGTCAAGCTAACCCACAACTGAGCTACACCGAATTACTAACTTTCACTATATAGATAGTTAGCCTATAACCGCCGAGTGTGTATGAGAAGATGTATGAGTGTCAATGAAGCGAAAGTGCTCTGTCTGGATCGGGACTAATGGGGATCCGTGATCTCTGCCTACCCCTCTACAGGGAATCAAGCGTAATGTGTATGTATATATACACATACATACACATTACGCTTGATTCCCTGTAGTATTAACCCTAATCTAACTTATCATGAATCCGCCAAGCGTGTATGAGTATCAATGAAGCTAAAGCGCTTTATCAGTATCAAGAAATGAGGATCCATTATCTCTGCCTATCCCTGTACAGGGAAACGGCCGTGATGTATGTATATATCCAACTCAAACCACAGACCAAAGCTCTTAAATTAGTGTTAGACATAGATACCAATTTGTAGGCATCAAGTCGGAGGCATATCTAGATGTCAATTAAGCCTCCGGTCATAATTGCATAGCAGTGTAATTACTCATAGTAGCTTTTGTTCCGCATGCAGATTATAGTAACGTCATTCTGACAATAGGTGGCGCTAAGTGCTTGCTAAATGTTGTAGTGTGCATAATAATACATACATACACATCACGCCTGATTCCCTGAAGAGGGGTAGGCAGACATCACGGATCCGCATATGTCCCGATCCTGACAGACCACTTTCGCTTCATTGACATTCATACATCTTCTCATACACTCTCGGCGGTTATAGGACCACCTAACGTCACCGCTTTCAATATAGCGTCTATCTGACTGTTATATGTTATATGGATAATAATATTTATATATTAACGTCCTTTAATCTCTTTTGCGTTGGACAGAACTTCAATATAACATCTTCTAAGTTACTGTTTAGCATAAATATTGGGGTTGTTATGTAATATGCCATATTGGTGACTGGTTGCTAGTCCATTACCCAATCAATCTTACTAAGACATGGCGGGAAGAACGGCAGCTAGTTAGCATTCTTTTTACGTCCCTGACTAGCACGGAACATTTATTTAGTATCTTTTTAATCCAAAACGACCTCCGTGGTGCGATCGATTAGACACCTAAACACTAATCGTGGGGTCCCGGGTTCGATTTCCGGTGGTGGCAGAGTTAAGAACAACGCTTTTCTACTGCTTTCCAGTCTGGTCGTTGATTATATATGCTATATATGTATTTATCTATATATAATATGTTTACATTTCTTAAATATACGATGACTAGTACCCTTAACACAAGTCTTAAATGTACTTACCAAGGGGCTAGTTCAATTGGTGTAATAATGTCTTAATATCATTATTATTAAAAAGCGTAGACAGAAGCTCGGGTGATAAAAAACACATTATATGTCGCCTTAGCTATCTTTGTTCTATCGTAAATGTGTTTTGTCATAAAATTCTTATATGACAGGTGGTGAAGCAATAACTTATATTAATATTGACTTTTATTATTGCCTATATGGAAGAATAGGCAGGTTTCTTCTCAATGTTATTGTAACCGTAGAAATTATACATATACCTGTACATTCACGTTCTTTAGTTCCTTTTAGGGTGGGCAGTACCTTGGGATCAATAAATCTCCTCTAGAAAATCGCTACTAGTAAATGTTAGAAAATATTAAATATTGTATTTACCGCGTTTACATATATATGCTTCACAGCAATTATTCCACATTGCTTAGTACAAAGAAAGTTATAAACACACATACACATCACGTCCAATTCCCTGTAGAGGGGTAGGCAGAGATCACAAATCCCTGTCTGTCCCGATCCTGACAAACCACAATTGCTTCGTTAACATTCATAAACCTCCTAATACACACTCGGCGGTTATAGGTACTTCCAACGTCACCCTTTTTCAAAATGGCGTCTATGTGACTATTGAACTTTTCATATAACATACATACATACACATCCCGCATGATTCCCTATAAAGGGGTAGGTAGAGATCACGGGTCGTTATCTGACAAATGACGTTTAAAGTATTCGTATATTGTCGCGAGGTTGCTAGCCCATGGCCTAATAGATAATACATAATTGAACTTTAAATGAGTAAAGACGAAATACACTCCTATTATTCATTCCATACATTTGTATCGCGCCATTGTTTTGTGACGTCATTCAACTGAATCCTGCCATTGTTCCGCCATTTTGAAAAGACGCTGTCAGTCTTTTGTTTTGACAACACAGCTGTTTGGAGAAAGGGCATTTTTGTTGAATATTATGTTGAGTATTTAAATGGGCATTTATATAATATTATAGAAATCTCACAGCTTAGATGCGGCTGTAGCCCAGTGGGTAAGACCTCGGACTTCGTATCAGAAAGGTCCTAGGTTCGAATTCCGTCTCTGGCATGTACCAATGAATGAAAATTTAAACGTGCTTTTCATTTACGTACATAATTTACAGTCGCTAACGGTGAGGGAAAACATCGTGAGGAAACCTGCCTATCCCTCAGGATAGGTAATAGTCAGTGCCTATATACGAGGAAACAGTTCATTACCTATCACGTTGGGTGCTGTCTACCTAGTGATACGCCGGCTTCGAATGACCCATACCTAACATGCCTTCGAAATTTCGGAGATGGGTAATCAAGCCTCTGACTACCCCGCCATAATAAAAAAAGTAGTATGTATACACAAGTCGCGAAGCGTATGTAATTCTTTTTTAATAATCATCATTACTTGATATTTCTGTTAATCTTGAATTACAATCATTATTTTATTTGTAATAAGCACTATCGCAGTTTCGAATATGGAAAATACAACTGTAATACTTAGATACATACATATATATATATATATATATATATATATATTCGCCTCTATATCTCCATAGGGATAGGAAGAGACTCGATCGCCACCTGCAACGATCCTGACAAATCTCCATTGCTTCACTAACACCCATTAACCTTCTCATACATGCTCTTCTGTACTTCACTACATACACCTGCCTTGAGAAGAATGTCTCCAATTTGATCTGTTTGTGCAATTCGCGATTTTTTATGAGAATAACTAATTTTATAGAATTGTTTCAATTTTATAGTACTCCTAAAATTCTTGCCATTTCCTTTTAAAACCTAATATCTCAAGTAAACATACGCTTATCGACAAATTTGGGGCCAAAGTACACTAATGCTTTTTGCTAAATCGTAGTTCAATCGCACTTCAACTTCAATAACGGTGTCAATTAGAAGAATAGCAAAAGTCACATTTCAAAGACAGAAAAAGGGTGACGTTAGCAGTACCTATAACCGCCGAGTGTGTATAAGGAGGTGTATGAGTGTTAATGAAGCGAAAGTGGTTTGTCAGGATAAGACAAATGGGGATCCATAATCACTGATATCCCTCTATAGGGAATAAGGCGTCACGTGTATATTTGCAGCTATCAATGGATAATATAATATTTTAGAACAGTATTACACCAATTGAACTAGCCCCTTGCTCACATAGTCAACATATATTTAAGAAATGTATACTTATTATACATAGATAAATACATATATTAAACTCTATTATCAACGACCAGACTAGAAATCAGAAAAAAATCTTAGTTCATAACTATACCTCCAGCGGGAATCAAACCCAAGACCTCACGATTAGCGTTGGTTAACCAATCGCCCCACGAAGGTTTGTCAAAGGCGATGTTGGACTCTTTTGCTAATTCACTACTAACTTCACATTAAGTGGAGTGATATCGAACTACGATTGTGCTGAGACGCATTAGTAGACTTGGGCCTTTAAATACTGGGGAAAATTAAGCGTGCAGAATTATCCTGGAAGAGGTCTTTGCAATTTATCTTTTCATCCGCTTTCATGAAAGTACTTTTCAAGTTTTTACTTAAGATGTCTAAGTAGGTGGTTTAGAGGTTGGAATAAGATTTGGGGTAGGAAATTAGGTTTGATTACTGTGGAAACATGAATATACGAAATATATAAACAGGGTTTAATAATTCCAGTGATTAGTGATCGGTCATCAGAGCAAGTTGTAATAATTAAAATAAATAATAAATAATTCGACGTAGCTCAGTTGTTTGCGGCTTGGCTCTGTATCGAGGGTACAGGGTTCAAATCCCGCTTGAGCATGTACCAATGGAAATGAATTTTAATGAATTTCTAAGTACATTTTCGTAATAAAAACACATTTACGAAATGCATCGAATTATACGGTGAGGGAAAACATCGTGAGGAAACCTACCTGTTCGTAGAACAGGTAATAGTTAGTGCATGTAAATGGTGACATGGCTTACCACCTGTCACTTTGAGTACTGACTATCTGGTCAACACGTGGGTTCAAGGTGTCCATAGAATTACTACCTTAGCAATTGTGGAGATGGAAACCTGAACCTCTGACTACCCCGCAAGGGTTAATGGTCGTGAATGCGTTTGTTTTTTTTTTGTAAAATTAATAATAAAATCTGCATTTAAAATAACCGCAAATTATTGTACATAATATTGGATATAAATATAGGCGTTCACTATGCATATATATATATATATATATATATATATATATATATATATTTTAGATAATGAAAACAGATTTAAAATTTATGGAGCAAATTCCCATTAATTATCACTATTTACTATTAAATAGAAGACGAGTAATGACATGGATTTGAATCGATAATATTTGATATAAGTTTTATTACATACATACAAATATTCACGCCTCTACATGGCCAACGGGATCGGCAGACTAACGAACGATCTTGACAAATCTCAAAAAAAGTTTCATTACCAATTTTCATAATATGTTATTATAGACAATAATGAAGATATATATGTATATATATTTATATAATTAGCATGACAACCCTAATACTTACATATATTAGAAAGTTCACAGGCAATATTTTCTTTAAAATTCTGTCTACCCTTAAATGATATCAGAACCTAACCACACTTACATATCGATAAAAAAATCCTCATCTACGTAACAGTATCCTTCTTTTAGATATACTAACCTTCAAACGAACGCAGCCTTCAAGAGCCTTAACCTCAAAGTATTAAGGTCGAATTTCCCTTGACATAATTGAAGCCTTGAGGGAATTGACTTACGACCTTACGTGTGTGAGCCCACGTTTATTTCGGTGAAGAAATGTGATCTCTTATATTATTTTACGATGCTTAAGTGAGTTGTGTATTTGAATGGCTTGTGCGGGTCTGGGATTTCAGTTGGACGAGTAGCTGTTAGTTCAAAGCACATTCTTATATTTAAGATAAACAAAAAATCTTTGTTTGCGAACGGTTTACCACCTGATCGAGAGGTCCTGGGTCTGATTCCCGGTAGAAACAGAATAAGGAGCTACGTTTTACTTCTATTTTTCAGTCTGGTCATTCATTATATATGCTATATATGTATTATAAGTACATTTTGTTAAATATACGTTGACTAGTACCCTTAGCACAAGTTTTCGATGAGCTTACCAAGGGGCTAGTTCAATTATTGTAATAGAGTCCCAATATTATTATTATTATAGACAATAAAAACACAAGATTAAAAATAAGTATGAACAATAAACTATTATTAATGACGCCCCCTGCCAGGTGGAGCGATGACCTCAAGAAGGTCGCTGGTAGTGGCTGGATGAGGGCCACGAATCATCGTTTTTTGTGGCGTACCCTTGGGGAGGTCTACGTCCAGCAGTGGACTAGAATAGGCTGATTGGTTGATTGATATAATAAATGTGTATACTTAAATCAAGTGCATATAATGGCGTGACCCGAAAATGAGAGAACAAAATTTAATTTAATTATTGATATATAACAAATATGTATAAATAATTTTTATTTAATCATAGTTTTTGATTAAGATGCATGGTCTCTATATATCTTTCTATAGTAAAACAGACGTGATGAAATCATAAAATGGTTGATGGTATTACGAATAACTATTAGTAGGCATATTGAAAAAGGGTGACTGACGTTAGTAGTACCTATAACCGTCAATGTATATGAGGACCTCTACGAGAGTTAATGAAGTGGTTTGTCAGGATCGAGACAGATGGGGATCCGTTATCTCTGCCTACCCCGATACAAGGAATAAGACATGTTAAAATGTTTGTAATAGTAGTTAAAGTAATATACATTCTCTACAATTTAGATACCAAAACTTCTTAATCGACAAAAACTTGGTCTTACAATTTTTCACCAAAAGTACCTATATCAACAAACCCTTGCTTTTTACACTCCACACTTCTACCTACCCTTTCAGGGATTACAGTCGTGATGCCAAGCTTATCTGCGTTCCAGTTGGACAGTTGTAATGTGCTCATAACTCAACACTTAACATAAATCGTAGCAGGGACATCCGTAGTACAGAATACACGAGTTATGCTACAAATTTAATTAAATTCCCTTGTTAGTGTGAGACGTTAAAGAATGCTAACTAGCTGCCGTTCTTCCTGGCATGTCGTAGGAGGTAAAAGACTATTGGATGATAGGCTAGCAACCTGTCACTAATGTTCCATATTATGACATCTCAATTACAATATTTGTGCTAATAAGTGATCTAGGGGATACTTAATCTCCGAGGTTCTGTCCACCCCGAAAGGGATTGAAGGACTTGAATATATCTTGTTGTTTATGTTTAATTAAATGAATATGAATGGCATGATTGTCAAATAAGGACACTGAAAATAAAAGTGCTCGTAAATGGCGACATGGCTTACCACCTGTCACATTGAGTACTGACTATCTGGTCAACATATGTTCAAGATGGCTATACAATTACTACCTCCACGATTGCGGAGATGGACACTTTAACCTCTGATTTATACCGCAAGCTTTAATTTTCATGTCAAGTTTGTATTTTTGTTGTTGTCTAGATATGAGGTATATTATAAATATGTAAAGTGTCAGTATATTCGTTTTCAAAAATTATTAATTACACTGAAAAAAGTTACGTTAGAAGTACCTATAACCGCCGTGTATGTATGAGGAGGTGTATTGTCTATAGCTACATAAATTTCTATGTGTGGTTGAAGGAATTATATATATGATCTTTATCTACCATTTTGCAATAAAACGATCTTAACTTATATACTCATATAAAGCCAAATGAATACATAAGTTATATTTTTATCTCCTTAACTATCTAAACTCATAAAATATTTGCATTCTATATCTCTATCTACCCCTTTAACCATTTAATACGTGAGTTAACTTACCCCTAGTCCAATGTGGAATCCCAAAATTATTTCCAGAATGTTTAATTAAAACAATCAGTGTCTGAATGAGCTACGGACGAATAAATCCTGTACTACGGATCCTATTCTCTCTGTACTACAGACATATACATTCACGTCCTTTAATCCCTTTTAGAGTGGACAGAACCTTGGAGATATTACATCACCTAGGTCACTTTTAAGTATAAATATTGGGGTTTCGTTGTTATTATGGAACATTTATGACAGGTTGCTACTCCATCGCCTAATTGATTCAATTGAACCCTAGGCCCTTAGTCGCCTCCTACGACATGCCGGGAAGACCGGCAGCTAGTTAGCATTCTTTTTAAGTCCCAGTCTAGCACGGCACATTCTGTACTACGGATCCTGTTATTTGGTTTCTATACTACGGACGCTGTCCATTCATTTTATTACGAGATACGTTGATTGGTAATGACATTACGTGTGCGGAATTTAATTTGTATGTATGTATATATTATGGTGGTTTTCCTGCAAGGGGTAGGTAGATAATACATACACATCACGCTTGATTCCCTCTAGAGGGGAGAGATCACAGATCCCCATTTGTCCCGATCCTAACAAACCACTTTCGCTTCATTGACAATCATACGCCTCCTCATACACACTCGGCAGTTATAGGTACTTCTAACGTGACTTTTTTTCAATATGGCGTCTATCACATGTGACATGACTTATTAGGCCGGCCCCTACGTAACCGCCCTTCCACCTCACTCACATATATTCCTTTTGTCAATCTACTATTACTAGCTTTTGTCAAACGTATTAATCTTCTAATACATGTTCTTTTTATTTTCATCAATTGAACTAGCCCCTTGCTTAGTACATTTAAGACTTGTGTTAAAGGTACTAGTGAACGTATTTTTTAGAAATATATACTTATGATATATAGATAAATACATATATAGCATATATAATCAACGACCGGACTAGAAAGCAGTATAAAGCGTAGGTCTTAACTCTGCCTCCACTGGGAATCGAATCCGAGACCTCACGATTAGCGTACCGAATACCATATGAAAAATGTTAAAATAGTTAATTTTAACAACTCGTGATTTATACTCATTTTATTTACTATGTGAGACCGGGTCATATCACGATAAATTTATAAAGATATCTGATTACCTTTATTTTGCCTGACGTTTTGAGTGTTAAAATCTTATAAGAAATCTGTTAACCTAGGATTAGAACAAATTGTAATCATCTGTCTTTTGATTCAGTTTGAAATGAATTTCTAGTACCGTCTGCGGACTAAACTAAGTTAATGGAATGGACTTAATTTAAGTTTCACGATCAATTAATTAAGAACGTTAACTAATATTGATTACTAGGTTGGTTTCTGTAATATAGTTGGTTAGATATACATACATATATATATATATATTCACGCTTCTACGTTTCTAAGGGAATAGGCAGAGACTATCGATCGCCATTTTGAATGGGTGACAAATCTCTCTTGCTTCACTCACACCCATTAACCTTCTCATACATGCTCTTCTGTTCTTCAGAGATAAAGATACAGTATATATCCATATAGTATGCACAGAGTTTTGGAGTTTTAATAACCCTTCGATCATTTAAGTCACTATGATATACATATACACATTCACGTCTTCTAATCACTTTTGGGATGGACAGAACCTTGGAGGCGGTATTATCTCCAAGGTCACTTTTTAGCATGAATATAAGGGTTGTGATGTTCTATGGAAAACTGGTGATAGGTTGCTAGCCCATCTTATCGAGAGTTATATTAAAATAATGTTTTTATATTTCTCCGATGTTCTGTCCTTACCGAAAGGGATCAAAAGAGGTGAATGTATATGTGTGTAGATACATACAGATCATGCCTGATTCCTTTTAGAGGTAGGCAGAGATCACAAACCGTCAGTCCAGATCCTAACAAACCTTGCTTCATTGACATATAATTATATAGCATAAAATAATACATATATTTCATTATATGTATGCATATAACAAGTTTCCCTCTATGAATATTCTGTACGTAATTATTCAAGTTACAAATTAGTTTGGAACATGTAGGTCGGGAGCAAAAACTAATAGGTTACCAGTTTGCCAAGGTTTACCCGGTTGTAGTGCAACAAAAACCTAACTCACGGAGTAGGTACATATGTATATAGGAACTTCATTTACATATGGACATTCACGTTCTTTAATCCCTTTTGGGATGCACAGAACCTTGAGAAGAATGTCACCAAATTTATCTGCTCATTTGTCCCGATGCTGACAGACCACTTTCGCTTCATTGACACTCATACACACTTGGCGGTTATAAGTACTTCTAACGTCACCCTTTTTCAATATAGCGTCTACCTGACTGTCATATGTATTATTGGGCCGGCCCCTACGTAACCGCCCTTCCACTTTACTCACATATGTTACTTTTGTCAATCTGCTATCATTCATCCGCATATCATGTCCGAAACATCGAAGCATGCCCTTTTCAATCTTAGTCACTACATCTTCTTTCAAACCGGAACCTAATAATCACAGTAATAAATTATATCAGTCGTCGTATAGTATATTAGTAGTGTATATATTGAGACGAAAAACAGCTATTTACATTCTACCAGAGTCCCGAACCTGCAAATTCAAAGCAGGTTACTCAAAACAAAGCCTAATCTATCTAATAAAAGCCTGAATTGAAATGCACGGTTGACTGCTTTTTAATTATGAACCTTATAACTTGGGTGCTACGGTCCAAATTGCTTTGATTTCACGCTAGATTTGACTGATACAATTTTCAATTATGTATCGTCTGTGCTTTGGATTATTTTATGGAAGGTTTTTGGATGCCATGCTAGTCTGGGACTTGGGAATAAGGCAATTAGATATTAATTTATATATATATATATATATATATGTTTAACCTTATGATATTAATTTGATGTATTACTTCAATCAATCAATCAGCCTCCGTACCTCCTCAGACGTAGGCCTCCCCAAGGTAACGCCACAAAACTTGGTATTACTTGATGTAAACGTGGTATTACTTGATGTAAATAAAATTCGCTTAGGCAATTATATGTTTTTCATATGACAGTCAGATAGACATCATGTTGGAAAAGGTCATGTTAGAAAAACCTATAACCGCCGAGTGTGTATGAGGAGGTGTTAAACATTGCGAATATTTCTGTTATTATAGTGCTTAGTAATTATTGAAATAATCTATTATATTATATTTATATATCTTCACGCCTTAACTTCCTTAACGGGATAGGCAGAGACTAGATCACCATCTTGAACGATGATGACAAATTTGTCTTGCTTCATTCACATCTATTAACAATCATAATCACAACCACATACGCTTCACGACTTATGCACACTCCCTTTTAATATGGCAGGGTAGTCAGAGGCTTGAGTGCATAATATTCGTAAATTCGTAGCGTATTCATAATACACCTTAAGCAATTTATATTATTTGTCTTTAATTACTTTTAGTCCATTTCACGAATTAACCAGAAACAAACATGACATGGTAGTGATTCTATCAGTGTTTACTTTAACTAAGTAACGATATTCTCTTTACAACACCTTATCACTCAAATGGGATCACCCATCCATTCAATGAACACATCTAACCTTGCTTAACATTAATGATCGAACTGTTCAACGCTGCTACAGCGTTTAAAACGAAGATTAAAAAAAGTCGCGAACCCATAATAAAAAGTATTGTGGTCATCCAGTCAAGCCATATTCAACTTTAAACCCTAGTACTCAAGTTCCATTGTCCCTTATCTAAGAATCGACCATAAAGCCTAACCACAAACTGGAAGTTTTAATGACATCTTTTATGTCACATGTGGAAAGTTTTATTAGAGTACCCGCCACATAAGGTGGCAGTAGCCAAACTTGGAACTAAATTTGACGTTTCCGCCATTGCATGTTATTTTGTATGAAAGGTAAATTTAGTATTACCAGCGTTGTGTTTTTTGCCCACTCTTTGTAATTTTTATGTTTGTTAAGGGTGATTATAATAAATTGATTTCTGGAGTTTCTTGTTAGTTCTTCTCCAAGGGTCTCCGCTGAACTTCTTCTTCTCAATCGTTACGCTCTTATCAGAGCGGTCGTGGTCTTCATGACGTGGCATCTTGAGGAGCCGAAATGGTTGGTGAACTAACCTCGGTAAAAATATGTAAAGACAATGCTCAGTGCCATGTTTGAAATAGTTTTTTTACATACATACATACACATCACGCCTGATTCCCTGTAAAGGGGTAGGCAGAGATCACGGATCCCCATTTGTCCCGATCCTGACAGACCACTTTCGCTTCATTGACATTCTCTAATACACTCTCGGCGGTTATAGGTACTCCTAACGTCACCTTTTTTCAATATAGCGTCTATCTGACTGTTACATATATGTCTTATTAGGCCGGCCCCTACGTAACCGCCCTTCCACTTCACTCATATATATTCCTTTTGTCAATATATAGTTTTTTTAATTTGTACTTAGATCATAAAATAACTTTCAAAGAGAGCTTATGATAGGGCCTATTTTGAATAAAAATATTTTGACTTTTGACTTTGGTATATTAATCTGTTTTATTTGAGTTTATAGCTCTGCAACCAAAGATCGTTACAAATGAAACCTCAATATAATGTATCGAGCCGTATGGCACAGTGAGTGCTAGTTTTGGCGTGTTTACTGGCAACACTGGATTACGCGACTGTGGCGACGCCTCCAACTGCCACCTTATGTGGCGGGTACTCTAATAACCTAATTCAACAAAACTTCTTTACAGTAGGCAGTGATTCTCACTAGCTGCCGTTCTTCCCGGCATGGTAGGAGGTGACTAAGGGACTAGGGGTCAATAGAATTGATAGAGTGATGAGCTAATAATATTTGGACATTATTACACCAATTGAACTAGACCCTTGGTAAGTACATTTAAGACTTGTGTTAAGGGTACTAGTCAATGTATATTTAAGAAATGTATACATATTATATGTAGAATACATATATATCATATATAAGTAACGACGAGACTGGAAAGCAGAAGAAAAGCGTTGTTCTTAACTCTGCCACCACCGGGAATCGAACCCGGGACCCCACGATTAGCGTTAAGGTGTCTAACCGACCGCGCCACGGAGGTCGTCAATTCTTACCTCTATGTACCCATATGGAATAATGGTTGTGAAGCATATATATGTATGTATGTAAATACAGTAAATATAATAATTAATATTTTCTTAGAGTTACTAATGATATTATCGAAATATTAATCTCCATTTAAAGTGACCAAATATATATATTACTAAATACTACGACCAAAGATATAAACCAAATAAAAATCTTATGAGTGCGATGAAATTTGAACTTTAAATTGAAGAACTGAAAGACTGAAATTGAATAAAACTAAAGAAACAATCAAATACACATATGTGACAGAGGACTTACAACCTTAATAGTAAAGTAATAAGACTCAAAACCCAACGTAGAAATAGTGATACTATGTGAACTTGGTAAAATGAACTTTAATACATATGAAATATAGTGCTATTCACTTAAATCCATATCATTGTTATAAAATATGACTTTATAATGAAAATTTAATAAGGCAATGAAACAGTAGATTTGAAACCTTAAACACAGTTACATAAAGCTCAAATTTCCATATCAAACCTGTATCTGAACAAAATTTCAACTAATAAAATTAGTGCTATTAAAATAATTTCAAAATATCTTAACAAACACTAAAATCTCCAGTACAATATAAACTTTATGTCAAACCGAATAGAGTCCAAATCTTTTACTTGAAATAATTGTACCAAACAAACAAATAATACCAGTGATAAATTTAATAAACGTTACTATCAACAAAATAAGAACCAAGATTAACGTAACAAACACTAGAAATACCAGTGTAATATGAACCTTATCAATCAACAAATAGAGTCCAAAATGCAAGAAGGAACCAGTGAATTTAATACTTTAGTCTAATCAAATAACGATCTGAACTTAACTTCAAATAAACCGGAGGAACACTAAAAAATGCAGTGAATTTTCAACCTTATTAAAACCAAATAGAGTCCATTTACTGTCTCACAAATAAAGATCAAAACTTTGACTTTCTTTATAACCTTAAATAACCTATCTAACACTAAAACTCCAGTGGATTTTCAACCTTATTATAACGAAATAGAATCCAAAATGCAAGCAGGAGCAAGACAACCTACCGTGGCGGTAGTGCCTGTTCCAGAATCAGAAATGGATGCTCTGTTACTAGGAAGAACTGCGGTGAGGACTTTTGATGCCAAACATGTATGTATGTGTAGTCTTTATTTACCTAAAAGGGCAGAGGCTTGAGTTTCAATTGATAGTCTATAACGACTTAATTCCTGTCATGTTGAGTACTGACTATCTGGTTAATATGTGGGTTTTAGGTGGCCATAGAATTAGTAGTTCCGCGGAGATTGACACCCAAACTTTAACGTGAAATCGTATGTCTTTTGTATTTTAAGCCAGCGATAGTCAATTTCCACAAAATGTATTAACGAAACGTTCGTTTGCACAATTGATACCTAAAGAATATACGTCAATAATAATACTAAATTGATACTCAAGCTTCTGTCTACACCTAAAGGATTGCAATCTTAGCTTATATAGTTACTTACAAAGTTTTACTTTAAAACCCTACTACATTGAAGACACTAGCTGAGTGCCTTAAAGCTAAGAAGATTCCACGTAGCTTAGTTGTTTGGGGCTTGACTCTGTATCAGTGGGTGCAGGGTTCAAATTCCACTTGAGCATACCAATGGAAATGAAGTTTAATGAATTGCCATGTACGTTATCGTAATAAAAATGCATTTGAACTGAATATTACGGTGAGAGAAAATATCGTGAGGAAACCTACCTGTTCCCCGAACAGGTAATAGTGAGTGCTTGTAAATGACGACATGGCTTACCACCTGTCGCATTGAGTACTGACTATCTGGTTAACACGTGGGTTCGAGGTAGCCATAGAATTACTACCTTCGCAATGCGGAGATGGACACCTGAACCTCATTAAAAACGTAAAAGGTTCATGAACGCGTTTGTTTGTTATTTGTCTTGAGATGGAATTCTAATGAAATGTCAGTCTAATACCAAATGACATCGTGGTCTGTCCGTCAACGTCAGAGCGTATGTCAATGGCATAGAGTACCCGCCACATAAGGTGGCAGTAGCCAAACTTGGAACTAAATTTGACGTTTCCGCCATTGCGTGTTATTTTGTATGAAAGGTAAATTTAGTATTACCAGCGTTGTGTTTTTTGCCCACTCTTTGTAATTTTTATGTTTGTTAAGGGTGATTATAATAAATTGATTTCTGGAGTTTCTTGTTAGTTCTTCTCCAAGGGTCTCCGCTGAACTTCTTCTTCTCAATCGTTACGCTCTTATCAGAGCGGTCGTGGTCTTCATGACGTGGCATCTTGAGCAGCCGAAATGGTTGGTGAACTAACCTCGGTAAAAATATGTAAAGACAATGCTCAGTGCCATGTTTGAAATAGTTTTTTTACATACATACATACACATCACGCCTGATTCCCTGTAGAGGGGTAGGCAGAGATCACGGATCCCCATTTGTCCCGATCCTGACAGACCACTTTCGCTTCATTGACATTCATACATTCTCTAAGACACTCTCGGCGGTTATAGGTACTCCTAACGTCACCTTTTTTCAATATAGCGTCTATCTGACTGTTACATATATCGCTCATTTGGTGCAACAATGGCGTAATTACACTTTTACAATTTTTAAAGGAGAGCCGATTAAAGATTTGTATACGATGCATGGCATTTTGGGGAGACTCATTATAATCCGAATCATTTTAAAAGTAAGTTTGATTTTTCAAAAAACATTTCGGTCGATGTTTCTCCGGGTGTAAATAGACTTTTCGAACATAATGACATAATAACTTTAATTTACAAAAAAATGTAATTACGACGTTGTTGCACCAAATGAGCGATTTGTCTTATTAGGCCGGCCCCTACGTAACCGCCCTTCCACTTCACTCATATATATTCCTTTTGTCAATATATAGTTTTTTTAATTTGTACTTAGATCATAAAATAACTTTCAAAGAGAGCTTATGATAGGGCCTATTTTGAATAAAAATATTTTGACTTTTGACTTTGGTATATTAATTTGTTTTATTTGAGTTTATAGCTCTGCAACCAAAGATCGTTACAAATGAAACCTCAATATAATGTATCGAGCCGTATGGCACAGTGAGTGCTAGTTTTGGCGTGTTTACTGGCAACACTGGATTACGCGACTGTGGCGACGCCTCCAACTGCCACCTTATGTGGCGGGTACTCTAGATTTTGATCTCAATCCATACACTTGGGACCCTATTCTACTAATGTATTTTCGCACAGTCCTATTTCAATATCACTACAGTAATAGCGCGAATGGTAGTGCATTAGCAAAATTGCACATTTCGCCATTTATGGCAGCAAAAGTCACATCCACGAACAACTTTTCACTGTTACTGTAGTAATAATATTATAATAATATCGTAGGACTTTATTACAGCAATTGAACTAGCCCCTTGATAAGTACATTGAAGACTTGTGGTAAGGGTACTAGTCAACGTATGTTTGAGAAATATATACTTATTATGTATAGATAAATACATATATAGCATATATAATCAACGACCAGACTGGAAAGCAGAAGAAAAGCGTAGTTCTTACCTCTGCTTCCACCGGGAATTGCACCAGGGGCCTCACGATTAGCTTTCAGGCGTCTAACTGATCGCGCCGCGGAGGTCGTCGAAGTGTTATAGAAATGATATTTTGCAAATAGCATCAATGGACCACCTGAATTCTGGATTTAGTAAGTCTATAGTCATCTCAAGCTGACGTGTTATTTAGATAATCATTATTATCTAATTGTACATAATCCGAAAATTAGGTAGGTTTCCTCACGATGTTTTCCCTCACTATAGTTGGTGCACATTATTTTATATTTTTTCTTTTTATCACGATAACCTACATAAAAAATATAAAACTACATTTCCATTAATACCTACTCCGGGAATTGAACCCTGTACCCACTGATACAGAGTAAATCCCAACAACTAAGCTACAAAACTTTACACTATTTTGCAACCACAAAACGCAGCTGTGGTCATATCCACGGGACATCTCTTATGCATTCCAATTTGCAGTATACGCCAAACGAAATCCTGTTATCTAGTTTTACTACGATGGGATGACAAACTAAAATGTCATTGTTTACTCGTATGTAGAGTTATAACATAACATAAACATAACGTACGGTATGGTAACGTAGGGACCGGCCCAATAAGACATATGACAGTCAGATAGACGCTATATTGAATAAAGGTGACGTAAAAGTACCTATAACCGTCGAGTGTGTATAAGAAGATGTATGAGTGTCAATGAAGCGAAAGTGGTTTGCCAGGATCGGGACAAATGGGGATCCGTTATCTCTGCTTACCCCTATACAGGGAATCAGGCGTGATTTATATGTTATAAACATAACATACGCTTCACGACTTGTGTATACACACTCCCTTTTTATTGTGGCGGGATAGTCAGAGGCTTGAGTGCCCATCTCCGAAATTCCCGAAGCCCGCGTTTCACTTTATAGACAGCACCCAACGTAATAGGTCGTGAAAGGTATCGCCGTATATAGGCAATGGCTATTACCTATCCAGACGGATAGGCAGGTTTCCTCTCGTTTTCCAAATCAAATTTCTCGTTGTCTAATTATGTATGTATGTAAATGACATACACTAATATTTTTGTAGAGTTATCTTTAAATTAAATTTGTTCTGTGCTAGCTGGGACTGTAGATTGTTAACTATCTGCTATTCTTCCCTTGCGTATCGTAAAAGGCGTAAGGGAGTGGGGCTAAGTTGAATAGATTGAGAGATGGGCTAGCAACCTGTCACCAATGTTCCATATGACATCATAAGCACAATATATATGCAAAATAGTTAAATAGGAGATATTGACGTCTCTCCGTCGTTGTGTCGTTGTGTCGCAGAATGATTTGATATTTCGGGTTTTTGCAAAAAAGTAGGCATTTTGCGAAACACGTATAATTAGACAATGGTTATCAACTATTACAAAAGCGATTCGCTACTGTCACTTCGCCGGCTCGTGCGTTGTTTATCATATATTAACCTAACCTAACCTACTTAGATTTCTGTTGATAGGTAACATAAGAAGTAGGAATGATCAACATTGTCTAATTATCCGTGTATTCACAAAATGCCTAGGGTTTTTGCAAATACCCGAGATATCAAATCATTCTGCGATATACACACTACACGACCGATAGTAAGAAATCGATGTATCCATCGACACAAAAACGTGCAAGTCATTAAATAGTCATAGATTCTCTTATCCATCTCCACAAGTGATTTAATGACCACCTCGAACCCACGTGTTGACCAGATAGTCAGTACTCAATGATGTGTTAAGCCATGTCGCCATTTACATGAACTGTCTTTTACCTGTTCGGGGAACGAGTAGGTTTCCTCACGATGTTTTCCCTCACTATAGAAGTTAATGTTTCTTATTCGGGAATAAAATACATATTCTTCTCAAGGTGTGAGTACGTAGTGTGAAGAACAGAAGAGCATGTATGAGAAGGTAAATGGATGTGAGTGAAGCAAGGGAAATTTGTCACCCGTTCCAAGTGGCGATAGATAGTCTTTGACTATTCGGTTAGGGAAGTATATACGTGCATCTATGCATTCAGGAAAAAGGATACATAGTATGAGACTGTTATATGTCAGATAGACGCTATATTGAAACAGGGTGACGTTAGGAGTACTTATAACCGCCGAATGCGTATGAGTGTCAATGAAGCGTAAGTGGTCTGTCAGGATCGGGACAAATGGGGATCCGTGATCTCTGTCTCTACAGAGAATCAGGCGTGATGTGTATGTATGTATGTACTATCCTAAAACAAAACCAACAGCCACTTAGAATTTAAGCATTAACTTGAGTGCTTAAGACGTTACTTAGTTTAACCACACCTAGGTTGCCTGTCCTTCATGAATAGTTAATATAAGAACTGCAACAAGGCCACTTTGTATGCAAAGGCTGGTCTAGACTTGGACTAGGCTAAGACCTAAGAAAAGGTAGCTTGTATCAAAACTAAAAAATTAAGTTTTTCTAATGTTAAGTTGGTTGAGGATTTGATTATTTTGTTATTACCTGCCTTATTTCATGTGTGTTATTTTATTTCCTTATTTAAATGAGTACAAACATAAATACTCGTACAAGTTCATGGTGTTTAATTCCCTTTGTAGTTGACAGAACCTTGGAGAAATGAAAATATGTCCTTGGTAACTTATTAGCATGAATATTGGGGTTGCGATGTTATATGGACCATTGGTGACAGGTCGCTAGCCCATTGTCCTATAGATGCCATGGACCTCTAATCACTTAGTTGCTTCTACGACATTCTGGGATGAACACAAGATAATTAGCATTCTTTTTACTGAATAAAAATATGAACTTTTATAAGTATTTTTTATTATTGCTTATTTCGAGAAAGTAGTATACATACATACATACATACACATCACGCCTGATTCCCTGAAGAGGGGTAGGCAGAGATCACGGAACCCCATTTGTCCCGATCCTGACAGACCACTTTCGCTTCATTAATATTCATACATCCTCTCATACACTCTTATTATTATTATATTTACTACTTTCTCGAAATAAGCAATAGTCAGTGTTTGTATATGATGAAATGGCACAACACTTGTCACGTTGAATACTGATTATCAGGTAAAAAATGAGTATCAAATAACCGACGTCTATATATAAGGGTTATGCGGTCGTGAATGCATTTGTATTATTAGATCACAAGAACAAGCTAAAATAGATATACAAAACATACATACATACATTCACGCTTCTACGTCCCCAACGGGATGGGCAGAGACTATTGATGGCCACCTGGAACGGTCCTGACAAATCTCTCTTGCTTCACTCACACCCATTAACCTTATATACATACTTATCCATCAATTTATGACACTTCTATGATAGATATACAACGTATTAAATATATGTATGAGTATATACTCGTATTTTAACGACGTTCCTGTTTCCGGTACGCCATCTTGGAAACGGATGTCATTTCCGGTTTCGCCTGTTAACTGTAATGGTGTGTATTTAAGGAGGCTTTTATATATACATATGTGTATGTCTTAAAGACCTCATTTCTAACAGGGTTGTACGGTACCTTGTTAGTTAAATATGTTCAGTATTTATGAGTTAAAATTTTGGTTTAACTTATTTTTAATTACATGCACCAATATTTTTAAATATGTATAATGGCACCAAAATACAATGTACCAGAATTAGATAATACAAGGGTCCATATTATCTGTCTACATCTATGTTTATACATACATACACATCACGTCTGATTCCCTGTAGAGGGGTAGGAAGAGATCACGGATCCCCATTTGTCCCGATGTTGGTCATAGGTGGCGACTAAGGTACTAGGCGTAATTCGAATTAATTGGGAAATGAACTAGCAACCTATCACCAATGTTTCATATAATATCAGAACCCCAATATCCATGCTTAAAAGTGACCTAGGAGATTTTATATCTCTGAGATTCTGTCCCCCTCAAAAGGGATTAAAGAACATAAATATGTATACGTATACGAACGAAAACTGGTATACTCGTTCCAATTTTAGTTTACATACTATTTTTACCCCTTTCGGTAATAATATACCGTCAACAACAAGTGTATATGAGGTGTATGAGTGTCAATGAAACAAAAATTATTTGTCAGGATGAGGGTCATGGATCCATGATCTGCCTACCCCTCTACAGGGAAACGGGCGTGATGTGTATGTTTTTTTTTAATTCCTTATTAAGCCATTCATCTCTAAGATTATGTCGGCTGAAGTACAAACACTGATGCCACGGCGTTTGAACTTCTTGTTATTCCATCGCCATGGTTACACCAACGCCGCCAGCCGCTACAACCGAAGAAAAACGAAGTCGAAGCTCCGATTCTTCTTTTGACTGTTCTTCGGTTCGTTCCAGTTGAGGATCCAAATATAATCCAAAAGCAAACATATTTAGCCAGTTTCGCATCACAACTAACTGACTAAATATTCAGCCGAAAATAATTATTTGTATTTTCAACTTTCACTGAGCTGCTGACTTTGTTGATGAACCATAGACGACTGTGATGTATGTATGTTATCTCCTTAAAATACAGAAGGGCGTAAGTCTTGCTTGTTGACAACATGCATCCAAGAACGAGTATCTGTCATAATTTATTTGACAGTTTGCTTTCGACGCCATCTTGTTTGCAGAACTGTCACTTTTAATAGACGCTAGCTTGTAATGAAGATGTATGCGCTTCTGAGAGATTATCAGTATACTAGCGACCCGCTCCGGCTTTGCACGGGTATAAAATAAACCGCATCAAAATCCGTTGCGTAGTTTCTAAGATTTAAGCATACAAAGGGACATAGAGATAGAGAAAGCGACTTTGTTTTATACTATGTAGTGATGAATGAGAAGAGAGGTAGTAATAATCTATTGGTACAATACAATAGATATAAATGTATACATATGTACGTCAATATTTGTTGGGGTTGATAGAGCCTTAAAGAGATACATAATTTTTCTTTAATATGACATTACTAATCTATGTATATAGATTAAAAACTAAACTAAATGAAAAAATCAAACACTGTCATGACCATTAACCGTTGCGGGGCAGTCATAGGTTCGAGTATTCATCTCTACAAATGTGGCAGTAGTAAATATATTGCCACCTCGAACCCACGCTTTAAATGTGATAGGCATACTTAATGTGGTACCACTACCTCCGCGGTTGCGGTGATGGAAACCTGAACTTCTGACTACACGCAAGGGTTAATGGTCGTGAACGCGTTTGTCTGTTTTTAATGTGACAGGTCAGATGGTAAGCCGTGTTGCCATTTTCGAGGACAAAAAGACAAACATCAAACGTGATCACATTTATTAACCCTCGCGGGGTTGTCAGAGGTTCAGGTGTCCATCTCCGTTGCGAAGGAAGTAATTCTTTAGTTTGTTATTGTTTTAGAATGGGTAGGTAATTTAGGCTATGGTAAACTCCTCACGATGTTTTACCGTCAGAAAACAGGCAACTGTATTCTATTCATGAACCTTATAATATGTGTACTATAATATAATATCTTTTACATACATACACATCGCGTCTGATTCCCTGTAGAGGAGTAGGCAGAAATCACGGATAGCCATTTGTCCCGATCCTGATAGACCACTTTCGCTTCATTGACACTCATACACCTCCTCATACATACTCGGTGGTTAAAGGTACTCCTAACGTCACCCTTTTTCAATATAGCGTCTATCTGACTGTCATATGTTTTATTGGGTCCACCACTAAGTAACCTACGTAACGTAATATATTTTCTCAAATCAAATCTACTTTTCACCGTAGCATCCAAAGTGACAGGTGGATTTTGACATCATCGTGTACAGGGACTTTAAATTAAAGGCAGGTTTCTATAGATGTGTGCCCTCACCATAGTTGTATAGTGTATGTAGTACTTTATAGTGTTTTAAACTCTCATGACGTGAGGTGCATAGTAATTTACTCGTTTATTTACACTTATATATGACCTTCCAGAAAGAGAGATTATTTATTTTATTTACCATATGGCAGGGTCATCACGATAAAGTAAATAAATATATAGATACCTTTATATATACCTTTATATATATATATATATATATATATGTGTATATCTTTATATAATTTATCGTGATACGACCCGGTCTCATTTAGTATATAAAGTGAGTACAAACCGCGAGAGTTTAAAAAGAACTCAAAACAATTGTACAAATACTTGGAATGAGTTATTATAAACCTTGAACCTATTTATTAAAGTATGTTTTAATTGTTGTATATTTTGTTTCAGGTAAGTTCCTAGAAAATGATTGAAGCTAATTAATTAACGGTTGGTGAGATTCTATTGACCCTTTTTAAAATAAACTAAAGTTAAGATTTATCATTAAAAAATGTATAGAAAATTATAATATAGTTAGTTAATTCTAACATCACTCTTTTTCAATATGGCGTCTCTCTGACTGTCATATGTCTTATTCTATACTATTGTTGTGAATAGAAAATGTATACTAATAAGACATATAACAGTCAGATAGACGCTATATTGAAAAAAAGTGACTTTAGGTGTACCTATAACCGCCGAGAGTGATGACCGATGAGAAGATGTATTAAAATCAATGATGCGAAAATTGTCTGCCAGGATCGGGACAAATGGGGATCCGTGATCTCTGCCTACCCCTCTACAGGGAATCAGGCATGATGTGTATGTATGTATGTAGAAAATTTCATTTCATTTACATACACAACTCCCATATACTTACTACGAAAAACATACATACATACATACAACACACTTATTTATTTACCCCAGGCCTCTCGATCTCGTGGTCCCAAATACTATTACGTGGCAAATTGCTTTTGTTACCTGTTCGGGGACTGGCGGGGATTGCAGTCCCCGGGGGAGTAACTAACCAAAGCCCTTGACCTATAAAATTAACCTCAAACATGATGGATCAACATATGCACATTTACTTTGTATTCACTACCGTTAGAGTACGGTTAACCACCTGAACGCTAATCGTGAGGTACTATTTCGATTCCCGGTGAAGGCAGAGTTAAGAACTGTGTTTCTTCTACTTTTCAATCTGGACTATATAAATACATATATATTCACGTTACGTTTTATATAAACGTCGTGAGGAAACCTACCTGTTCGTCGAACAGGTAATAAATAGTTAGTGCTTGTAAATGGCGACATGGCTGACCACCTGTCACATTGAGTACTGAGTATCTGGTTAACACGTGGGTTCGAGGTGTCCATAGAATTACTACCTTCGCAATTGCGGAGATGGACACCTGAACCTCTGACTACCCCGCAAGGGTTAATTAATGGTCGTGAATGCGTTTGTTTTGTTTTTGTTTGTATATTCACGTTCTTTAATGCCTTTGGGTTGGCAGATAGTACGTAGTAAGTATGTTCCAGGCTAGCATAGTGCTATAATAATATAATATGCTATGTTTGTATTCATCTATAAATAATATAAATGTATTTCTTATATGTATATACGTTGACTAGTACCGTTAACATTAGTCTTAAATGTACTTAACTAAAGTCTAGTTCAATTGGTGCAATAGTGTCCTGAAATATATATTATTATTTTAATGTATATGTGTTTTATGTGGTCACATAGAACTGAGTTGGTTTATCACCTTAGTACTAGTCCTGACATGTCGTAGGAGGCAACTAAGGGACTAGGGGTAAATGGAATTTATTGGGCGATGGGCTAGCAATGTCACCAATGTTCCGTATAACATTACAACTTCAATATTCATGCTAAAAAGTGATATAGGAGATTTTATTATGTCTCCGAGGTTCTGTCCTCACCGAAAGGGATTAAAGGACATGAATGTATGTTTTATTTATTACTAGTGACCCGCTCAGGCTTTGCGCGGGTATAAAATATATAGCCTACTCCACTGTTTAAAGGATGTTATTCTACATATAAACCTTCCTCTTGAATCATTCTATTAAAAAAAATCGCATCAAAATCCGTTGCGTAGTTTCAAAGATTTAAGCATACAAAGGGACATAGGGACAGAGAAAGCGACTTTGTTTTATACTATGTAGTGATTCTATAGTTTTTATGGACAACGTATGTGTAATGATTATGTACTTTATAACACTATTAGTGGTTGTCGGTATTATTTTTAAAATGTTCTTTAAAAAACCCATATACATACATATAAAGGCTGTCACATACAAATTGTTTGGGTAAACCAATTGTACGAATGATGACAATGGATAAATCTCTCGTGACAGGATGCTGGGTGCATTATGTATGTGGGACGAAGGGAGAGGAAAACAGCTAATACAATAAACATACATATAAAACATACTAGCGACCCGCTCCGGCTTCGCGTAGGTATAAAATATATAGCCTACTTCACTATTTAATGAATGTTATTATACATATAAACCTTCATCTTGAATCACTCTATCTATTAAAAAAAACCGCATCAAAATTTGTTGCGTAATTTCAAAGATTTAAGCATACAAAGGAACATAGGGACAGAGAAAGCGACTGTGTTTTATACTATGTAGATATGTAGGTAGTACTAACATGAACACACGATGTTTTATACCTGGGGCCTTAGTCAACTGATGCTTTTTACAAAATATCAGGTCAATACCAGATCAGTAATAGTGTGAAGTTGGTTGCGGATTAGCAAAAATGTCAAATTTTGCTATATTTAAACGGTTGACACTTTTGGTTAATGTAGCGCAGTTATTTGGGGCTTGACTCCGTATCAATATCAGGGTACAAACTTTAGAGCATGTACCAATGGAAATGAAGTTTAATGAAATTCTATGTACATTTTCCTACTAAAATTACATTAACTAAGTAAGCAAGCACTTACAATATCGAGGGACAGGTAGGTTTCCTCACGATGTTTTCCCTCACCGTAACATTCGAAGCATTTCGTAAATGTATTTTTATTACGAATATGTACATAGAATTTCATTAAACTTCATTTCCATTGGTACATGCTCAAGTGTGATTTAAACCCTTTACCCACAGAGTCAAGAATAGCTCGTTACGTTTTATCTAATCCCTGACTAGTAAGTGTACCAATTAAATTAATCCCTACGGTTAGTTAACGGATGATTCTGGAAACAATTAGCAGGCTTTAGTATCAAAGGCTTCTATTCTCTGGAGATTAAAGACTCAGTCACATTCACGACTATAAATCTATGCGGTGTAGTCAGAGGTTAGAGTGCCTATATTTTCCAATCGCTAAACAGTTCAATAAATGATAGCCGATTGACATAAGGTATATATATGAGTGAAATAGAAGCGCGGTTACGTAGGGGCCGGCCCAATAAGACATAAAACAGTCAGATAGACGCTATTTTGAAAAAAGGTAACGTTAGAAGTACCTATAACCGCCGAGTGTGTATGTGTGTCAATGAAGCGGAAGTAGTTCAGGATCGGGACAAATGGGTATCTGTGATCTGCCTACCCCTCTACAGGGAATCAGGCGTGATGTAGTACCTATAACTGCCGAGTAAGTATGCTTCTACAAAATCCAGTATATTCGATCTAGCCTTAAGGCCATTCGAAATGGGCTTAATACCAGGCAATTCAGTAACAGACATCCAGTTGCGAGATTGCATCTAACTGCAATAGCCTATGTGCCTAGTTATTGAAACGAATAGTATGTATGGTTATATACACATTAGTGTGAGAATATGTCAGCAATGTTATGAGAAATAATAATATATATACTTAATACTTCTATAATTGAAAACGTTGAAAATAAGGTCATATATTATGCTTTGTTAGTTTTTATTCAATGCAATTCAAATATTGGGGGGATGATTTTAGATGTATCTATAACTAACGAGTGTATATGAGTGTTTATGAAACGAAAATGCTTTGTCAGTATCGGGACAAATAGCGCATCCGTGATTTCTGCCTACTCCTTTATAGGGAATTAGGTTTGATGTGTATGTATGTATGTTAGTAATTTAATTACTACCTCCACTGTAGCGAAATCTGAAAGCGTTTGTTTCGGTTATAGCTACATATAACCTACTTTCACCAGATAGTCAGCAATAGTCGTTGTGCACTGACTATTAAATGCTTGCCTTTCCCTTATCAGGAAAACAAACAGAAGAAAAGCGTAAATTTTAACTTTGTCTCCACCGGGAATCGAACCCGGGACCTTACGATTAGCATTCAGGTGGTTAACCGATCGCACTATAAAGGTTGTATTCCAAAGTAATGCAGCCAGTAAGCATTCTTTTTACGTACCAGACTAACACATACATATGCATTCACGTCCCTTTTCACTTTTGGGGTGAATAGAACCTCGGAGATACAATATCTCCTAGGTCACTTTTTACCTCAAATATTGAGGTTCCGATGTTAATTGAACTTTGGTGGCAGGTTGCTAGCCTATCGCCTAGTAGATTCTATTTAGCCCTTGTCCGTTAGTCACCTACGACATAAGGTAAGAACGGCAGCTAGTTACCATTCTTTTTACGTCCCAGACTAGCACTTTACATGATGGTAGCTCAGAATATTGAAATCTAATCATTCAGTCTGAGCTAGATCGGATTCATTACTGCCTAGGCTCCAGGGAATGGCCTAGGCTAGCCTAGGGCTTAAAGTGGTACCTAATACTTCTATGGCTTCGTCTCATATGTATATAAGGGATTATCTGAAGTACAATGTCAGTTAACCTTTGTGGGTATGTAAAAAGTGATTAAGGTATTGTAGTTTTAATATTGGGTATTGCTTATTTGATGTTAAGTTTACAAAAATAATATATGGACGTTATTACTCCAAATGAACTAGCCCCTTGCTAAGTATATTTAAGACTTGTGTTAAGGGTACTAGTCAACGTATATTTCAGAAATATATACCTATATACCTTATTTATTATATACAATACAACAAAGAATTAAAACTATAAACCTCAAGTAGAAATAAAAATTAAATTACATAGAAAATATCTTTATAATCATCGCTGTCAGAGGGTGGTAGGGTTCCCAAGACACTGATAGCATTTAGATAAATACATATATATCGTATATAATCAACGACCAGACTGGAAAGCAGAAGAAAAGCGTAGATCTTAACTCTGCCTCCATCGGGAATCGATTAGCGTTCATGCGTCTAACCGATCGCGCCACGGCGGTTGTCAAAGTTTGATATGGCTATAATAAATGTACAACTACGTTAGAGTGTACATGAATAATTTTATGACTACCTCTCAACGGCTAATGGTCGTGAAGAGTTCACAGACTTCTCGCTGTATATTCGTTTCAGGGTAAACAGAATCTTGGGGACAAAATATAAAATAAGGTTGTAAAATAATATATACAAAATTTATATTAGATTAAATCACTGCAAATTTGATTAAATTACGTTTATATATATATGCTTGAACATCTAATAAACCATAGGATATAAGTAACTAGAGAGTTAATATTACTCTTCAGTAGTCTGTAGTACTTGAAAGTTTGCAAAGAAAACACAAGATCGTATTCGTAGTACAGGAAGTTGGTTTAGGGAAAAGCTGTTTGTGCTACGAATACAAAACAACATAAACTCACGTCGTTTTATCCTTTTTGCGATAGACAGAACCTTAAAGAAAGTATTTTCTGTCACATAACCTATGGATTAAAGTCATACCTATGGGTTGTAATACTATGAATAAATAATATTCATAAGATTAATTTTAAGGACAATTTTTATTTGATAATGAGATATAAATTAAATTAATGTATGTTTGTGTTTTTCATTTACGTACATGATTTACAGTCGCTAACGGTGATGGAAAACTTCGTGAGGAAACCTGCCTATCCCTCGGGATAGGTAATAGCTAGTGCATATATATGTGGTGATACGGTTCCCTACCTATCACGTTGGGTGTTGTGTTTCTAGGGAAACGCGGACTTTAGTGACCCATATATAACATGCTTTAAAAATTTCGGAGCTGAGCACTCAAATCTCTGAGCACCCCACCGCAATGAAGAAGGGAGTGTGTGTACAGAAGTCGTGAAGCGTATATATGTGTATACACTAAAGAATCGACTATCACTACATAGTATGAAACAAAGTCGCTTTCTCTGTCCCTATGTCCCGTTGTATGCTTAAATCTTTGAAACTACGCAACGGATTTTGATGCGGTTTTTTTTCATAGATAGAGTGATTCAAGAGGAAGGTTTATT
The DNA here is from genome assembly GCA_030578115.1 of Leucoptera coffeella. Lineage (NCBI taxonomy): Eukaryota > Metazoa > Arthropoda > Insecta > Lepidoptera > Lyonetiidae > Leucoptera > Leucoptera coffeella. Next base: position 422,227 of record JAMBLF010000052.1, on the reverse strand, counting down.
TGTATAATAATATCCATTAAATATTGGAGTAGGCTATATATTTTATACCCGTGCGAAGCCGGAGTGGGTCACTTATATAATAAATCAAAGACAGTAAGTAACACCCCTAATCCTTTAGTCGCCTCTACAGAATTATGGCAGCTGGTTACATCAATTCTAGTCCCAAACCGCAAAATTCTTAACCTGAATTTCCATAATACCTAGGTTTTAAGCTACTTGACTAGAATAAAGATTCAAAGGAATAAAATTTGAATATGAATTCTCGAGAGGACCGAAATATTCAGTGGAAAAGGAATACATTCTTTCACGACTATAATATCCGGAAGGCATGTTAGGTACATACAACCTTCAGCTTTACATAACACTTGTAGTTTATAGTTTTAAGAGATTCGCGATTTATGCTCATGATTAATAACTAACGGGACTTATCGCGTAAGTTTTTTTTTATATAATAAAATTACCTTTATTAACCCGACGTTTCGGCTACGTTGCAGTAGGTCGCGTGTTATTGATAAAAACGTTGCAGTGATGATAGTCGGAGAAGAATCTGACAGAACGCTGCGGTGGAAGCAAAGAAATATGAATCGTCAGTCTGCCCGTGACCAAGGCTACTGCAACGTAACCGAATCGTCGGGTTAATAAAGGTAATTTTATTATATAAAAAAACTTACGCGATAAGTCCCATTAATTATTAATCACTTGTAGTTTACTATTAAAATACCGAAACAAGGTGACGTTAGAAGTACATACATTCAAAAAGTTTGTATGGAATAGTATATCTATACATATTCTAAATAAATAAATAGACAATAGACAAAGAAGAACACGTGTATGACCATTAACCCTTTCGGGGTAGTCAGAGGTTCAGGTGTCCATCTCCGCAATTGCGAAGGTAGTAATTCTATGGCCAGCTCGAATTCACGTGTTGACCAGATAGTCAGTAATCAATGCGACAGGTGGTAAGCCATGTCGCCTGCTGAGTACTGACTACCTGGTCAATAATATATTCAGGATATTTTTTGTCTACCCCTCTACATGAACGTGATGTGTATGTAAGTATATTTACGCCTCTACTTTCCAACGGGATGGGCAGTGACCCTTGCTTCACTCACATCCATTAACCTTTTCTTGCATGCTTTTCTGTTCTTCATGCTTATATATAACATATAAATATACATATTTATTTAATTTTATACTTTAAAAGTAGACAAAATCTTGCAGATATATTATATATGATCTGTCGATTTCAGTAAAATTTTCGGTTTGCGATGGTATTCATATAGAATTCCGGTAATAGGTTACTAGTTTAACACCCAAAATATTCAATTAACCCCTAGTCCCTTAGTCATATCCTATGAAAAGCCGACAGTAAAGGCAGCTAGTTCTATGTATTTCCGCGACTAACACGGAAAATCCAGTATCATACGAACATACATACACATCACACCCATATCCCTGTAGAAGGGTAGGCAGATCACGGATCCCCATCTGTCCCGATCCTGACAAACCACTTTCGCTTCATTGACACTCATACACCTGCTCATACTTTCGGCGGTTATACGCACTTCTAATGTCATCCTTTTTCATAATGGCTTTTATCTGACTGTCATATGTCTTATTGGGCCGGCCCCTACGTAACCGCCCTTCCACTTCACCCATATATATTCCTTTTGTCAATCTACTATCATTCATCCGCATAACGTGTCCAAACCATCGAAGCATGTCCTTTTCAATATGGCGTCTATTTGACATATAGTTTTGTACCTGTTTCGTGATGTTATATACAGCCTCCTTAGAAGAATGTCTTCAATGAAGATTAAAGTGGATTACTTCAATTGTTAGAAAGGAATCCATTCAGAATTTCTTCTCATCGTACTAAGATAGTGCTTTTGAATGATAGGTATTTAGGTTCTAATTGTTCAGTATTTAGGTCCTATTTAGGCTGTTAGGCAAAAAGACAAACGCGTACACCATTAACCGTTGCGGGGTAGTCAGAGTTACTGGTTTCCATCTCCGCAATAGTGAGTTCTCCCTCACCGTAATATTCGATGCCTTTCGTCAATGTATTTTTTATTACGAAAATGTACATGTGCTGCATGTTGAAGCAGGGTTTGAACCCTGTACCCACTGATACAGAGTCAAGCCCCAACGACTAAACTACGTCGAATTGCTGTTGTTTGGTATATAAGTTTTTAGCACACATACATATATCATCATTCTTCAATGAAACTGGTAGCTGGTTTAGAAGGCTGTAAATCCTCTTAAATATCTATACAGAAGCCTTAGGCATTTAATTTATACATATATTCACGGCTCTACATCCCAATCAGGATAGGCAGACACTGTATCGCTACAACTATAGCGATCTTGACAAATTTCCCTTGCTCCAGTCACACACACACTGAAATTTCAGATCAGCAATATATATATATATATATATATATATATATATATATATATATATATATATATATGCTTATATATATGTATACATATATGAGCAAACGATATCCAAAGCAGAGGCAGGTTTTACCTTTTTTTTCCACGATATGCTTATGGCATCAATCCCGAAGATTCATATTAAAATATTGTACACAACTTTATCTTCTAACTAAGAATCGAACCTGGAACCTCACTTACCGAATCTTCAATCCTAACCAATCTTCCATCCCTATTAATTGTGATTAATCATCAGAACCTTAATAAGCAGATCTGTCGCACCCATATCTAATTCAAATGAATTTGGCAGCCATAGAATCCCTGACAAGTGCAAAATAGAGAGAGACATTTTCATAATTAATTGTCTTTCTCTGTTAGTCTATGGCGTGAATAGGATACTGACTAGCTGCCGTTCTTTAATAATAATAATATTGTAGGACGTTATTACACCAATTGAACTAGCCCCTTGGTAAGTACATTTAAGACTTGTGTTAAGTGTACTAGTCAACGTTTATTTAAGAAATATATACTTATTACATATATATATATACATATATAGCATATATAATCAACGACCAGACTGGAAAGCAGAAGAAAAGCGTAGTTCTTAACTCTGCCTCCACCGGGAAACGAACCCGGGACCTCACGATTAGCGTTCAGGCGTCTAACCGATCGCGCCACGAAGGTCGTCAAATCTTCGTTGTCTTTCGTTGTGAGAGGTTACTAAGGAACAGTAGTATTGGATGATGGGAAAACAACTTGTCATAAATATAATCGATATGAATATCAAATTCGACGTAGCTCAGTTGTTTGTTGCTTGACTTTGTGTTAGTGGGTACAGGGTGCAAATCCCGCTTGAGCATGTACCAATGGAAATGAATTTCAGTTTACATTATCGTAATAATGATACATTACATACAGATACATACAATACTATGGTGAGGGAAAACATCGTCAGGAAACCTACCTGTCCCCTTATGTAATAGTCAGTGCGTGTAAATGATGATATGGCATACCACCTGTCATATTGAGTACTAACTATCTGGTCAACACGTGGGTTCGAGGTGGTCATAGAATTAGTACCTTCGCTATTGCGGAGATGGAAACCTGAACTGCTGACTACTCCACAATGGCTAATGGTCGTGAACGCATTTGACTTTGGTTTATCATATTACACTTCTATTGAGACCCCTATGTAACCGCCCTTCCATTTCGACAATACATTTTTTATAGATTTAAGAGATTCGCGATTTATACTCATGATTAATAACTAACGGGACTTATCGCGTATGTTTTTATATAATAAAGTTACCTTTACTTACCCGACGTTTCGACCCCTCAGTCTGCCCGATACCATGGCTGCTGCAACGTATCCAAAACGTCGGATTAATAAAGGAAACTTTATTATATAAAAACATACGCAAAGTCCCGTTAGTTATTAATCATGAATACATTTTTTGTTAATCTGCTGTCATACATTCCCATTATAAATACAAAACATTAAACTCAACAATATTTTTTAATTAAGCACAACGCTCGTGTTTAATTACGCACGACATGTCCTTTGCTAGTCTGGGACGTGTACTGAATGCTAAGTAGCTGTATTTCTTCTTGTCATTGTATAAGGTAACTAAGAAACTAGGGGTAAATGGAATCTATTGAGTGATGGTCTAACAACCTTACACCAATCTATATCAATGCAATCACGTCCAATATAGTTATGTTAATAGTGACCTAAGTGTTATAATATCTCCAAAGTTCTGTCCACCCCGAAAGATATTTAGGAATATATAATGTATTATATGTATAACCAATATATTTTATTCATTAATGATTACTAAATGGGTGTGAGTGAAACAAGAGAGATTAGTCAGGATCATTCAAGGTGGTGATCGATAATCTCTGCCTATTCTATTGAGAAGTATAGCCGTATATGTACGATATACATACATATACCTCTGCATAAACGCTTGGCGGCAAACGGTCGTTCAAATATTAAACCTTTTGAGGTTTGAAAACAAATTGACTCACGGAGGTATTTCCGAAACGGGGTCGAGTATATTAATTCACAAATACTCGAATTTGACAAAGTAAATGTATACCCAATGTGACAGGTGGTAAGCCTTTGGTGTTATTGGGATACCGAATAATGTATGAAGGTATGTTATATCTACATACATACATAAATACACATTACGCCTGATTCCCTGTAGAAGGGTTTAGCAGAGATCACGGATTCACTTTTATCTCGATCTTTCGCTTCATTGACACTCACACATCTTCTTATACACCCTCGGCGATTATAGGTACTCCTAACGTCACCTTTTCAATGTAGCGTCTATCTGACTGTTATATGTCTTATTAGGCCGGCCCCTACGTAACCGCCCTTCCACTTCACTCATATAACAGGGTAGTAATAAGAATAATCACTACATAGTGTAAAACAGTCGCTTTCTTTGTCCCTATGTCCCTTTGTAAGCCTAAATCTTTGAAACTACGCAATGGATTTTGATGCGGTTGTTTTAATAGATAGAGTGATTCAAGAGGAAGGTTTATATGTATAATAACATCCATTAAATAGTAGAGTAGGTTATATATTTCATACCCGTGCGAAGCCAGAGCGGGTCACTAGCATAGTATATTAGATTAAAATATTCCTTACACCCCTAGTCCCTTAGTCACTTTCTACCTTATAGATAAGGCAGCTAGTTAGCATTCTTTTTACGTCCCAAACTAGCAAGAACACAGGATAACGTTCGGCATTCACGTTGAAAATTATAGCTTAAGTGACACACTTACATAGTTTAACTTGCTATAGAAATTTGAGTTCTATTCCTTAGGACATTAGGTCGGTATTCCTTTAAAAAGGGAGGTTTCGACCACTTTTTATCATTAAGGTTCGAATGGGAAGAGATTGTAGGTATAGATGTGTTTAAATCCGTTTATCTATATTGGGGTGGACTGGATGTCGGCGATATGTAGCCTTGGTCACAGATACAATAAGATATGAGAGTCAGATAGACGCCATATTGGTAAAGGGTGACGTAAGAAGTACCTATAACCGCCGAGTGTGTATGAGGAGGTGTCAATTAAGTGAAAGTGGTTTGTCAGGATTGACATAGATGCGGATTTGTGATCTCTGCCTACCCCTCTACAGGGAAACAGGAATTATAATATAATATTGTAGGACATAATTACATCAATTGAACTAGCCCCTTGGTAAGTTCATATAAGAATTGTGTTAAGGGTACTAGTCAACGTATATTTAAGAAATATATACTTATTATACATATACAGATAAATACATATATAGTATATATAATCAACGACCAGCCTGGAAAGCAGAAGAAAAGCGTAGTTCTTAACTCTGCCTCCACCGGGAATCGAACCCGGGACCTCACGATTAGCGTTCAGGCGTCTAACCGATCGCGCTACGGAGGACGTCAAATGATGTGAATGTGTAAGGCAGATACTTACATTCTGTACTCATTCATTCACATCCTTTTATTCTATTAATCCTTTTCGGTATGAACAGAACCTTGGAGACTAATAAAACATATTTTTAGTCACTTATTAGCACAAATTTTGGAGTTATGATGTCATATGGAACATTGATGAGTGATGACATTTAGCTAGCCTATCGCCCAATGGATTCCATATACCCCTAGTCCCTTAACCTCCTACGACATGCCGGGAAGAACGGCAGCTAGTTAGCATTCTCTTTACGTCCCAGCACGATCTCGTTCAGAGTATAACAGTTTGCTTTAATGGTAGCCATTTTGGAAATGGGAGCGGATTAAATGTACGACGTCTCGACGCTGTAAAAAGTATGCATTTTAATAACTACTATTATGATCGAGTTTGAGATAGTCTGGGATTTAATAGAATGCAACTATGTGCCTTTCGTCACGTTGTGCCTATATACGGCGATACAGTTAACTAAATTCTAAATTAACTAAATTCGACGTAGCTTAGTAATTTGACGTAGCTCAGTTGTAATTCAACGTAGCTCAGTTGTAATTCGACATAGCTCAGTTGTTTGGGGTTTGACTCTGTATCAGTGGGTACAGGGTTCAAATACCGCCTGAGCATGTACCAATAGAAATGAAGTTTAATGAATTTCTGTGTACATTTTCGTAATAGAAAAATACATTTACGAAATGCGTCGAATATTACGGTGAGGGAAAACATCGTAAGGTAACCTATCTGTTCCCCTAAACAGATAATAGTCAGTGCTTGTAAATGGCGAAACGGTTTACCACCTGTCATATTAAGTACAGACTATCTCATCAACGCGTGGGTTAGAGGTAGCCATAGAATAACATAACTATTGCGCAGATGTACACTAAAACCCCTGACTGCTCCGCAAGGGTTAATGGACGTTAACGCGTTTTTTTTTATCTTAAATGTTTTGTCCCAACAAACTTCTTGAGGCGAAATATTATTTGTATCTTTATGTTCTTTTCATATCTTCTATAGCTATATTACACTGCGTACACATACGGCGGTATTAGAAAATCGAATAGTTTTTTATTACCAATGTTACATATGACATCACAACCCCAATACATATTTATATATAGTGACTTAGAAGATATTATATATCCAAGGTTCTGTCCACCCCGAAAGGGATTTAAGGACGTGAATGTATATGTATGTATAAGTCGTTTTTTCAAACCCTATATATATGTACATCATGCCCGTATCCCTAAAGAGGTGTAGACAGAGATCATCATACAAACATTGAACCAGTTTAACAAATTCGATTCAATTACACTAGAACCGTGTTGAAGGTTGTTAGCCCATAGCTTTACTATTTGCTCCCCCTGCTGGTCAAATTCGGGGTTAGATCACCCCTTTTCTAGGGCGGGTGTACAGTAAAGTGAAGATATTTGACGACCTCCGTGGCGCGATCGGTTAGCCACCGGAACGCTAATCGTGAGGTCCCGGGTTCGATTCCCGGTGGAGGCAGAGTTAAGAACTACGCTTTTCTACTGCTTTCCAGTCTGGTCGTTGACTATATATGCTATATATGTATTTATCTATATACATATAATATGTATACATTTCTTAAATATACGTTGACTAGTACCCTTAACACAAGTCTTAAATGAACTTAACAAGGGGCTAGTTTAATTGGTGTAATATGTCCAAATATTATTATTATTATATGTGATAAACCGGGCCTTAGATTAGAAGTATGTATTCGTCTTTAGTAGCGATCGTCTCTGCCTATCTCTTGGGGACGTAGAGGCGTGAATATCTGTCCTTTAATCCCTTTCGGGGTAGACAGAACCTCGCACTCATGAATATTGTGGTCTCGATTTCATTTGGAACATTGGTGACAGGTTTCTAGCCCATCGCCCAATATAAATAATATTTTTTATGACTTATGGTACATTTAATGACACCATTTGAACTAGTCCCTAAGTAATTTATTTTAAGACTTGTGTTAAGGGCACTAGTCAACGTATATTATATCTATATATGTATTATATAGATAAATACTTATATAGCATATATAATCGACTGCCACACTGGAAAGAAGAAGAAAAGCATTACTCTTAACTCTACCTCCACCGGGAACCGAACCCAGGACCTCACGATTAGAATTCAAATGTTTAACACTCCAAGCCACGGAGGTTGTAACAATTATCGCGAAAATTACGACCTTATTCCAGTGTAATCACACCCTAACCCACGATTTCCTCTTAATAGTATTCGGAGTAAGTTTGTTTGTATGTTTGCACATCTCTGAGCACCCCGTTGAGTTTCGAGCATAATTCGGAAACGTTAACCGAAATCCAATTTACTTACTACATTTTCGGGTGTTGCAAGTTTGGGATTTGACTAGAATATAAATATAATTTCGTAGTATGAAATATTGGTAGAATAGTATATTAAATATTTTATATAGGCATCAATTAAATTTTATGAATGATAGCAGATTGACAAAAGGAATATATGTGAGTGAATTAGAAGGGCGGTTTCGTAGGGGCCGGCCTAATAAGACATATCACAGTCAGATAGACGCTATATTGAAAAAGGGTGACGTTAGGAGTACCTATAACCGACGAGTGTATATGAGAAGATGTATGAGTGTCAATGAAGCGAAAGTGGTCTGTCAGGATCGGGACAAATGAGGATCCTTGATCTCTGCCTACCCGTCTACAGGGAATCAGGCGTGATGTGTCTGTATGTTTGTATATGGGCACGTGGTAGTAACAAATGATACAAAAATTCTATTGCATTATGGGGTAACAATTGGTCTTGAATATTTCATATCAACGTCATCACACTAAAAGTTACCTGAGATTTTGTTTCTTTGGGGTACTGACCACTCTTTAAGTGATAAAGACAAGAGTGTTTGTATGTAATACAGCTATGTATAACATTGTTAGGAATACCTATAACCGCCGAGTGTGTATGAGAAAATCGGGACAAATGGGGATCTGTGATCACTGCCTACCCCTTCACAGGGAATCAGGCGTGATGTGTATGTATGTATCCAGAGAAAATAGTATCTCAACATAAAAAATGTGGTTCCTTGATCTCTATCTACCCTTCTACAGATCAAATATAACTATTTTTACGAGATACCTTTTAATAACCTCCCTTTAATCCTAGTTCTGAAGTAGTCATAATTCTGACATTAAATCTAGTAATAAAATGAACACTAACTCTTAATATAGAAAAGGTTTACGATCTCTGAGTGTTAATAAACTCTGTTATTATATATATACACACACATATTTACGTCTTTTAATCCCACTTTTTCCTGACAGACAAATTTCAACACTCCTAACGTCACCTTTTTCAATATAGCGTCTATCTGACTGTCATATGTCTCATTGGACCGGCCCCTACGTAACCACCCTTCCACTTCACTCACATATATTCCTTTTGTCAATCTGCTATCATTCATTCACATAACATGTCCAAACCATCGAAGCATGCCCTTTTTAATCTTAGTTACTACATCTTTTTTCAAACCGGAACCTTCTTTTATCACACTATTTTAAATTCTATCATTCAATGTCACTTCTAATATGCTTCTCAGTGACCGCATTTAAACGGCATTGATTCTACTTTCATGCTTCTTTTGCCATACCCAACTTTCACTACCATAAGTCAATGTTGGAACCAAAATGAAAGTGGTCTGACAGGATCAGGGCAAATGGGGATCCGTGATCTCTGCCTACTCCTCTACAGGGAATCAGGCGTGATGTGTATGTATGCTTATTCCCAATGGAGTAGATAGAACCTTGAAGATACGATATATCTCCTAGTATAGAGAATGAATTTTGGGGTTGTGATGTCATATGGAATTGGTGATAAGTTGTTAGTCCATCTCTCAATAGATTCCATTGATTCCTTGTCCCTTAGTCACCCCCACTTTTCCTAGTATTCTAGTAATCTTTTTATATCCCAGACATAATATACATACACATCACGCCTGTTTCCCTGTAGAGGGGTAGGCAAAGATCACGGATCCCCATTTGTCCCGATCCTGACAGAGCACTTTCGCTCCATTGACACTCATACATCTTCTCATACACACTCGGCTGTTATAGGTACTCCTAAGGTCACCATTTTTCAATATAGCGTCTATCTGACTGCCATATGTTAGGCAATAGTTAAATTTAAGATCTTATGAAGCTGATAGTATATATGTATAGGTATTCACGAATTGGTGTAATATCGATTTGCAATTAAACTGAGGCTTCGGTTGTTAATTGTCCAAATTGAATTCGAATGATCATAATGAATGCCCGCTATGTCTGGAACCAAGAATGTTTGTAATTACTCAGATCTAATAAACGAGAGCTCAGTTGTTTGGGGCTTGACTCTGTATCAGTGGGTACAGGGTTCAAATCCCGCTTGAGCATGTACCAATGGAAATGAAGTTTAAAGAATTTCTATGATTATTATACATATATGTACATACACTCACGCCCTGTCGGAGTAAATAGAACCTCGGAATATAATGTCTCCAAGGTCACTTATAGATAAAAGAAAAATAAGTTCACGACCATCAACCCTTGAATGGTGTCGGAGGTTCAGGTTTCCGCAATTGCGAAGGTACCTCGAACACACGAGTTGACCCGATAGTTAGTTCTCAATGTGACAGGTGGTAAGCCATGTCGCCATTTATAAGCACTAACTATTACCTGTTCGGGGAACAGATAGGTTTCCTCACGATGTTTTACCTCACCGTATAAGGTTACTTATCAACGTTAATATTGAAGTTTCAATGTCATAATAGAACATTGGTGACAGGGTGCTAACCCATCGCCCAATAGATTATATTTACCCATAACCCTTAGTCGCCTCTTACGACATGCCGGGGAGAATGACAGCTAGTTAGCATTCCTTTAACGTCCCAGACTAGCACAGGACATCTTCAGGACATCTTTCAAAACATAAATAAATGGTATGCACCAATTATGGTGAGGTAAAATGCAACGTCAGTCTTTCTAAAAAAGGATAAGGTTGTTATATTAGGAGCACGGGTAATACATTCGATTATATACCATAGTATCACTAATTTCACTGTTGACTCTGACTACCCCGTAAGACTTAATGATCGTAAAATGTATGCTATGTATGTATAACATCCGATGTTACGTTATGCGAATGAATGATAGCAGATTGACGAAAAGAATATATATATGAGTAAAGTGGAAGGGCGTAGGAGCCAGCCCAACAAGACATATGACAGTCAGATAGCCGCTTTATTGGAAAAAGGAGACGTTAGGAGTACCTATAACCGCCGAGTGTGTATGAGTGTCAATGAAGCTTAAGTGGTCTGCCAGAACCGGGACAAATGTGGATCCGATAATAATCCAACCACTATCAACTTTAGTATCACCGAACGAAAATTCAATGATGAGAAACTATCCCAACTTTCGCTAGACTGAGTTGCACCCTACACTGGAGTTGGGAATTTCAGGAGTCTCGCTGCATTATTCTCAGAGGCACATACTTTCCTGGGGAATGGGTAGAGTGACCATGGAGGTGGGTTTGCTCGGGTCATACATACAAGTCTGTATACATACATACATATATTATACATTAACGTCCTTTAATCGCCTTAGAGATGGACTGAAATTCGGACACGCCTCTTCGTTCCTAATGAGATAGGAACGATCTTGATAAATCTCTCTCGCTTCACTCACACCTATTAACCTTGTCATACATGCTCTTCTGTTTTTCACACTACGTACACCCGCCTTGAGAAGACTGTCTCCAATTTGATCTGTATATGTTCTACGCGGCCTACCCAATCAAATACTATCTACCACATTCGAATCAACAACAATAGATAATACATACATTCACATCACGCCCAATTTCCTGTAAAGAGCTAGACAGAGATCACGGAGCCTCATTTATTCGGATCGTGACAAACCAATTTCACTTCATTAACACGCATATCTCTTAATACACACTTGTCAGTTATAGGTATTTCTAACGTCACCCTTTTTTAATATGGCATCTATCTGACTGTCATATGCAAGCTACGTAGTAATAATACATGTTTACTTGTATCGCCCGTTTACCCACATATGGGCTGGCAGTGATCGCACATCTCCATTCCGCCCTATCCTGACAAACTACTCTCTTTCCTTGACATTCATACTCACTCGGTGGTTATAGATACACCTCACAGTTCCTTTTCCGCTCTTTAAATCTATTTAATCTCTCCACGCTCCGCAATAAATCATGGACACCCTAACCTTTGTTAGGCCATGCGATAGACAGCTGTGTAATAATTCATAGGGTTGGGTATTTTGTCCCTTACTACGAGTTTATCGGTGTTCGTAGTATAGATTTCGTAGTATAGGATTGGAGGGGAAAATGTTTGTGTATTATATACCTACCTATTTACTATATATATTAAACTCAAATGTCCCAAGCCAGTTTGGATATGGCCTGATTCCCTGTAGAGGGCTAAGCAGAGATCACAGATCCCCATTTGTCCCGATCCTGACATACCACTTTCGCTTCATTGACACTCATACACATCATCCACACTCGGCTTTTATAGGTACTTCTAACGTCGCCATTTTTCAAGCGCAGTCTTATTAAAACTTCGTTCTTATCTCGTCGATAGCTATCTATATAATAGAAGTGACCCATTTCAAAGATGGCAAGATTGAATTTCTTCCAATTAGTACTGAGTTAAGTCTGTTAACTGTGCCCGCCTTTTTCTATAAGTAAACTGATTGCTCAGTAAATAGCTTATGGTTATTAGTCTTCGGTTTGCCTTTGCAAAATATCAGTTCCATATCACTTGAGTAACAGTGTGAAGTAGGTCGTGGAATAGTGAAAGTGGTTTGTCAGGATCTGTCCCGATCCTGACATTTAAAAATATATTTTATATTTATGTCCATAATTGCTAACGGCGAGGGAAAACATTGTGAGGAAACCTGCCTATCTCTCGAGATAGGTAAGAGCCAGTGCCTGTATACGGCAATATGGTTCAGCACCTGTCACGTTGGGTGCTGTCTATCCAGTGACACTCGAGCTACGAGTGAGCTATACCTAACACGCCTTGGAAATTTTGGAGATGGGCACTCATGCCTCTGACTATCTCCCCTAAAGAGAAGGAGTGTGTATTAATAATAATAATCCTTTATTGAAACATTATTGAAAGCCTTCAGGCTTCCATCTCCGCAATTGAGAAGGTAGTAATTCTATGGACACCTTGAACCCACGTGTTGACCAGATAGTCGGTACTCAATGTGATAGGTGATTAGCCATGTCGCCATTTACTAGCACTAACTATTACCTGTTTAATGTTGCCTTGTTATGTTATTATTTGTAGCGATAAAACCTAGAAGTTTATGAATCCTTATTAGATTTGTATCCAAGATTCTGCCCATCTTCAAAGATATTAAAGGACGTGTATGTGTGAATGTAATATTAAGGCCTACGAATGAGTATTATTCATGTAAGAACACATCTAAATATAATATTAAGGTTAATAACCTGCCTCTCCACTGGAAACTTCAAAGAAACCTAACTCAACCTCTATAGGCATTTCAAGTACTCCCATTCAATGACTCAAGAGGCTCGATCCAGGCTATCGGATAAAGCCTAGGCCGTCTAATTGGGTTGCCTACCCCGAGGTCAAAATCGTGAGTTTATTGGACCCCGTTCGATTTATAGGTTCAGTTTTGTATTATAAGGTTACTGTGTGTAAAGGTGGATGGTTGTTTAGTAGGTATTAGTTGAGTATTTAGGTAGTAAAATTATGAATATACATACATACATATCACGCCTGATTCCCTGTAGAGGGGAAGGCAGAGATCATGGATCCCCATCTCTCCTAATCCTGACAATTCACTTTCACTATTCCACACAAAACTTCTGACTAAAACTATAACTGAAGTGATATCGAACTGATATTTTTCAAAAAGGAGTGAAATAACCATAAGCTATTTACCGAGCAATCAGTTTCCTTATAGAAAAAGGCGGGCACAGTTAACAGACTTAACTCAGTACTAATTGGAAGAAATTCAATCTTGCCATCTTTGAAATGGGTCACTTGTATTATATAGATAGCTATCGATGAGATAAGAACGAAGTTTTATTAAGACTGCGCTTGAAAAATGGTGACGTTAGGAGTACCTATAACCGCCGAGTGTGTATGAGGTGTATGAGTGTCAATGAAGCGAATGTGGTCTGTCAGGATCGGGACAAATGGGTATCTGTGATCTTTGCCTAACCTACAGGGAATCAGGCGTGATGTGTATGTATGTATGTCCTCTAATTTGCGTGATAAATACATACGTAGCTCAGTTGTTTGGGAGTTAATTCTGTACCAGTGGGTACAAGGTTCAAATCCCGCCTGAGCATGCACCATTGGAAATGAAGTTAAATGAATTTCTATGTACATTTTCGTAATAAAAATAAATTTGCGATATACACAGAATATCATGGTGAGGGAAAACATCGTGAGGAAACTGACCTGTTCCCCGGGTAATAGTTAGTGCTTACAAATAGCGACGTGAATTACCACCTGTCACATTGTGTACTGACTATTCGGTCAAAACGTAGGTTGGCAATGATTTACTACCTATTGCCAGTCGTGAAGCGTATGTATGTCGACTAAACATTTTCATTTAAACCCACGAACTCTACCTACCCCGTGATAGATAAAAGTCGTGGTGAGTATATAATCAACCAATCCAAGCACCACTTTACAATGACCTCTCGGTTTAATGAGCTCTTTAAGAGTTAATGGGCCAGGATAATTTGGTCATTAACACGACCTATTAAGCATTGATGCTACATCCTTTAAAACCTCATTAAGAAGTAATTGAACGAAAGAAGCGTGGCTTAGAGGTTAGGAATTTAGTATCGTTTATGAGGTAACGGGTTCAATACCCTATTTAACTTACTTGCTAAATATATGGATTTTTTTTTGCAAAATAAGTTTTTTCGATAATATTAAATTGTTTTTTTTAACAATATATTTTTGCAATTATATTAGAAAAACAAAATGGTCAGGAATAACATAGAGAGGAAACCTATTAATTTACGGTAAAGTAAATATGTAATACCTACTTGCTTGAAAATATTAAAACACGAAACTAAATATCTCCCGTTCGTATCGACACTAAAATGTATTTAATATGGCCATTAATTATCTATCTAAACCGCACACTTCTATTCATTCTCTGACTATTCCCTAAAGGTTAATGAGCGTGATGTATATATGTATCTTATGTTAAAACTTTTTGAGATAACCTCATTAATATAAACTAGTCAACTTCATTCAAAATATATAAATATATTACAAAGTTTCATTATCTCATAATACATTTCCACAACACCCATTAAAACAAGGTATGTCCTCAATTTCACATAAAACCCAGGAACGCAATCATCATAACGTGAATTTTAGAACGTGTAATTTCGCCTTGATAATGTTACTAACGCCACCTGTTATTCAGTTTCCAGCGTGAAGGAAAGCTGGAAAAACTGTGCTTTCGAAGTTACTTTTTTACAAAGCTCTATCGAGTTCCACTACTGTAACATAGATGGAGTTACTTTAACTTAGTACTTATTGAATTGAGAGTTTTCATGGAAACAACGTATTGGAATTACGACTTTTATTACTTTCAGGGTAGACAGCCCATGACTATTCAATGCTTTTATTTCTCTTTGTGTATATAATAATAATAATATATGAGACTCTATTACACCAATAGAACTAGCCCCTTGGTAAGTACATTTAAGACTTGTGTTAAGGGTGCAAATTAACGGGTATTTAAGAAATATATGTATACTCATTAAACATAGATAAATACATTTATCGCAAATATAATTAGCGACCCGAGTGGAAAGCTGAAGTAAAGCGTAGTTCTTAACTCTGCCTCCACCGGGAATTGAACCCAGCACCTTTCGAAGAGCGTTCAGGAGATTCATCACCTTATTGAACTATGGGCTAGCAACCCGTGTTTATACAAGATAATAATGCAATAGTTATCCTTAGAAGTATAATTGCCATTACAAAAACGCTCTTATAATATTACATACATAGGTTCAAAATATCAATAATAAAAGGATATTAAGGACTGAACAATTTAATATTATTAAAATTATGAATAGGTATGTTTAATGTATGACTTAGTAAAAAGAATAAAAATCATAGTCTCTTTTGACGTAAACGAAACAAAACTTGACAGCTGGTTACAAAACTCAATCCCAGCTAACATTAACAGGCTAATACATGCAAATGTATGCTCAATGAATTAGCATTACCTGAGGTTGCATTGGCATGCACTAAGCCTATAGGCTATAGAGATATATTATATCAATGGGACGGAGCTTTGAAAAACCCATTTACTGAAACGAAAACATCGTGAGGTTAGTGCTTGTTTGATATATAAAGGTAAAAGGTAATATTTAGTTTAAATGTACAAACATACAAGTACGTTTACGGCCTTAAATCCCTTTTGGGGTGGACAAAACCTTGGAGAAACAATATAATCTTTTTGGTCTCTTTTATCGTGAATATTGTATATATAACACCAAATTATTAATATAGATGGTCCATAATGTAAATAGAAATGTAGCATTTTATAAGTTTTCGTGGCCCTTACCTTACATATATTATACAGAACCTCTGAAACGTATTTGCAACGATCGAGTTACACATTTTCACGTTATATGTACCTACAAGAATGCAATTGAGTGTAATTTTACGGAAAAGGTAGATTGAAAGAAAATAATAGGACTAAAAGACTTATTAAAAGGTACATATGTATGTTGAAGTGGTTTGGTCACATGGAGCGGATGGATGAAATGATGGGTTACAAAAGGAATATATAAAGCCAAAGTTGAAGGTAGAGTTGGACGGGATAGGCCGCGTAGAACTTATACAGATCATTTAGGAGAAATTTTTCTCAAGGCGGGTGTAGCGTGAAGAACAGAAGAGCATGTATGAGAATGCCAATGAGTGTGAGTGAAGCAGGAGAGATTTGTCAGGATCGTTCCAGCTGGCATTCCTTAGTGTCTGCCTATCCCTTTAGGGACTTAGAGGCGTGAAAGTATGTATGTATATTTTTTTAATAAAGAAGCTATTTATTAGTGCATGCTCTTGGTCTGTTCACCCTTTTGACGATTATAGCTGTCTGTGCCGAATATATATATATATATATATATATATATATATATATATATATATCCAAAATGTGGTCTTGGAATAAAGCCATTAAATTGACGTCGTTTTAAAAGCAATCCTATTGTGGTAAACCCAACGATTGGAAAACAATTTAGTCACAATTTTGATTAAGTTTAAGTCATGCCCATTTTCAAATAACATACGCTTCACGGCTTGTGTATACACACTCCTTTTTTTATTGTGGTAGGGTATTCAGATGCTTGAGTGAACATCTTCGAAATTTTGAAAACATGATAGGTATGGGTCACTGGATTACCCGCATTTCACTAGATAGATAGCACCCAACGTGTTAGGTAATGAACCGTATCGCCGATTAAAGGCACTGGCTAATTAATACCTATCCCGAGGAATAGGCAGGTTTCCTTATCTTGTTTTACCTCGCTGTTACCGTCCATTTTCATATAAAGTTATCATCAATCTTTACAGTTCCTGGTAAAGCACTTTAATGTCTAACATATTATTATTACAAAATACTCACGGTATTACTGCTATTGTCCCGGGTTCTCAGGGGTTCGAAAATCTCTCCGCAATTGCGAAGGCAGTAATACTATGGCCACCTCGTACACATGTGTTGTCCAAGTCAGTACTCAATGTGACAGGTGGCCAGCCATGTCGCCATTTACAAGCACTACCTATTACCTAGTCGGGGAGTTTTTGTTTTCTTACGATGTTATTCTTCACCGTAGTTGATGCAATTTGAACCATGATCCCATTGATTCAGAGTTAAATCTTCAGCGACTGAGTTACGCCGAATTACTACTCTTTACGGACAAAACCTCGGAGAAACAATAATATCTCCTAATACACTTTTAATATCATATGGAACATTGTTACAGATGCCTGCCCATTGCCCAATAGATTCCATTTACCCCTAGACCCTTGACCATCTCCTACGATATGCTGGGAAGAACGGCAGCTAGTTAGCATTCTTTTTACGTCCCAGCTAGCAATGGACTCACTACTAATTTAATATCCTTGTTTCTATCTCAAAATGATATCTTTAAAAACAGTTCCATTCAAAATCTACCCAGAATAAGTCAGCGACTTTTAATTAAAAATAAACAGTCGAGTCAGACACTAATTGAGCCATAAATGACAGGCTTCTATCTGCTGTTCACCCCAGCCGAATTCAAGGCTTTTGTTCCAACTAGACAAAAGCCTAGAAATACTATTGTTTGTTAGAGCTTAATTAAAGCTAATTTAAATATGAAAGCAAGAGTTGTTTTGTTCGAAATTTGAGATTGGATTTTCTATTCCTGTTATGCTAAATATGGTGTTTATTGTTTAATGGTTGGTGTATGAAGTGATTAAGGGTCTATTGAGGGTGACCATCATTTAAATGAAGAAGCTTTAATTATTAATCATTGCGATGCAGTCAGAGGTTTTCGTAACTATCTCTGTAATTGTGATGATGTAAACTATGGCCACCTCGAACCCACGTGTTGGCCAGATAGTCAGTACTCAATGTGGCAAGTCATGTCGCCATTTATAAGTACTAACTATTACCTGTTCGGGGAACAGTTAGGTTTCCTCATGACGTTTTCCCTCACTGTAGTATTCGACACATGTTGTAAATATATTTTTATTACGAAAATGTACATAGAAATTCATTAAATATCATATAAATGTAGTGACTACGTAATTTAACACGACAATTTGTCGCCACAACGTAAACGTTACGTTGAAAGTTCGTGATTTACGTAACCGTAGATTTTAATTAGCGATAGCGAGATCTTCAATGCTAATTAACCGTAACTTGTGGACAGTACCTCGGTGAAATTAACTGGCTGTGTCTAGAGATAAATAATTGGACGAAATCAAATTTGGATAGGCGCTATGGCGCTATGAAAAAGTTAATTTCGAAGAACTTATAACCGTCGAGTGTGTATACAGAGGTATATAAGAGTGACTGAAACGAAAGTGGTTTGTCGGGATCGGGTCAGATGGGAATCTGTGATCTCTGTCTACCCCTCTACAGGGAATCGTGCGTCATGTGTATGTATGTATGTAAAATTTGCTTCTTGTCTGGGATGTAAATAGAATGCTTACTAGCTGATTATCTTTGTAGTTGGAAATGAGCAAGGAACAGGGTAAAAGGAACTTAGGAAATATACATAGATACATACACATCACGCCTGTTTCCCTGTAGAAGGGTAGGCAGCAATCACGGATCTCCGTCTGTCTCGATTCTGACAAACATTTTTCGCTTCATTGACACTCATACACCTCCTCATACACACTCGGGTGATATAGGTACCTTCACCAATATTCTTAAATTAGAACCAACCTTATTGGGAACAAAAATCAAATTATGACCCAATATTGAAATGAAATGAAATGCTTTTTATTCAACATGAGGATCATAAAATCACTTTTTCACATGAAAAAAAAGTGTCATTTTCACTTAATTTATAATATAATTAAAATAAAAAACTTAAATTAATTAATTAAATTAAATTAAAATAATTAAACTTTTAGCCTTTCGTCAAGAAAAATATTCAATCCCTTGCGAAAAGAAATGTCAAGAAACTCTGCAGACATTATTATTTGAACCCTGTTACTCTATCCCGTTAGCCTTATACAACCTAGTACATACACATAAGCACTAACTATAACACTAACACGTCTCCAAACAATAACCTTAAGCGTTTTTCGATACAAGTTAATCAGTTAGAAGTGCGGGTAGGCAATAAATCAAATGGCGCTCTCTGATTGGTCGACACGGTCGTTCGTCATTGGCAAAATGGCACCCATCAAAAACGGATTAGATAAGGAAACTATAAACGCCGAGTGTGTATGCTGAGGTAAGTGGAAGCAAATAAAGAGTAAACAGCACGATTCTATATGCAAAGGTACATACATACACATCACGCCTGATTCCCTGTAGAAGGGTAGGATATCACGGATCCCTATTTGTCCCGATCCTGACCACTTTCGCTTAATTGACACTCATACATGTCCTCATACACACTCGACGGTTATAGGTACTTCTAACGTCACCCTTTTAGTATATAAGGAATATTATGATGTAAAGGGAAAACTTTGTTACCAACCTATTTCTCTAAATAGGTAATAGTCAGTAACTGTTGGGTATTTCTTGCATACATACACATATTTACATCTAACAATCTGTCATCAATGTTCCTTAATATATCATCACAATCCCAATATTTATGTTACGCGATTTAGGTGATATTATCATTGATTTATCATGTCCACGAGTTTGTGTCCATCCCAAAAGGTATTAAGGGACGTGTATGTATATCACTACATAGTATAAAACAAAGTCGCTTTCTTTGTCCCTTTGTATGCTTAAATCTTTGAAACTACGCAACGGATTTTGATCCGGTTTTTTTTAATAGATAGAGTGATTCAAGAGAAAGGTTTATATGTATAATAACATCCATTAAATAGTGGAGTAGGCTATATATTTCATACCCGTGCGAAGCCTGAGCGGGTCGCTTGTG
The DNA here is from genome assembly GCA_030578115.1 of Leucoptera coffeella. NCBI lineage: Eukaryota > Metazoa > Arthropoda > Insecta > Lepidoptera > Lyonetiidae > Leucoptera > Leucoptera coffeella. Next base: position 401,623 of record JAMBLF010000052.1, on the reverse strand, counting down.
TACATATATGTCTGTTTATTGACATACATTCCACATTTATTTCATTGTCACTCATACACACTGTGCGGTTATAGGTACTTCTAACTTCACCATTTTACAATATGTCACCTATTTGAACGTCATATGCCTTATTGGGTATATTTAAGTCTATATTTTGTTAATTTTAACAAACAAAACAAAGATCTGTATATAAATATATACTAGTTACATATATACACTTCACTACCCTTGCGAGGTAGTTAGAGTATCGCGTTTCCGTCTCCGCAATCGCGGAGTAAGTGATTTATGACCACATCGAAGCCACTTTTCATCTGTTAGTTGGCACCCAACGTGACAGATGGTGCTGTTGTGTATATACAGACTATGTTGTTTGTATTTCGATATTTGATTTTTAAAAAGTTATTATACATATTCATTACATTTAAATGATTTATATTTTGATTTATTTTAACTTTTTAAGATTAACTAATTTTAACTACAATTTTTCATGTGGTTTTTTATTACTTTCAATAAGTGACTTTATGATCTTTACGTTTTAAAAGCATTTCATTTCATTCATTTTACAAGAAAACAGGACTTCTCACGTATATTAATTTATATACAAAGTATTACCCAATTCAACGTAGCTCAGTTGTTTGGGACTTGACTTTGTATCAGTGGGTACAGGGTTCAAATCCCGCCTGACCTTTTAATGAATTTCTATTTATATTTCGCATTTAGAAGAAATTTCAAAAATTCACCTAATACGGTGAAGGTACAACATCGTGAGGAAACCTACTTGTTCACCGAACAGGTAATAGTTAGTGCTTGTAATTTTTCATCCTGAGCTAGTCTGGAATGAAATTTAATGCTAAATGCAGTTGTTATGGCACAATAGAATAATGACAGGTTGCTAAGCCATCGCCCAATAGATTCTATTCACCCCTAGTCCCTTAGTCGCCTCCTACATGCCGGGAGAAATGACAGCTAGTTAGCTTTCATTACGTTACGTAGGTGCAAAAAACATATGACAGTCAGATATACGCCATATTGAGAAAGGGTGACGTTAACAGTACCAATAACCGCCGAGTGTGTATGAGAAAGTGTAGGAGTGTCAATGAAGCGAAAGTGGTCTGTCAGGATCGGGACAGATGAGGATCCGTGATCTCTGCTTACCCCTACAGGAAATCAGGCGTGATGTATACGTATGTATGTATTAGCTTTCTTTCTAATACTACTACACTATTTACTACGAATCCACTTCAATCGGACATTGTATTGTTTTGGTTAAAATTTCCGTTTCTCGTAGCCAGTACGCATGATCCTGTATTTCCCTGAAAATCGCATCCTAGTACCGAAACCCTGTTTTGCGTCAGTTTTCTCCCAACCGCGTTAGTAGGCGGACGTCTATTTACCCTATCGCCTCTTACAGTCTTAAAAATAATCGCTTTAAACTTGAAACTCTTTGCTTAAATCTTCGTAGAGTAATTCCTTGGCTTAATACTTCTATTCTTATGCCTCGCGTGCTCTTTTAGAATAAAAATAAGTGGTTGACGTTTGAATCAACAAGTGTCAGAAAAAATATTTTGGTGTAATATAAATTAAAGGAATAAATTAATGTTAAATAAATGTTTTTATTCAATTAAACGTGAATTAAGTGTTGTGATAATCGTTTTCCATATTATTAATGTTATAAATGTGCTTTTTAAATATTATAATAATAAGGTAAAATTAAACTTCTTTTTTAAATCAAATATTAAGTTTCATTTTTATATTGTTTACATTTCATTTTATTATTTATATTCATATAAAGTTCACGTATTTTAATGGATTTATATACATCAAAATAAATTTATATTACCTCTAAATAAATTAATCATTGTTCATTTTTATATGTTACAAGTACCTATAACCACCGATGATTAATAACTAGCGGGACTTATCGCGTATGTTTTTATATAATAAAGTTACCTTCATTAGTAACTTTATTATATAAAAACATACGCGATAAGTCCCGCTAGTTATTAATCATGAGTATAAATCGCGATTCTCTTAAAACTAAAATTACAACCACCGAGTATGTATTAGGACTATAAGTATCAATGAAGCGAAAGTGTATGTCAGGATCGGGACAGATAGGAATCCGTGATCTCTGCCTACCCCTCTATGTATGTATGGACTGTATATTAGTAACTCTACTTTTTGATAAAGGTAACTAAGGGATCTTAGGTATCTTTGGCCTTCTGTTCCTATTCGATAACCTCTGTACGTTAAACGGAAAACACGAGCGTTAATAATGAGGTCCCGGGTTCGATTCCCGGTGGAGGTAGAGTTGAAATTTACGCATTTCATCTGCATTCCAGTCTGGTCATTGATTATGTACGTATCTTTAATATTTTATGATTCTTTGTTCATTTTAACATATGATATTGACTTATACCCTTAAGACAAGTCTTAAATGAGCTTACCAAGGGGCTAGTTCAATTGGTGTAATAGTGTCCTAAATATTATTATTATTATATGTTGCCATTAAGTTTAAAATTTCTTTTTATTTTAAATACTTTATTCTGTCTATCTTTTTGAAAGATATGGATATCAATTTGTATGTATATGTGTGTATGTATGTAAATTAATATATTAAATGTACGTTGGAATTATTCATTGCAAAGTCTCGATAAAATTATGTTAATGTATGCATATTAAATATTTCTCTCACATTCATGCTAATACTGTTTTTGAATGAACTTGTAAAATATCCTAAATACATCCGAAACACCACGTAAATGATCCCCATAAGGGTATGTAGAACATCGAAATATCATATTATATTGAATGATAGAATTAAAAATATGTAGTGTGATAAGGATGCGGTTTGAAACAAGATGTAGTGACTAAGATTAAAAAGGGCATGCTTCGATAGTTTGGACATGTTATGCGGATGAATTATAGTAGATTGACAAAAGGAATTATGTGAGTGAAATGGAAGGGCGGTTACGTAGGGACCGGACCAAGTTAGACGTACCTATAACCACCGAATGTGTATGAGAAGATGTATGAGTGTGAATGAAGCGAAAATGGTCTGTCAGGGTCGGGACAAAAGAGGATCCGTGATCTCTGCCGACCCCTTTTCAGAAAATTAGGCGTGATGTGTAACTATGTAAATATCACTATTTTTACATGCAATATAACAAAGACAAAAAGATGCGGTCACGATTATTAACCCTTGCAGGGTAGTCAGTAAGGTTGAAGTATCCATCTCCGCAATTACGAAGGAAGTAATTCTATGGCCTCCTCGAACCCACGTGTTGACCAAGTCAGTACTCAATGGGATAGAAAATGCAATAATATTGGTCATAAGCTTTATATCTTTATGAAAAGGGACATAACGTGTATACATACATATATATTCACGCTTCTTATATTATAACGGATAAGCAGAGACTATCGATCACCACCTTGAACAATGCATAACATAATGCATCCATGTATATGTATTTACAACCATTATCCCTTGAAGTCAGATGTTCGCGTATCCATCTCCGCAATTGCGGAGTGATTTATGAGCATATCCTAGCTAATTTTCCTCACAAGTCAACACCAAACGTGACAGGTGGTGTTCCATGTCCCCTTTAACGAATTGTGTTAGTATGGGACGTAAAAGAATGCTAACTAGCTGTCGCTAACGGTGAGGGAAAAAATCGTGAGAAAACCTGCCTATCCCTCAGGATAGGTAATAGTCAGTACCTATATACGGCGATACGGTTCACTACCTATCACGTTGGGTGCTGTCTATCTAGTGATACGCGGGCTTCGAATGACCCATACCTAACATGCCTTCGAAATTTCGGAGATGGGCATTCAAGCCTCTGATTACCCCGCCATAATAAAAAGGGAGTGTGTATACACAAGTCGTGAAGCGTATGTTTTTATGTTTTTAACTAGCTGTCTTTCATTACGGCTTATTGCAGGATGCGACTAAGGGACTAGGGGTTGATATAATCTATTAATTAGGCTATTAACCTATTAATATTGTATATCAATATCGTGACAACCCTGTTACTAGTGTTAAATATGTCTACGAGTTTCTATATAACTAATATTCACTATATTGAAGAAGAAAAATATCATGAGTAAACTTACCTGTTCCTCAAACAAGTAATAGTTAGTGCTTGTACATGGTGACATGGCTTGCCACCTGTCACATTGAGTACTATCTGGTTAACACGTAGGTTTCGAGGTAGCCATAAAATTACTACCTCCACGATTGCAGAGTTGGACACCTGAACCTCTGACTATCCCGCATGGGTTTATTAGTCGTAAACGCGTTGTCGTTTTTGAAAAAAGAGTGACGTTAGAAGTACCTATAACCGCTGAGTGTGTATGAGGAGATGTATGAGTGTCAATGAAGCGAAAGTGGTTTGTCAGGATCGGGACAAAGGGGATCCGTGATCTCTGCCTACCTCTCTACAGGGAAACGGCCGTGTTGGGTATTAGTAGTTATAACATCACCCACCGTACATTGTACATTTATATAAGTTGAACTCGACCAACTGTCCACCCCAAAAGGTGTGTGATTAGCAAATTGGAATGACAGTGACAAATTCGCTTAATAATTCTCGTCATTTGTCTTGCCAAGATTATTAAGGCTGATAACTTACTAACGGGTAGTCATTAAGTTAGTTAGGTAGTTAAAAGGGGGTAAGAATTACTACATAGTATAAAACAAAGTCGCTTTCTCTGTCCCTATGTATGCTTAAATCTTTGAAACTACGCAACGGATTTTGATGCGGATTTTTTAATAGATAGAGTGATTCAAGAGGAAGGTTTATATGTATAATAACATGCATTAAATAATGGAGTAGGCTATAAATTTTATACCCGTGCGAAGCCGGAGCGGGTCACTAGTGTACATATACATTCACGTCCTTTAATCTCTTTCAGGGTGGCCAGGACTTCGGAGATATAATATCTCCTAAGTCACTTTTTAGCATGAATATTGGGGTGTGGATGTCATATTACAGTAGTAATAAAAGACGTATCATGTGAGGCGATTAAGGGACTAGGGGTACATGAAATTTATTGAACGCAAAGGCGTGATGTATATGTATATCTTTATTAGTATAAACTATTATTAATATACTATTATATTTTAGAGTTTGTCTTTACGAAGTGCCATTAGTTTTAGTTTTATTAGTCTAAATTGATTTATTTTAAGAATAAGTTTTATGTTAATGGCATATTTTTATGAAAAATGTTTTTTTTTTGACGTGCAAAAAGTGATATTAATATCCTTATGTTGAATAAAAAGAATTTCATTTCATATTAATAAAGAATACAATATAATAATACCCTTTTAAATATAGTACACGTATAATACTATCTTTATGTATATCCTTTACCATTAATAAAGAAGCTCTTAATGTCGAATGACTAGTACACCTAAGAGGTTTCGCTCGTTAATACCTAAGCTGAAGCCTAGGAGATTAAACCTAAGACCTAGGTATTAAAATATGGACTAGGTGTGTAAACTAAGCCAGACATATTGAATTTTTACGTCTAGATAGGTAGTCTAGAAACTAAAATTACATTCATACTTTTTTTAACTATATTCATACATATATTGTGTATGTGTGAGTGAAGTAGGAGGCGGCTTACGTAGGGACCGGCCTAATAAGACATATAATAGTCAGACAGACGCTATATTAAAAAAGGTGACGTTAGATGTACCTTTAACCGCCGAGAGTGTATGAGAAGATGTATGAATGTCAATGAAACGAAAGTGATCTGTCAGGATCGGGGCACATGGGGATCCGTGATCTTCGTCTACCCCTCTACAGAGAATCAGGCATGATGTGTATGTATGTATGTATATTCAAACCTATATTTTAATAATGGTATTGACAGAGTTCATGTATCCATGTACCTAACAGGATAGGCTGAGACTATGGGCCACCTGGAACGATCCTGACAAATCTCCCTTGCTTCACTCACACCCATTAACCTTCTCATACATGCTCTTCTGTTCTTCACGCTTAACACAACAATTGGTCTAAGTTTAAGGAACCGTTTGTTCTGTATACCCTTTTAGCAATGATGTACAGTCAGCGCTAAAAGTGCAGTCTCAGTAACTTTTTATAAGGTTTCAGTTTATAAGAACAAAATACAATATTTTACACTTTTAAACTGGCGCCACTATGCCTTGTCAGGGCTACTATACGTTCGCGTGCTTCGACTGTACATATATAGAATACTAACTAGCTGCCGTTCTTCCTGGCATGTTGTAGAAGCCTACTAAGTGTCAATAGGTCAATGGAATAGAAACTTTACAGCATTGTTAGTATTAATGTCATTACAACCTTGATACTTCTACTATTCTAAAAGTACTTAAATTTATATACGTTCGAGATTCTGTCCACCCCGTAAGGTATGAAAGGACGTGAATGTTCACGAATACGTATGTATGTATGTATGCGCTTGAGCACGTACCAACGGAAATGAATTTTAATGAATTTATATGTACATTTTCGTAATAAAAATACATTTACGAAATTTGACAACATCGTGAGGAAACCTACCTAGTTAGTAGTTACATGTTAGTGCTTGTAAATTGCAATATGGCTTACCACCTGTCACATTGAGTACTGACTATCTGATTAACATGTGGGTTCGAGGTGGCCATAGAATTACCACCTTCACAATTGCGGAGATGGACACCTGAACCTCTGACTACCCCGAAAGGGCTAATGGTCGTGAACGCATTTGTCTTTTTGTCTTTGTCTATTCTGTCCACCCAGTAAGAGATGAAAAGACGTGAATATATACCTAATGCGTATGTATGAAAGTAAACATGAAAAAAATGCAAGGCTACCCTGAAACTGAAATGAAACTATTCAGATTAGTGTAATTTACATAATCCAATTTATTTTCAGTCACGCTACTACGGTTTTACAGTGTTTTTTGCTCTGTACTACGAACAGACGGCCTTGACTACGAACGTTGTTGGGTGATGGGCTAACCCTTTTGCGGTTCCGGCTAGATTCAAAAGACATACATACATACACATTATGTTTGTTTTATATAGAGGGGTAGGTAGAGATAACGGATCCACATTGTGGCAACAATAAATATTATAGTGCATATTTTTCTCATTTTAACTTCATTATACATCTTGTCAAAAATCATTATTTTCTAAAAAAAATTTTTTTTATTTCTATCATTTTATCCATTTAACATTTACATGGAGTTATGAGAGTACCTGAGGGAGTGGTTCGGCCTAAGCTCACGATCCCTGTTCCGTGCCGCTGCGTCCAAAGTAAAAATAGCCATGATGGTCGCCAACCTCCGCTGAGGAGATGGCACGAGAAGAAGAAGAAGTATGAGAGTATATAACATAGAGATTGAGATAACCTGTGCACATCTCTGCAATTGAGAAGGTATTAATTCTATGGCCACCTCGAACCCACGTGATGACATAATCAGTACTCAATGTGACTGGTGGTAAGCCATGAGGCCATTTACAAGCACTGACTCGTTTGAAGGAATATGTATGTTTTTTCAGGAAGTTTCAAGACGTTTTACCTCACCATAGTATTCGATGCATTTCCCAAATGTATATTTATTACAAACAGTGTACATAGAAATTCATTAGACTTCATCTCCATTTGTAAATGCTCAAGCGTTATCTGAACCCTGTACCCCCTAACACAGAGCCAAGCCAAGCCCCAAACTTTACTTTCAAGTGGTTACTTTTAATGTATATTAGGATTGTCATGCCTTTTCATTAATCTATTACATTGGTAACAAGTTACTAGGCTCTTATATGTCCTCACGATGTTTCCCCTCACTAAATTCCAATTTTGTGATTCAATCCGCGTCTGAAGGTAATAAATAATAGGTGTTGTAGTGAACGAAATCAGTGGGTGTGAAATTATGACCTCACCTCACCGTTTGTTATACATCGGGCCTTTTGGACGTTAATGTCAGTGTAACAAAGAAGTGAGATTGGAATTCGGTATAGTGTAATAATATCTACATTTGTTCACGTATCTTTATCTCTTTCGGTGTGGACAGAACTTTTGTGACATGATAATATTTCCTTGGTCACTGAGAAGCATGTTAGGAGTGACATTGAATGATAGAATTAAAAATAGTGAGATAAGGGAAGGTTACGGTTTGGAAGATGTAGTCACTAAGATTGAAAAGGGTAGGTTTCGATGGTTTGTACAGGTTATGCGGATGAATTATAGTTGATTGACTGAAGGAATATATGTGTATTCCTTTTGTCATTCATTTATAATTATAGTATGTGAGTGAAGTGGAAAAAAGACATACAGCATACATAAAAAAAGAACAGCAGCTAGTTAGCATAATTATTACGTCCCAAATAAACACTAGAAAGTTGCCTCCTAAGTACCGAATTTTGTATTGTAACTTTTTACGACTTGAATAAAAAGTAGAAGTCAAAAGCTATTGTAATAAATAAATATTAGCATAATATAATCAACAGCCATAAACACTTGATACTAGTAATTAAGTTTGTAATAGTACGACCTAGATCCTATCTCAGTTTAGTTAGTGCTTCAGTTTTTGTCTAGCCCCATTATTTATGAGTTTGCCTCACACAAAGTGTGTATTTATTACCCTATTCTAGACACTAATTGCAAAAGAGAACGGGGTAATTTTAACGGGTAAATATTTGCCCGAAATTGGGGTAAATTGCATATTCAAAGCCTTTGATATATTCGACGTAGTTTGTTTGGGGCTTGACTTTGTATCAGTGGGTACATGATTCAAATACCGCGTGAGGGTGTACCAATGGAAATGAAGTTTAATGAATTTCTATGTACATTGTCGTCATAACAATCATTTATGAAATGCGTCGAATATAACAGTGAGGGAAAACATAATGAGTAAACCTACCTGTTCCCCGAACAGGTAATAGTTAGTGCTTGTAAATAGCGATAAAGCTGTCACATTGAGTACTTACTATCTAGTCAACACGTGGGTTCGGGGTAGTCAGAGGTTCAGGTATCCATCAACGAGATTTCGAATTGATTCAAATCATAGTATATAGTTTTTCGAATTATTATATAATATCAGAATTATTATGATTTTCTCATGTATTTATTATTTTTTGTACACAAATGTATTTATGTTTACTTTTAAAATCCTTATGATGAATATTACTTACTTAAGATAAATAATTACTTTTAAACTATATAAATATATTAAAAAAAATCTTGTTTATATTTCAGTGTTACATAAAATTAATAACTAAAATAAAAGTTTCATTCATAAAACATTGTGCCTAAGGTTGTGCGAATTATACAAAAAAAAACAGTCCATAACAGTAACAGTAGTTATTAAATATAAATCAATTTACCATAAGCTTTCAATTCAATTCCATATCAATTCAATTCTACAAATGTCAGTGCGGTGAATTAGTTCAACATGAACACAGTTCAAAGCTCTGGCGGTCACGGGGCTTCGTTGAAAAAGGATCATAAACATGATGTAAGTATGTAATGTATGATGTAATTATAGGAGTCATAATGTAGCATGTAATCTACTCAGTGCTTGTAAATGGCGACACGGCTTACCACCTGTCACATTGAATACTGACTATCTGGTCAACACGTGGGTTCATGGTGGACATAGAATTACTACATTCGCAATTGCGGAGATTGACACCTGAATATCTGACTACCCCGCAAGGGTTAATGGTCGTGAACATGTTTGTCTTTTGTTTTTATATTTATTTATGAGAAATCTTTATCATAAATATTATAATAATACTTAAGTTACCAGTAAAAGTATAATATTTAGCATTTTATTTTTACAACAGTGTTGCCTTATTGCGGTTCCAACATAATATCAGCTTTGCGATTATCGACCAATCGTAACACAGGAAGCTGAGTGAGCACTTGTAAATTTATTATTATTTATTAAATACACTAGCAGCTATTTGAACTAGACGGGACTAATTTATATATAGATAATTTTAAGTTAATGATTATTTTTCTATGATAAAATTCATAAGTGTTATTTAAGATTAATGATTGGTATTGAATAAAATGATCTTTCTTCCATAACTTGACAGTCAGGTAATCGTATCGCCATTTACAAGCACTGACTATTATTACTTCTTATACCTCTGTGCCAAGGCATAAATAGGTATTCCCACGATGTGTAGGTATATTATAACCGAAGAATAAGTAGCTTTACTCACGATGTTTTCCCTCACCTAGAAGCTTATATCCATATGATAGGTATTCATTAATGTTTTGCTTATGCACAAATATGCACATGTTAAAACAGTGTAATATTATTCTAGATAGAACTCAGAAGCACTAGATAAAACTGAATCTGCATACCGCTTGCATGTTTACGCAATTGAACCAGCCCCGATAAATATATTCTGGAATACAAAAAGAGAACGCGTCTTTTAATCCCGTTCGGGGTGGACAGAACCTCTGATATATAATATACATAACGTACGCTTCACGACTTGTGTATCCACTCGTTTTTACTGTGGCGGGGTTGTCAGAGGTTTGAGTGCCCGTCTCCAAAATTTCGTATACACGTTAGGTATGAGCCACTCAAAGTCCGCGTTTCACTAGATAGATAGCAACCAACGTGATAGGTAGTGAACCGTATCGCCGTATACAGGCACCGGCTATTACCCAATACTTCTTAATAATGGTGATAAGTTGTCAGCCCATTGTCATATAAATTCATTGAACCAATAGTCCCTTAGTCGCCTCCTACGACATGACAGGAAGATCGGCAGCTAGTTAGCATTCTTAATAGGTCCCAGACTAACATGGGACAGTGTTAATGTCTGTATGTTATATAATATGAGAATTAATAAACTTTATATTTTAACTTTATACTAAGGTTACGTAGCGGTTGGCCCAATAAGACATATGACAGTCACATAGGTACCATATGAAAAAGGGTTTATTTAGTAGGACTTATAACCAACCAACCAACTTTTACCCTCGAATGTGTATGAGGAGGTGTAAGGTGCTAGCCAAAGGGGTTTTCAAGATCAGGACAGATGGGTATCCGTGATTTCTGCCTACCCCACTACAGGGAAAAGGGCGTAATGTGTATGTATATAGATCTAACACACAAACTACATACTAGGGTGACATAAGGGTCGGCCCAATAAGGCATATGAGAGTCATATAGACAACATATTGAAAAAGTGTAACGTGAGAAATACTTATGAGTGTGTATGAGTGTCAATGAAGCGATAATAGTTTATTAAGATCAGGACAGATGGAGATCTATGCCTCTCCCTAACCTTTTCTAGGAAAACGGGCGTAATATGTATGTATGTATGTATTATATGTGAATTAATACACAAACTAAATACTAAGTTAACATTGAATGAAACTGCGGCACAATTGCAAATGGCGTACAGAAGTTGGTAGCCATTTTTCAGTCCGCACACGAATATGCATGCATTAGACTGGTAGCGTTATAAGGTGGGGGTACACTTAGCTTTAATTATTGCAGTAAGAAGCGACTAAAGGGTTAGAGCTGAATGGAATTTATTGAAAAAAGAGAAAGTAATTGGGCGATGGGCTAGAAACATGACATTTATGTTACATATTTTTGTCACAATACCCATATATTAAATAATATTTTGTGCACACACATTTTGCACCCTATATTAAATGCACAGAATACTACGGCAATGGTATGTATAATATAATTAGTGTTTATAAATAATGACACGGCTTACCACCTGTCTCATTAAGTACTGAATATCTGGTCAACACTTGAGTTCGAGATAACCATAGAATGACTACCTCCGCAATTGCGGAGATGAAAACTCAAACTAGCCAGAGTAGCTGAGGTTATTAACAATAATAATAACGATATTTTGACTTTATTACACCAATTGAACTAGCCCCTTGGTAAGTTCATTTAAGACTTGTGTTAAGGGTACTAGTCAACGTATATTTAAGAAATATATACATATTATATATAGATAAATACATATATATCATATATAATCAACGACCAGACTGGAAAGCCGTACAAAAGCGTAGTTCTTAACTCTGCCTCCACCGGGAATCGACCCCGGGACCTCACGATTAGCGTTCCGGCGGGTAATCGATCGCGCCATGGAGGTCGTCAATAGTTGTAAAAGCGTTTATCTTTTGATTTAATTACATTTTGTTCTAGACGAAAGGCATATTATTAGCTACCCCACATCAACATAACTTAAGTTAAACCACTACTGTATCCCAGCTTAAAATGTGTGATTTATATCCTGCTTCAGGGCATTTGCTGTATGAAACTATTCTCCGTTAGTTTTGACTTATGGCTACATGAAATGTAATTACATATCGTGTTGAACTTTCGATGGAATATTAACAAGTAACTTGTAGCTGGGAACTTGTTCATGCATACATGTATTTAAGTCGCTACGTCCTTAGGGGATAAGAAATTATCGTTATACATATGTTCATACATACAAATCACGCCCGTTTCCCCGTAAAGGGGTAGGCAGAGATTAGCAAACCACTTTAGCTTCTTTGACACTATTACACTTCCTCGTACACTCTTGGCGATTATAGGTACTTCTAACGTCACCCTTTTTCAATATGGCGTCTATCTAACTTTCATATGTCTTAAACCTTATTTTATTCCACATTAAATTGGTGACAAATCTCTCTTGCTTCATACATGCTCTTCAATCACCGAAATAAAATTATGTTGGTCTTAATTAGCATATATACGAACGTTTGACGACCTCCGTTAATCGTGACGAGACGCCTGAACGCTAATCGTGAGGTCCCGGGTTCGATTCCCGGTGGAGGCAGAGTTAAAAACTACACTTTTATTCTGCTTTCCAGTCGTTGATTCTATATGCTATATATGTATTTATCAATATATAATATGTATACATTTCTTAAATATACCTTGACTAGTACCCTTAACATAAGTCTTAAATGAACTTACCAAGGGGCTAGTTCATTTGGTGTAATAATGTCCAAATGTTATCATTATATAAGTAAGTGAATTACATGTTTTATAAGAAGAGCATGTTTAAGAAGTTTAATAGGTGTGAGTGACGCAAGAGAGATTAGTCAGGATCATTTTAGGTCGCAATTGTCTGTGCCTATCCCCTACGAACGCAGAGATGGAAATATATATCACTACATAGTATAAAACAAAGTCGCTTTCTTTGTCCCTATGTACATTTGTATGCTAAAATCTTTGAAACTACGCAACGGATTTTGATGTGTTTTTTTTAATAGATAGAGTGATTCAAGAGGAAGGTTTATATGAATAATAACATCCATTAAATAGTGAAGTAGGCTATATATTTTATACCCGTGCGAAGCCGGAGCGGGTCACTAGTAACATATAAATGCAACCCTCCCTGTAGAGTACAAGAGAAGGTCGTTAAGTCCGTATGTTTAAACTATGCTGACCCTAGGCCGTTAGCGAGCGTGATGCATTATGAATCGCATGTCTTGACTACACGCGAAGCCTTAACAACCGAGCCAAGAATAAAATGGCGGATGAGCGGTTAGGGACTAGGGAATGCATTAGTTATGCATACAGCCTTAATATAAATACTATTGTAAACTTTTTTTTTTAACGATCTCCGTGGCGCGATCGGCTAGCCACCGGAACGCTATTAGTGAGGTCCCGGGTTCGATTCCCGGTGGAAGCAGAGTTAAGAACTACGCTTTTCTACTGCTTTCCAGTCTGGTCGTTAATTATATATGCTATATATGTATTTATCTATGTATAATAAGTATATATTTCTTAAATATACGTTGACTAGTACCCTTAACACAAGTCTTAAATGAACTTACCAAGGGGCTAGTTCAATTGGTGTAATAATGTCCAAATATTATTATTATTATATTTACGTTTTATTTTCGTACAAGTAATATCAAATAATTTGTCACATTTTTCATTCAGAAGTTTTCATTACATGAAACATAGATGGCACTGAAATTGTAATTTGATTTTTATGTTATATTCTTCGCTCCTATTAGTAGCAGGGTGATGTTATATATAACCTAAAGCCTTCCTCAATAAATGGTCTATCTAACAAAGAAATTTTGAATTCGAACCCGTAGTTCCTGAGATTAGCGCGTTAAAACAAACAAACTCTTCAACTTTATAATATTAGTATAGATTGTTTAGATTTTTTAATTTTATTTATATATAGCACACATAATTTAATGCAATTATACACAACATAATATATTTATATTACTCATGTAATAATTAATCATTGTGTATATCTACATAAACTGTATACGTTAGAAGTACCTATAACCGCCGAGTGTGTATGAGGAGGTATATGAGTGTCAATGAACCGAAAGTGGTCAGTCAGGATCGGGACAAATGGGGACCCGTGATCTCTGCCTACCCCTCTACAGGGAATCAGGCGTGATATGTATGTATTATAAACTTTGAACGGAATTTACTCTACTTTGTTTACAATGTGCTTGTAAACTATACATAAATAGGCTTCACGACTTGTGGACACTCCTGATTAAGAACTAACGGGACTTATCGCGTAAGTTTTTATATAATAAAGTTACCTTTATTAACCCGACGTTTCGGCTACGTTGCAGCAGCCTTGGTCTGACAGAACGAAACGTCGGGTTAATAAAGGTAACTTTATTATATAAAAACTTACGCGATAAGTCCCGTTAGTTATTAATCATGAGCATAAATCGCGAATCTCTTAAAACTATAATTGTGAACACTCCGTTAATCTTGGCGGGGTAGTAAGAGGCTTGAGTGTATATCTTAGAAATTTCGAAGGCATGTTAGGTATGAGCCACTCAAAGCCCGCGTTTCAATATTAGGTATGTGATACTATGTGATAAAGCTATTTTGACTATCTCCGAGTATTCCTTTTGATATTATCTACATACTTACATAATTATATTGACGATCAGTTAACAGTTAAGCACCTGAACGCTAATCGAGATGTCCCGGGTTCGATTCCCAGTCTTGTCGTTTATTATATGTATTCATTAAAAAGGGAGTATGTATACACTAGTCGTGAAGCGTATGATGGGTATTTATCACTACATAGTATAAAACAAAGTAGCTTTCTCTGTCCCTATTTCTCTTTGTATGCTTAAATCTTTGAAACTACGCAACGGATTTTGATGCGGTTTTTTTTTAATAGATAGAGTGATTCAAGAGGAAGGTTAATATGCATAATAACATCCATTAAACAGTGGAGAAGGCTATATATTTTATACCCGTGCGAAGCCGGAGCGGGTCGCTAGTCTATCTATAAAAAGTATTAAATATAAGTTAACTAGTACCCTTAATACTAAGGAGCTAGTTCAATTGGTGTTTAAGTATCCTAAATATTATTATTGATATCTGATATTACATATTCAAGCCTCTTCTTTCCTTTTTTATGACTTTTAATGACTTTACATTTGAATTATTTATTTAAATATATAAATTTCATACAAAAACAGTTACAGATATGAGATTTGAACCACCTCTATGAGTCTCAAAATAATCCTTATCTGCTAAAGCTAAACTATTTATTACTATATATCTATCTATTACTTAAGCAATACATTATCATACTCTATCAATAACAATTATATTTTTTGTTACCACACTGCAATGTACTGACAACCGATCAACAATTACTGCCTTATAGAGAAAAACTGTATTTCCGTATTAATAGTAATATAAGTTGTTACTAGTAATAATAGCAAATTGAAATACAGTATTTCCTACACTTTTTTTATCTTCTTATCTGTATTGAGTTTGTTATTTAATTGAAATTAAATGTCGTTAACTGTGTATACATACATACGCTTCACGACTTGTGTATACACACTCCCTTTTTTATTATGGCGGGGTAGTCAGAGGCTTAAGTGCCCATCTCTGAAATTTCGAAGGCATGTTAGGTATGGGTCACTCGAAGCCCGCGTTTCACTTGATAGACAGCACCCAACGTGATAGGTAGTGAACCGTATCGCCGTATATAAGCACTGGCTGTTGCCTATCCCGAAGGATAGGCAGGTTTCCTCACGATGTTTTCCCTCAGCGTTAGCGACTGTGTATACTTTTTGTTAAGTAAGTTTAATTGTTATATTGTATATATTCTTGGGCATATACCAATGGAAATAAAGTTTAATCAATTTCTATGTACTTTTTTGTAAAAAAATACATTTGCGAAATGCGTCGAATGCTACGGTGAGGGAAAACATCGCGAGGAAACCTACTTGTTCCCTGAACAGGTTATAGTTAGTGCTTGCAAATGGTGACATGGCTGACCACCTGTCACATTCAGTACTGACTATCTGGTCAACACGAGGGTTCGAGGTGGCCATAGAATTACTACCTTAGCAATTGCGGAGCGGCTTAAGTAAGTTTCCCAATTTCATATCCATATATATACTTCCGTCTAAATGTTGAAGTTTCGTACAACATTTCACCTTTAACATTATTATTGACATAGTATCTAGATGTTTATACACCTAGTTAAACGCTTAAAACATTAAAATAATGAAATGAAATGCTTTTTTATTCAACATGAGGATTATAAAAATCACTTATTGAAAGTCAAAAAAAAAACATTTCCACAGGAAAAGTTGTCAATAATATTAGTAAATCTTAAAAAATTTAAATAAATCTAATGAAACTATTAGCATTCCGTAAAGCAAAATCCTGCAAAAAAGAAATGCCAAGAAACTTATACCATAACTTGTAGTCCCTTAATCGCCTCCTACGGCAAGTCTACGGTATGTGTATGTATCTATGGATTTTCAACCTCTGACTACCTCCAAATAGGTTGTATGGTTGTGAATGTATGTATATGTTACAAGGAGGTTACTAAAACCTTTTTCTACACGGAGGCTCTATTTAGACCGGAAATGCTTCGCCGGAAGCCGTCAATCCACGAGGCACGTAACTCGGAAGGGTAGACAGACAGTTAAGGTTTATTACTCTACCGGGTACTGATAAAATAAATAACAAAAACTTTCACGACCTATTCGACGTAGCTCAGTTGTTTGGGGCTTGGCTCTGTATCAGTGGGTACAGGGTTCAAATTCCGCTTGAGCATATACCAATGGAAATGAATTGTAATGAATTTCTACGAGTATGTACATTTTCGTAATAAAAACACATTTACGAAATATATCGAATTATACGGTGAGGGAAAACATTGTGAGGAAACCTCCTGTTCGTCGAACAGGTAATAGTTAGTGCTAGTAAATGGCGACATGGCTTACCACCTGTCACATTGAGTACAGACTATCTGGTAAACACGTGGGTTCGAGGTGTCCATAGAATTACTACCTTCGTAATTGCGGAGATGGACACCTGAACCTCTGACTATCCTGCAAGGGTTAATGGTCGTAAATGCTTTTGTTGTTTGTTGTTTTGTTTCACTACCTAACCCTGGAGGGGTAGTCAGAGGTTTGAGTGTACATCTCCAAAAAAGAAGTTAGTGATTTTGTAACCACTTCGACCTCACGTGTAAAATAGCGAAGGGCTGATAACCTGTCATATTTGGTGGTGAATATTGATGAGAAGTTACATACATAGATGTAGCATTGACTTACATACGTACAGTCAGCGCTAAAAGTGCAGTCCCAGTAACTTTTTATAAGGTTTACGTTTACAAGAACAAAAGACAATATTTTTCATTTCGAAGTACACGAACGTATAGTGGCCATGACAATGCATAGTGGCGCCAGTTTTAAAATGAAAAATATTGTCTTCTGTTCTTATAAACGTAAACCTTATAAAAAGTTACTGGGACTGCACTTTTAGCGCTGACTGTACATCACGCCCATCTCTTTAGAGGGGTAGGCAGAATTCACAAAACCGCATTATTTTCGATACTGAAACTCTTTCGGTCTATGATACCCATACACATTTGACAATTATAACCTTCTTTACTTACTGCGACATATTCTTGCTAAATTGATGGCATCAAGGTTCTGTCTACTCTTTCAAAGATCATAGGTGTGATAATACGGTTTACCTCGGACTTCTTATGAGAAAGGTCCTAGGTTCGAATCCCGACTCTGGCATGTACCAATGAATGAAAATTAAATATTGAGTTTTTCATTTAAGTACATAATTTACAGTCGCTAACGGTGAAGGAAAACATCGTGAGGAAACCTGCCTATCCCTCAGGATAGGTAATAGTCAGTGCCTATATACGGCGTCACGGTTCACTACCTATCACGTTGGGTGCTGTCTATCTAGTGATACGCGGTCTTCGAATGACCCATACCTAACATGCCTTCGAAATTTCGAAGATGGGCATTCAAGCCTCTGACTACCGCGCCATAATAAAAAAGGGAGTGTGTATACACAAGTCGTGAAGCGTATGTTATATGTTATGTTTTAATTCGGTTTATGTCATAATATTAATACAGTTTTCTATATTAAACCTCTTGCGATAAACCAGAAAAGGTGATAGTCACAAAATATTAAACTATATTTATGACTTTAATAAGCTATCCAGTTATTGGATACTAGTGACCCGCTCTGGCTTCGCACGGGTATAAATTATATAACCTACTTCACTATTTAATGGATATTATTATACATATAAACCTTCCTCTTGAATCACTCTATTTATTAGAAAACACCGCATCAAAATCCGTTGCGTAGTTTCAAAGATTTAAGCATACAAAGGGACATAGGGACAGAGAAAGTGACTTTGTTTTATACTATGTAGTGATATGACTAACGATTTGTTACTCAAAGGGGATAGACAGAGATCTTATATCATACATATATGTACTATAAATTGAAGACATTCTTCTCAACGTGTGCGTAGCGTGAAGAACAGAAGAGCATGTATAAGAAGGTTAATGGGTGGAAGCATGAGAGAAAAGGTTAATTCGACGTAGCTCAGTTGTTTAAGGCTAGGCTCTTTATCAGTAGGTACAGGGTTCAAATCCCGCTTGATCATGTACAAATGGAAATGAAGTTTAATGAATTGCTAAGTACATTTTTGTAGTAAAAAAACAACGAAATGCAACGAATTATACAGTGAGGGAAAACATCGTGCGGAAACCGACCTGTTCGCCGAACAGGTAATAGTTAGTGCCTGTAAATGGCGACATGGTTTACCACCAGTCACATTGAGTACTATCTGGTCAACACGTGGGTTCGCGGTGTCCATAAAATTACTACCTTCGCAATTGCGGAGATGGAAACCTGAACCTCCGACTACCCACCTACCTACTATGATCGTGAACGCGTTTGTTTTTGTTTGAAGCAAGCGAGATTTGTCACCCGTTCCAGGTGGCCTAATAGTCTCTGCCTATCCTTTGGGGACGTAGATGCGAAATTATATGTATGTAGTACATATTACTCAAAGGGCTAGACAGAGGTTCTAAATTCATACATGCTCAATTGTTAGTTACAACTTGTAAGGTTCTGGATTCGATGTCCAGTGAAGGCTGAATTAAGAACAGAATCTCACGATTAGCGTTTATATTGTTAATTATTCTGTCACAAAATTTATGTGTATGTCTGTATTGGGATTTGTCTACCCCGTTGAGAAATATGAGGGTATTCACCTAAAAGGTAAAGTCTACCTGTGTATATATGTATATTTATGGAAGGTTGATAATCACTACATAGTATAAAACAAAGTCGCTTTCTCTGTCCCTATGTTTAAATCTTTGAAACTACACAACGGATTTTGATGCAGTTTTTTTTTAATAGATAGAGTGATTCAAAGGAAGGTTTATATGCATAATAACATCCAGTAAATAGTGGAGTAGGCTATATATTTTATACCCGTGCGAAGCCGGAGCGGGTCGCTAGTATTAATATAATTTCAAAATGAAAGACTAACTTTACAAATACACATAATATATCTCTAAATATAACATGAAAGTAAAAGTCCCTTCTAAAAATGTAGTTCCATGATCTCTGCTAACCCTTTAGGAATGTGGGTTGGAATGCATATATCCAGTTTGTGACTGTTTCAAGTTGCTAACATCTTCCTTTATGTTTCAATTTAGCTCCGGAACATTTCAGGCTGAAATCAATAAAATACATCTATATTAGTCACGTGTTAGCTGAGACGTAAAAAGAATGCTAACTAGCTGCCGTTCTTCCCGGCATGTCGTAGGCGACTAAGAGTTACTGACATCTATTGGGCAATGGGCTAGCAACGTGTCATCAAAGTTTCATACATCATCAGTGTTAATGGAAAAGTGACCTAGAAATATTGTTGGATCCACTGTGTCCTACAGGAAAAGAGGAGGCTTCCTACCTGGGCAGGTGTTCGTCCAGGCTAATAGCCTGACTCGGAAATTTCTATATATTTTGTTTCCGTTAAATATTTCAATTGCGCGTTCTAGGATATTGGTTTTTGTAATTATTATTTTATTTTTTGCTGGCGTCATCTGTGGTAATTATGTTAAACTAATTGCAACTTTGGTTTACTCTGTGTGTGGCGCTCTAGATGTCGCCACAGTATTATCGCTGAGTTTCTGTGTACCCCAAAAGGGATTCAAGGACGTGAATGTATATATATATATATATATAGTGAAGAAACCCTGCCTATTCTGTAGAATAGACATTATGTAGTCAGTGTGTTTAAATAGCAGGGGATAATGTTAATAAGATATTAAGCAATAAATATATATGTATAATATAAATTCGACGTAGCTCAGTTGTTTGGAGCTTGTCTCTGTATCAGTGGGTACAGGGTTCAATTCCCGCTAGAGAATGCACCAATGGAAATGAAGTTTAATGAATTTCTATGTACATTTACGTAATAAAAAACACATTTACGTAAAGCATCGAATTATACGGTGAGGGAAAACGTCGTCGTTCGTCGAACAGGTAATATGAGTTAGTGCTTGTAAATGGCGATAAGGCTGACCACCTGTCACATTGAGTACTGCCTATCTGGTCAACACGTGGGTTCGAGGTGACCATAGAATTACTACCTTCGCAACTGCGGAGATGGACACCTGAACCTCTGACTACTCCGCAAGGGTTAATGGTCCTGACTGCGTTTGTTTTGTTTTAAAATAATATATACGTAAATTATTAATTAATATTTACAAGTATAATTAACAATATGTGTTTTTGTTACAGGTAAGTTTTTACACGGATGTAGGCAGAGTGAAGAACAAAAGAGCATGTATGTAGTCCCTTAGTCACCTCCTACGACATGTCGGGAAGAACGGCAGCTAGTTAGCATTCTTTTTACGTCCCAGACTATCTCGAGACCTAAGTAAAGAGCAGTTAGGAATATATGTATATATTAGAGGCGTGAATATAATAATAATAATAATATTTAGGACACTATTACACCAATTGAATTAGCCCCTTGGTAAGTTCAATTAAAACTTGTGTTAAGGGTACTAGTCAACGTATATTTAAGAAATATATACCTAATATATATAGATAAATACATATATAGCATATATAATCAAGAACCAGACTGGGAAGCAGAAGGAACGCGTAGTTCTTAACTCTGCCTCCACCGGGAATCTAACCCACTCACGATTAGGGTTCAGATGCTTAACCAATCGCGCCACGGAGGTCGTCAAAACTGAATATATTTATATATCATACCTGCATATATTATTATATGTCTTTCCGTTAGTAGCACATACATAGTCGATCTCTTGGGTGCATATACAGCCTTTAGCCTCAACTGGGGACCACCAAATAGTCATGAAGGTAATCAGGAGTAAAGCTGGAAGAATAAACACGATATTTGACTATTACAAGAGTTTGCATGACTATTAACCCTTGCTGGGTAGTCAGAGGGCCATGTCCGCAATAGCAAAGGTAATTCTATGGTCACCTCGAACTCATGTGTTGACCAGATAGTCAGTACTCAATGTGACAGGTGGTAAGCCATGTACCACCATGTCGTCTTTTTGTAAGTAATGACTTGTAGGTTTCCGACTACAATCTATTAATAATATAATAAGAAAAATATAATACGCTTCACAATTTGTGTATACATACTCCGTTTTTTATTGTGGCGGGTTAGTCAGACGCTTGAGTGCCCATCTCCCAACTTTTGAAGGCATGTTAGGTATGGGTTACTCAAAGCCCGCGTTTCATTAGATAGAGAGCACCCAACGTAATAGGTAGTGAATCAGATATAGGCACTAGCTGTTACCTATCCCGAGGCATAGGCAGGTTTCCTCACAATGTTTTCCTTCACCGTCCTTTTATAATCTACTAATGTTCCTTATAAATACCATTACAACCCTAATATGAATGCTAATAGTTACTAGTAGATAATATAATATTAATAATTTATTAAATTTTTTTTTTGGATTTAGGAGATATTATGGTATCATATACACGTTAATGTTTCTGTCTATTTATATCAATAACTATATTTCGGGAAATCGATTACGTTGTATAAAATCCATCAACAATTACGTAAATATACGTAATAATACGTAAATATGATACAAAACTCACCGTAAAAGAACTTCATTATAACTTTAAACCACACGTCTTCACTCGACGACGTTTCGTCACCGAATGAAGGAACTTAAGGAAAACGGAGTATTTATACCAAAATATCCAGTGTTAGTAATAAAACTTTGAGTACTGGGTATACCTGCTTTGCAAACAGGTATTGTAAGGATGCTAAAATACATATGATAACCTGTATTTACGCTTCACGACTTGTGTATGATCCCTTTTTTAATGTGGCGGGGAAGTCAGAGGCTTGAGTGCCTATCTCCGAAATTATAATAAATAATACGCGTTCCACTAGAAAAACAGCACCCAACGAGATAGGTAGTGAACCGTATTACCGTGTATACTCGTAGGCATAGGCTATTAACCATCTCGAGGGATAGGCAGGTTTCCTCACGATGTTTTCCCTCACCGTTAGCGACTGTAAATTATGTACGTAAATGAAAATCATATTTAAATTTCATTCATTGGTACATGACAGAGTCGGGATTCGAACCTAGGACTTTTTAAATTCGAAGTCATAGTCGTGGTCGTAAATGTTACATATTATACAAACATATTTCTACGACAGCACATTAAGGTAGCTAATTGGTATTTATTTACGTCCCAGACTAGCAAGGGACATGTAAGACAGATAAAACGCAATAGAATATATTTCCTTCAATCATCTACCGGATATATGTTGTTATTGTATTGTGTTGTTATTGTAGCTCTGTAACTCGTGCTGGCTGGGACCTAATAAAATTCTAACTAGCTACCGTTCTTCACAGTATGAGATATTGGTTGTAGAAAAAATTTCAAGATATTGCATACATACACATTACGCCTGTTTCCCAGTAAAGAGGTGGGTAAAGATCACGGATCCCCATCTGTCCCGATCCTGACAAACCTCTTTCGCTTCATTGACACTCATACATACTCGGCGGTTATAGGTACTTCTTATGTATTTTTTTAAATATGGTGTCTATCTTACTGTCATATGTCTTATTGGGCCGGCCCCTACGTAACCACCCTTCCGTTTCACTCATATATTTCTATTGCCATTCTACTATTTAATTTGTGGTCCATATATAAACATACATTCGTACACATTCTCGATCATTTCTCTCGTCTCGTACTAGTCTGGGACGTAAAAAGAATGCTAAGTAGCTGCCGTTCTTCCCGGAATGTCGTAGGATGCGATTAAGGGAATAGGGGCAATGGAATCTATTGGGCGATTGACTAGTAACCTGTCATCAATGTTCCTTATTCTAGGACAATCCCAATATTCATGCTAAAAAGCGACCTAGGAAATAGGTTCTGTCCATCCCGAAAGAGATTAAAAGACGTGAATGTATATTATGTTTTAAGAAACACAGGTTATCAGTCTATTATTAACAGTCGCTAACGGTGAGGGAAAACATCGTGAGGAAACCTGCCTATCCCTCAGGATAGGTAATAGTCAGTGCCTATACAGGGTGGCGCATTCAAAACGGTCAGTATGGTAAAGTCTGAAACTATAAGAGATACGAAGATTTGTTCTTAGGAACCATGTCACCGATTTTGATAAAAAGAAAAACTGCATTCACACATTATTTAAAAATCTAACTGTATCCCACACGGGAATCGAACCCGGTTGCTTTGAAAAAATAAATTGGCCCTTTTCACTTTTTCTTTTTAAATATCGATTGTGTAGGTCTTAAGCTATAAATGTCTCTATGAAACATGGTGTCGAAAATGAATAAAATGCATTGTTTTGGCATACTTTAGTTTATCATTGTAGGTGTTCTAAGTGACCACCGTTGTTTTCAATACAATATTCAACACGTTTAGGTAACGATCTTACTATTGAATTTTGTATTTTCATGTGGTAAATTTGCGTTACAATCGACTTTATTGCTACTTTTAGGTCTTCAATGGTGTCATAGCTTGTTTTGTAAAATTTATCCTTAACGTAATCCCACAAGAAATTTTCTAATATGGTTTAACACGTCACTTTAAGTGGACTTTTCAATAGATTGTTAGTTTTTGATTACTGTAGATAACAAAACCTCCTTAAAGGATTAATGCAATGCTAATGCCACATGCTATGGTGTATGTAACAAGTAGGGAAGTACAAAACTACAAACAGCAATAGTGACAATTTTACATGTCTCTTGAATATTGTTACGGTGTATGTAAACAACTACGATAAACTAAAGCATGCCAAAACAATGCTTTTTATTAATTTTCGACACCATGTTTCATAGAGACATTTACAGCTTAAGACCTACACATTCGATATTTAAAAAGAAAAAGTGAAAAAGGCCAATTTATTTTTTCAAAGCAACCGGGTTCGATTCCCGTACTGGATACAGTTGTTTTTTCAAAGAAAGTATGAATGCAGTTTTTCTTTTTATCAAAATCGGTGACATGGTTCCTAAGAACAAATCTTCGTATCTCTTATAGTTTCAGACTTTCCCATACTGACCGTTTTGAATGCGCCACCCTGTATACGGCGATACGGTTCACTACCTATCACGTTGGGTGCTGTCTATCTAGTGATACACGGGCTTCGAATGACCCATACCTAACATGCCTTCGAAATTTCGGAGATGGGCACTCAAGCCTCTGACTACCCCGCCATAATAAAAAAAAAAGAATGATTACACGGCCACGTCTAACCCATATGTAATCTAATAGTCAGTTGTTAATGCAATTCGATGTTACCTTGTTAGCACTGACTATTACATACATACCAAGCCCGATTACCTATAGAAGGGTAGGCAGAGATAACGGATCCCTATCTATCCCGATCCTGATAAACCAGTTTCGCTTCATAGTCTCTTATACACCTCCTCATAGACTCCGCGGTTATAGGTTCTTCTAACGTCACCCTTATTTAATATGGCGTCTATCTGACTGACATATATGTCTTATTGGGCTGGCCTTTATCTAACCGCCCATCCACTTCACTCTCATATTATTATTTTCCTATTAAACAAGACAAAAGACAAACGCATTCACGACCTAACCCTTGCGGAGTAGTCAGAAGTTCAGTTGTCCACCTCCGCAATTGCGAAGGTAGTAACTCTAGGGCTACCTCGAACCCACGTGTTGACCAGATAGTCAGTGCTCAATGTGACAGGTGGTAAGCCATGTCGCCATTCTTATTAGTCAGTTATTACCTATTAAAATGGGTCTACTATAGGATTAAATCGCTGCTTTAAAACTAAACTGAAGAAACACGAAAAACATTTTATCTCAAAAAGATTAAATAATAAGTACATAAAACATATTAAGTTAATAAAAAGATAAAAAATGTATTTATATTTAATCATTTTTTTAAATTATATGCAATTTAATGTCAAAAACATATCAATTATATTATAAAACAACGTTTTTTGCAAAATAGTGTTTTTTGAGTTTCTTCAGTTTAGTTTTAAAGCAGCGAAATATGATGTTAAATAACTTTTGCGAATCGTAGGAGGCGACTAAGGCATTACTAAAAAACAAACTTGTCTTATTTGTACAAAATATATATTTTATTATAATTTTACATCATTAATATAGTTTTCTTATGAACTATTATAAATTTATAAATCCAATTTGAAATGTGTGGTTGAACGTAAAAAGTCGCGTATAACTAACATATCTAATTGGAGACATTCTTCTCAAGGCGGGTGTAGCGTGAAGAACAGAAGAGCATGTATGAGAAGGTTAATGGGTGTAGCAAGGGAGATTTGTCACCCGTTCCAGGTGGCCTAATAGTGTATGCCTATCCTGTTAGGGACATAGATGCGTGATTATATGTATGTATGTAGTTCATATTACTTAAAGGGCTAGACAGAGGTTCTAAATTCATACATGCTCAATTGTTAGTTTCAACTTATAAGGTTCTGGATTCGATGTCCGGTGCAGGCCGAATTAAGAACAGAACCTCACGATTAGCGTTTATATTGTTAATTATTGTGTCACAAAATTTGTATATATAGGCGTGTATATATGTATGTTCTTCTATCTGCAACTTCCACTATGTTTGCTTCTGGCTCCAGCGCATCTCATACTGTAAGAATAAGAGTAAATTAGGATTACAAACATAAAGAGTGTACCTATAAGCGCCGAGTGTGTATTTAGAGGTGTAGGGATGTACATACAAACATGTACATTCAAGTCCTTCAATCCTTTTCAGGGTGGACAGAACTTCTGATTATTGTAGAGAGAAGGGTGACGTTAGGAGTACCTATAACCACCGAGTCTGTAAGAGAAGATGTATTAGTACCAGTGAAGCGAAAGTGGTCTGTCAGGATCGTGTCAAATAGGGATCCGTGGTCTCTACCTACCCCTCTACAGGGAATCAACCGTGATGTATGTATGCAAAAATGAATTTATATACAATATCGTAGATCAATACTACCAAAGCGTTTGTTACTAGTATATACCAGTATTTACCTGCAAGCATTACTGTAAGTTCTTCCATTAGTAGCACATACGGGACTGTACTCTAAAGTACAAGCACAGGAACGGCTGTCCACTACAGTTGCACTACACAACAGAGTCACTAAGAGAATAGCTGAAATAGATAGTATAAATATAATATATTATATTTTACGCTTTTATTTTTAACTAGCGCCCGCTCCGGCTTCGCACTGGCTATTTAATGGATGTTATTATACATACAAACCTTCCTCTTGAATCACTCTATCTATTAAAAAAACCGCATCAAAACCCGTTGCGTAGTTTCAAAGATTTAAGCATACAAAGGGACATGGGGACAGAGAAAGTGACTTTGTTTTATACTATGTAGTGATATCGCAATTAGAAATAAAACATCGTGAGGAAACCTACCTATTCCCCGAACAAGTAATAGTGAGTGCTTGTAAATGGCGACACGGCTTACCACCTGTCACATTGAGTACTGACTATCCGGTTAACACGTGGGTACGAGGTGGCCATAGAATTACTACCTTCGCAATTGCGGAGATGGACACCTGAACCTCTGACTGCTAAAGGGTAGTGAACGCGTTTGTCTTAGGCTAAATTTAAGGATAAAACTTACCGTATATGATCTTCATGTTTTAAGTGTATTCTTTAAGGCTCTTGTTAAGACACTAACATTATAAGGAAAATGCTTCCTTATATATCATGTCCATTCTTACTAATAATAATAAGCTTTATTCATAGAAACACATTGACATACACAGACAGGAAATTAAAAAAAGGAAAAAAAGAGAAAAGAAGTTTATACAAGTAAGTTATTAAATCCTACATGTGCATGTCATTGCCCAATGAAATGGTCCCAGCTCAGCATATATACAATGATTGAAGTACAATCACTGCGCTGATCTTATGCTAGAACCATGAGGGTTACTACGGTGAGGGAAAAGATCGTGAGGAAACCTACCTGTTTTTTAAAGTGTGTCCCGTTTAATTGATAAGTGTGGGGATCCCAGGGCTGGAGCATTCTTCTCTCAGAGAATTAGCATAGCTATTCAGAGAGGGAATGCTATCAGTGTCTTGGGAACCCTACCACCCTCTGACAGCGATGACTATAAAGATATTTTCTATATATTTAATTTTTATTTCTACTTCAAGTTTATAGTTTTAATTTGTTTACCCATGTTTCTTGAAAGTAGATATATATTATGTACGGTGACATGGTTCACTATCTATCACGTTGGGTGCTGTCTATCTAGTGAAACGCGGACTTTGAGTGGCTTATGCCTAACATGCTTTCGAAATTTCTAGGCACTCAAGCCTCTGACTACGCTGCCACAATAAAAAAGGAATGTTTATACACAAATTGTGCAGCTTATGTTATGTTTAGATAATATACTAAGATGTAGCTCAATATAGTTAGTCAGGATCGGGACAGAAGGGGATCCGTGATCTCTGCCTACCCTTCTACAGGGAATCAGACGAGAATAGATGTGTATGTAGGTAGCTTAATGTGAAGAATAGAAGAACATGTATGAGAAGATTAATAGTGAATAAAAAAGAAAGATTTGTCAGAATCGTTCCAAGAGATTGATAGTCTCTGCCTATCCCCTTAGGGACGTAGAGGCGTGAGTATATGTATGTAGTTTAGTGGTTAAGTCTAAAGATTCGAAAGGTACTAGGTTCGATTTTAAAAGGATGCAAAAATAATGGTAACTATCTGTCATTCTTTCCGGCATGTCGTAGGAGGCGACTAAAGGACAAATAGAATCTATAAGACGCCAGATTAGCAATCAATGTACCATATGACATCACAACCGCAATTTTTATGCTTATAAGCTTATATCGAGTATATTTACATATATACTTCAATACACATCACGGCTGTTTCCCTGTATTGGGGTAGGCAGAGATCACGCTTCCCCGTCTGTCCGATACTGACCACTTTCGCTTCATTGTCCCTCATACACACTCTCAACCTCTGACTACCCCGAAAAAGCTTTATGAACGTGAATATATAATGTATGTATAGAATATCTATCTAGTAAAACGCGGGCTTTGAGTGGCTCATACCTAACATGCCTTCGAAAATTCGGAGATGGATATTCAAGCCTCTGACTACCTCGCCGCAAAAAAAGGAATGTGTATACACAAGTCGTGAAACATATGTTGTGTTTACATCTAGTATACTAGCAAATTGTAAACAAAGTAGAGTATTCATATACAAAGTTAAACATAGTATTTACTAGTATTTACTCTGGGTATTTACCGATTAACAAATTGAGTTGTTTTGCATATTACAAACAAGAGGATAAATAATTCATTTTCCTTTGTCACATAAGATCATTGCCTATGCTTTACATACATACACATCGTTAATAATTCGCAGATATACATAAAACATCACGTTGAAGATCCTGTATGGGGCGGGCAGCGTACATGTATACCGACCTCCACCGGGAATCGAACCCGGGACCTCACGATTAGCATTCAGGAGGTTAACCAATCGCGCCACGGAGGTCGTAGTAGCAAAGTTAGTCCCGAGCATACATATGTGGCGACCTCTAGACCGCCACACGACAGAGAAACCTAAGTAAACCTAAGTTGCAATTAGTTAAACATAATTACCACAGATGACGCCAGCAAGAATAAAATAATAATCATAAAAATCAATATCCTACAACATGCAATTGAAATATTTATCGGAAACAAGATATATAGAAATTTCCAACTCAGGCCATTAGCCTGGACGAACACCTGCCCAGGTAGGAAGCTTCCTCTTTTCCTGTAGGACACAGTGGAACCTACGTCCATCCATTAAATAGCCAGAAGTGCGAAGCCGGAGCGGGTCGCTAGTATATTGTATACGTATACTAGCGACCCGCTCCGGCTTCGCATAGGTATAAAATATATAGCCTACGCCACTATTTAATGGATGTTATTATACATATAAACCTTCCTCTTGAATCACTCTATCTATTAAAAAAACCGCATCAAAATCCGTTGCGTAGTTTCAAAGATTTAAGCATACAAAGGGACATAGGGCCAGAGAAAGCGACTTTGTTTTTTACTATGTAGTGATATAAGTATACTTACTTATCTACCTACCTTTTTACATATTTCCACCTTTTCGTTTATCAAAAGGCGAGTTTTGAGGGGCCACCGTCGGGATCATTTTATTAGATAACTTTCGCCACATATCGGCTGTTGTTTTCACAGGCATCATAACATTCAGGTGCGGATACAAACATAGGATGAGCGGATATATACAAGACATATGATTCTTATAAGCCTTACATACATTTATTCATACACTATGTCTCCAACTGGATCGGCCACTGGGAACGATTGTGACAAATCTCTGTTGCTTCACTCACATCGATTAACCTTCTCATATACAGGGTGGCGCATTCAAAACGGTCAGTATGGGAAAGTCTGAAACTATAAGAGATACGAAGATTTGGTCTTAGGAACCATGTCACCGATTTTGATAAAAAGAAAAACTGCATTCATACTTTCTTTGAAAAAACAACTGTATCCAGTACAGGAATCGAACCCGGTTGCTTTAAAAAATTAAATTAGCCCTTTTCCCTTTTTCTTTTTAAATATCGATTGTGTAGGTCTTAAGCTATTTACAGTCTCTATGAAACATGGTATCAAAAATGAATAAAATGCATTGTTTTGGCATACTTTAATTTATCATAGTATGTAGGTTTTCTAAGTGACCACCGTTGTTTTCAATACAATATTCAACACGTTTAGGTAACGATCTTACCATTGAATTTTGTATTTTCATGTGGTGAATTTGCGTTACCATTGACTTTATTGCTACTTTTAGGTCTTCAACGGTGTCATAGCTTGTTTTGTAAAATTCATTCTTAACATAATCCCACAAGAAATTTTCTAATATGGTTTAAGACGTCACTTTAAGTGGAGTTTTCAATAGATTGTTAGTTTTTAATTACTGTAGATAACTAAACCTCCTTAAAGGATTAATGCAATGCTAATGCCACATGATATGGTGTATGTAACAAGTAGGGAAGTACAAAACTACAAACAGTAATAGTGTCAATTTTACATGTCTGTTGAATATTGTTACGGTGTATGTAAACTACTATGATAAAATAAAGTATGCCAAAACAATGCCTTTTATTCATTTTCGACACCATGTTTCATACAGATATTTACAGCTTAAGACCTACACAATCGATATTTAAAAAGAAAAAATGAAAAGGGCCAATTTATTTTTTCAATGCAACCGGGTTCGATTCCCGCACTGGATACAGTCGTTTTTTCAAAGAAAGTATGAATGCAGTTTTTCTTTTTATCCAAATCGGTGACATGGTTCCTAAGAACAAATATTCGTATCTCTTATAGTTTCAGACTTTCCCATACTGACCGTTTTGAATGCGCCACCCTGTATGCTGTCCTGTTCTTCAAAGTACACCCGGCTTGAGAAGAACGTCTCCAATTTGATCTGTTTAAGTTCTACGTGGCGTACCAATTTATATTATACAATTATTGTATTTACGAGATATAAGACACATTTAATTTTTTATACCCTCTGTTAATGAAACCCTAATAATTATGGTAAAAAGTGACTTACGAGATATTAGATTCTCCAAAATTCTGTACACCCCGAAAAGGATTAAAGAACGTGAATATATATATATATATATGTGTGTGTGAGTTTATATTTCTCTTCTTTTACGTAAATTGTAGAGTAACATAGTTTAAAATACATTAGTTAAATGTCGTGAAAAATATCGTGAGGAAACCAGCCTATTCTTCAAAAAATATTATATTGCAGTATGGTGCACCACGTATCTCATTTGATCCTGAGTATTCATACAAAAATGAATTCTACGTTATAATTACCAGTTATTAATCTCATTAACATCTACGCAAACCTTATAATTGCCTGAAATTTCAGTAACCGTCCACGCCACCAGCCATATGTTTTTATATTACCGCTCTGCTCCCCGCTCCGCTTACCAACGTAACCTCTCCTGGTATTACGTTTCATGATACCTTTTTGCACTCGTAAAACAGAATTGCTTCATACAAGTGTCTGTTGGGTTTTGAACTAAAATATACAGGTTACCATGCATGAAATGTGCTTGTATATATAAATATACATATAAGTCTGAACTGTACTAAAGAGAGTAGGCAGAGATCTCGGATCCTGATAGTGACAAACCACTTTCACTTCATTGACACTCATACACGTCCTCATACACATTCGGCGGTTATAGGTACTTCTAACGTCACGATTTTCCAATAGGTATATACATATGCTAGCAATATACATACAAGTCACGACCATATCCAAACAGTAGGGTAGGCAGCAATCATACATCCTATATAAACACATTCACATCTGGTGCCTGAATTTTGAACGTACGCAATGACCTTGTATTCTTTTTGAGATGGACATTACATTGGAAATTATAGTTTATTATGAAGGTTGTGATGGTTATTAATTAATTAGTGACAAATTGTTAACTTATGGCTCAATAAATTCTATTTAATCTTTAGTCTTACTATGTACTTTAGTGTACAGTCAGTGCTAAAAGTGCAGTCCCAGTAAATTTTTATAAGGTTTAAGTTTATAAGAACAAAAGACAATATTTTACAATTTAAAACTGGCGCCTAGTGCATTGTCATGGCCACTATACGTTGGCGTGCTTCGAAATGAAAAATATTGTCTTTTGTTCTTATAAACGTAAACCTTTTAAAAAGTTACTGGGACTGCACTTTCAGCGCTGACTGTACTTTCCGGGAAAAATGCATTTAGTGATGGTTGCCAATATGTTTCCAATCCAAAAAAAGATGTAAAGACTTAAGTGATACTCCCAAGAACACCAAAACATCACTTAAGTCACCAAAGCGACATAGACAATTACATACATTATTTATCCCATCAGTTAATCACCAACCAATTCATAACGGCAGCTGGACACATAAAATTAGTCCCAGTTTAACACATTACGTTGACACGGCTCCTAATAAATGGAGTTAAACTTGATAAATGCCATTTCCGGAGGGATTTCAAAAGATTTTTCTAAACTCGTTATACATTAGCACCATCTATCAACTGAGGCTGTCACCTTCACAATTTGGCATTTTATCACCAGAGTGCAGATTAGCATCGTTTCAAAGCCTTTTTTGCCTTTGACACTTTAAATGAACATATACATTCACGTCTTTTAATCTGTTTCTGGGTGGACGGTACCTTGGTGACGATAATTGTTCCCAGGTCACTTTTAAGCATTAACTATAGTGACT
The DNA here is from genome assembly GCA_030578115.1 of Leucoptera coffeella. Lineage (NCBI taxonomy): Eukaryota > Metazoa > Arthropoda > Insecta > Lepidoptera > Lyonetiidae > Leucoptera > Leucoptera coffeella. The sequence goes on along the minus strand of JAMBLF010000052.1, from coordinate 368,494 downwards.
AATTGCTAACCCATCACCCCATTGATTCCGTTTACCCCTAGTCCCTTAAACTCCAACCAAATTCTGGAAAGATCGGCAGTTAGTTTGCATTCTTTTGCATCGGAGACTAGCACATAAATAAATCACAAAAAGTGTTGACAAAAGTTTAATTTACATATATCACATATACATATATCACTCCCGTTTCCCTAAAAAGAGGTAGGCAGATATCACGGATCCTTATTTATTTCGCTTTTTTGATATCTTAACAACTCCTTAAACACTCGGTGGTCATAGGTACTTCTAATGTCACTCTTTTTCACGGAGCACGGTAATATCTCCTAGGTCACTATTTAGCATTAGCATTGCTGACAGATCGCTAGCCCATCGTCCAATTAGTCCCTTACTCGTCTCCTACGACGTACAGGAAAGAATGGCATTTTTTACGTCCCAGACTAGAACGGAACAGACTAGGACTATCCCGTGCTAATCTGGGACGTAAAACTAATAACTGCCATGCGTACAGTATTGACGACCTCCGTGGCGCGATTGGTTAACCACCTGAACGCTAATCGTGAGGTTTTGAGATTTCCACTGGAGGCAGAGCTAAGAACTACGCCTTCCAGTCTGGTTGTTGATTATATATACTATATATCTATTTCTTAACTATACGTTGACTAGTACTCTTAACACAAATCTTAAATGAACTTACAAAGGGGCTAGTTCAATTGGTGTAAAGTCCAATGTATTAAAGTCAAAGTCAAAGTCAAATGTTTTTATTCAATGTAAGTACAAGTACAGTACATTCATTGAAAGTCAAAACATTTGCCTGACACTGGTTGTCTCTTGGCATTGAAATTCTACCGTTGGTTCGGAAGCCCTGGCTCGGAGAAGAACCAACAAGAAACTCCGGATTATTATATTATAGTCTCTACGATGTTCTAAAACTTCAAAAGGACATCAGTATATAAGTATGTATGATATAGAAGTACCTATCTATAAGTATGTTAGTAAAAAGACAATGTCGTATCTATCCAATCAGCTGTTAGGATTAGGGTTCCGCGCCCAACGGCCTCTTGCGAGATCATGCAGAAAAAGCGTGACTCGGCCAACTTTGCTCTAATAACAGGGAGGTAAACATGGAATGGATGTGGTTATTGAGTTGAGCAATCACTACATAGTATTAAACAAAGTCGCTTTCTCTGTCCCTATGTCCCTTTGTATGCTTAAATCTTTGAAACTACGCAACGGATTTTGATGCGGTTTTTTTTAATAGATAGAGTGATTCAAGAGGAAGGTTTATATGTAATAACATCCATTAAATAGTGGAGTAGGCTATATATTTTGTACTCGTGCAAAGCCGGAGTGGGTCACTAGTATAACATATAACATTTATTATATTGACGGTGGAAAGACTATCTTGCTTATGTGCTATTTCGCTAATTCACATGAGAGTGATCAAAGTTATAAAAAGTAGTATTAAAAATATTTTTTATGAAATGCATCGAAAATTACGGTAAGGCAAAACATCGTGAGGAATATGTTCCCCGAACAAGTAATAGTCAGTGCTTGTAAATGGCGACATGGGGTACCAACTGTCACATTGAGTACTGACTATCTGGTCAACACGTAGATTTGAGGTGGCTATAGAAACGTGGGCTCGAAGTGGCTATAAAATTACTACCTTCGCAATCGCGGAGATGGAAACCAGAACCCCTGACTACCCCGCAAGGGTTAGTAAAACGCATTCGTCTTTGTTTTTTATACATGTGAGTAAGATATGATATATGACATAAGCATATCCAACGTGAACGCGTTTGTCTTTGTTTTTTTGTATTTTATGTATGTTTGTATTAATGTGAGTAAGCCATATCTATACCATATCCAATTTCTTTCCTACCTCCGATCCCGTTCTAAGGTAAGAAAGTTTCCCCGAGTCGTATCGCGAAGTTCGCAGCTGTTATTAGTTCCCTGCTCTGATTTCGCACCAATTTTCCCCATCCTGTATGCGGGGGAATTACTAACTACGCTCAAGTTTGGCTTTATGGACGCCATATTTAGTTCTATATGTTAGTTGTACGAACTTATATGTGCTGGTTTATATTACTTGTATATGTATACGCTGGTTTTAGTACGTTATTTGGTGTAGTTCAGTTGTTAGGGACTTGGCTCTGTCTCTTCTCTTCAATCGTTACGCTCTTATCAGAGCGGTCGTGGTCTTCATGACGTGGCATCTTGAGCAGCCGACATGGTTCGCCGCACAACCTCTGTATTAGCGGGTTAGTCCAGGGTTCAAAATTTGGAGCACTAAAGGAGATAAAGTTTGTCTGATTTTATATGTACATTTTTGTAATAATATAGACCGTATATTTTAAACTACGTATACATTTTTATGTAGTTTGTAGCAGTATACGGTGAGAGAAAACATCGTGAGGCAACCTGCCTATCCCGAGGTATAGGTAATAGTCAAAGCCTATATACGGAGATACGGTTCACTACCTATCACGTTGGGTGCTGTCTATCTAGCGAAACGTGGGCTTTGAGTGGCTCATACTTAACATGCCTTCGAAATTTCAGCACTCTAGCTTCAGACACCATCTCCACAATAAAAAAGGGAGTGTATGTACACAATCGTGAAGCGTATGTTATGTTTACATCTTCACAATTTGAAAAACTCATCACATTTTCTTCAATAAGAGAAAAATCGTGAGAAAAGCTACCTTTTCGTCTGACTACATTGAGTAGTAGAGTAGTCAGCATTTTTCCCCATGCTGGCAAATCAGTTTCGCTTCATTGACTTCAATTCTCCCAAAGGTAGAGATTACTTACATTCGTTTCATACATACATACACATCATGCCTGATTCCCTGTAGAGGGGTAGGCAGAGATCACGGATCGCCATTTGTCCCGATCCTGACAGACCATTTTCGCTTCATTGACATTCATACATCCTCTCATACACTCTCGGCGGTTATAGGTACTCCTAACGTCACCCTTTTTCGATATAGCGTATATCTGACTGTTATATGTCTTATTAGGCCGGCCCCTACGTAACCGCCCTTCCACTTCACTCATATATATTCAACGATAAGATAACGTTCAACTACTTAAACTCATTCGGAGCCAACGACACGCCTCGCGTGTCCATGAAAATTCTACTCGCCACGCCGCGGACACGCCTCGCGTGTCCATAAGTTTTCGATTATATCTCGAAAAGTACATGAAAAAATTGAATAAGAATTTGTGTACATGGTATTTACCACACGACCTTACCTAAATATCCATATTCCGCCATAATTCCTGGTTTAAAATCACTATACTGTTGCCATAACCTTATCTCTTTCGTTGCACAAACAGAACTAAGAAAATAAACTACCACAATGTATTATTAACGTATTTAGAAACATTAAACTTGCCGCAGAGCCAGTGGACACGCGTGGCGTGTCCATTTTTTCTTAGTCGCAGAGCCGCGGACACGCCTCGCGTGTTCATGACCGTTTGTATGGCGGCTCCGCTAGTAAGACGCTGAAAAATGGCGCGGCGTCGAATGAGTTAAACCTATCTCAAACAGGAAATTATACATTCCATGTCTAGTCTGGGACGTAAAAAGAATGCTAACTAGCTGCCGTTCTTCCCGGCTTATCGTAGGAGGCGACTAAGGGACTAGGTGTAAATAGAATCTATTGGATAGGCTAGCAACCTGTCAACGATGTTTCGATAAAACATCGCTACCCCAATAATTAGGGATCAGGCATGACGTGTATGTATAATAATAATATTTGGACATTATTACACCAATTGAACTAGCCCCTTGATAAGTTCATTTAGGACTTGTGTTAAGGGTACTAGTTAACGTATATTTAAGAAAAACATACATATTATATATAGATAAATACATATATAGCATATAAAATCAACGACCAGACTGGAAAGCAGTAGAAAAGCGTAGTTCTAAACTCTGCCTCCACCGGGAACCGAACCCGGGACCTCACGATTAGCTTTCCGGCGTCTAACCGATCGCGCCACGGAGGTCGTCAATGTATGTATACCCGTATTCTCTTATTTGCTTATACTATATTTATACTACTTTTACTTAATTGCTCCCTAACCATTCATATGCAAAAGTATCATTCAGCATTTCCTTACATGAGTGCCACAAGGCTAACTTCTGTAGGGCGTTGGCAGATATCCAAACGCTGATTGCCAGCCACTTGAGTGTGATATCGAATCCACATTTTGCGAATTTGATTTGTGATGCAGCATTTTTATCCGATTTTCTGCCAACTGGATACGAGTCGTAAGGAATAACAAGCTTTGGTGTTAATGATAAGTATTTGCTACGTAATACCGGGTCTTCACTACATAGTATAAAACAAAGTCACTTTCTCTGTCCCTATGTCCCTATGTCCCTTTGTATGCTTAAATCTTTGAAACTACGCAACGGATTTAGATGCGATATTTTTTAATAGATAGAGTGATTCAAGAGGAAGGTTTATATGTATAATAATATCCATTAAATAGTGGAGTAGGCTATATATTTTATACCCGTGCGAAGCCGGAGCGGGTCACTAGTATCATGATAAATTAATAAAGAGATATACTTTTATATCACCTGAGTCTTGCCGCGACCACGGCCTATGCAACTGGGTCGAAACGTCGGGTGATATAAAGGTATCTATATCTTTATTAATTTATCGTGATACGTACCAGTCTCACATAGTTAATAAAATGAGTATACATCGCGAGTGTTTAAAAGTAACTATTATAAGTAATGCTGATTTATACATACATACAATTCGACAATTTAATACAATTCGATGTAGTTTAGGCTCGACTCTGTACCAGTGGGTACAGGGTTCAAATCTCGCTTGAGCATGTACCAATGGAAATAAAGTTTAATGGACTTCTATGTACATTTTCGGAATAAAAACACATTTACGAAATACATCGAATACTACGGTGAGAACGTGATGTCTATGTATATAAAAAAGACAAACGCGTTCACAGCCATTAACCCTTGCTAAGAAGTCGTAATTGAAGAGGTTCAGTTTTCCATCTCCGCAATTGCGAAGGTAGTAATTCTATAGCCACCTCGAACCCACGTGTAGACCAAATAGTCAGTACTCATTGTGACAGGTGGTAAGCCATGTCGCCATTTACAAGCACTGACTATTACCTGTTCTGGGAACAGGTAGGTTTCCTCACGATGTTTTCCTTCACCGTAATAACATACCATACACACAACCACCCTAATCAACCTCCAATACACCGGAACTCCATTCTTTTGTTGATTTTGTCCATTTCCGGTATGATGCGCGCGCAATGGCTGGTTTCCGGCGGTTTCCGGTTCCGGTCCAGTCGTCTTTTGTCAGAGGCTTTGGCGGAGGGCCAAATGGACCTAGGTAGCCTTTGTTCTATCATGATGGGAGGCTTTTAAGTGTTATGCTAATAAGGCAGTATGATATTAATGCGATGTAATGTAGAGAGTGTATGATATGTATGGATGATGTAAATGAAAATGTTTTGCAAGGACCCGATCCTTGTCACAACGAATTGTTTATAGTTATTTGCAGGGATAGGCACAGACCATCGAATCTCTCGGATCGAAACTCGCTTCCTTCAATAACCGATTATCTTTCTCATATATTCTCTTCTGTCCTTCACACTACGTACACAAGCCTTGAAAAAAAAGTTTCAAATTTGATCTGTATAGTTCACGCGGCGTACCCCGTCCAACTCTACCTTCCACTTTAACTCTACCACCACCATGTGCCCACACCACCTCAACATACCTTTCACTATTTTCGTCAATACATCTTCTTTCATACCACAACATTCACGAATCAGACTATTCCGTATCCTATCACACAATCTTACATTACACATTTTCCTGAGGGACCTCATCTGTACCGCATTAAATCTGCTTTCATGATTCTTCTACCAAACCCAAGTCCTCTTCATCATTTTACCAGATAGTCAACAGGCAACGTGACGTATAGTATTTCATGTCATCTTGTAAAAGGAATGATCTCTGTAAGTACCTGTAAAAGTAGATCTAAGTTCAAACCTCGTTTTTAAAATCAACCAATAGATTTTTCCTGTATTACATACACTCTCTAAAACATATCTCCTTAATCAAATTTAACTTAATATTGCCTATATTAGGTCTTTACCTACGAAATTGCCATTTTGTATGAAAAAATTTAAACGATTTTTTTTCTTGTATTTTTTAATTGTATTAATCGAAGTAATCACCCATGCAATCAATGCATCTTTGCCAACGCAGTGGCAGTTTATTGATGCCCTTCTTGAAGAAATCAGCTGGACTGGAGGCAACAAATTCTTCAAAGGCATTTTGTACTGCCTCTCGGGTATTAATTTTTTTTCCCGCCAAGAAGTTATCCAAATTCTGGAAAAAGTAGAAGTCTGTAGGCGCAAGGTCTGGTGAGTACGGTGGATGATGGAGAGCTTCCAACCCCAGTTCTTGCAACTTGGAGACCGTCTGCTGTGCAGTATGAGGTCGCGCGTTGTCGTGCAGGAGCAGTGGAGACGAGCGATTGACCAATGCTGGTTGGAGATGTGCCAGCTTCTCCATCATTGTGTTCAGTTCTTCACAGTACACATCTGCAGTAATGCTCACCCCGTTTGGTAAGAAGCTGTGATGAATCACACCGGCGCTAGACCACCAAACAGTGACCATCACTTTTCTAGGGGTAAGTTTTCGTTTAAGGCACTGTTTAGGTGCTGAACCAGGATCCAACCAACTTGCTGAGCGCTTGCGGTTGTCAAACAGAATCCATTTTTCGTCGCAGGTAACAATGCGGTTCAAAATTCCTTCATTTGTGTGTCTGTTGAGCAGTGCAAGGCACGTCTCGACGCGTACTTCGCGCTGGCGATCATTGAGTTCGTGGGGCACCCATTTGTCAAGCTTTTTTACCTTGCCAATTTGACGCAAATGGACCAATATTGTTTTGACGCTAACGTCAAAAGCTGCTGCTAATTCCGCCGTAGATTGTGTATCATCAGCTTCCACAATCGCCTTTAATTCGTCATTGTCGACCAAAGTCTTCGGACGACCACGAGGTTCATTTTTCAGGTCGAAATTTCCAGAACGGAAGCGAGCAAACCAATAACAGGCGGTGCGTTGGTTTATAGTGTTAGCTCTGTAAACGTCATTGATGTTGCGTGCCGCTTGTGCCGCGTTGCTGCCACGACGGTACTCATATTCCATAATTACTCGAATTTTTAACGTATCCATGATGACGAAAAAGATTGAAATGCGATGAAAACGTAACACTAATCAATAAACAAATGACTACTTTTGGAAAAAGAATTCCATGTTTTTAATATAAAATTAATTTGGAATTAGAATTCTTAGTCAAACAAAAATTATTTTGATTTGAAATGGCCAGTACTGCAGAACGGCAATTTCATAGGTAAAGACCTATTATATATGTACTACACAAACATTCACGTCTTTGAATGCCCTTGGAGTGAACAGAACGTTGGAAATAAATGTATAACGAAATGAAATGAAATGCTTTTTATTCAATATGAGGATCATAAAATCACTTATTGAAGGTCAAAAAAAAAAAAACATTTCCATCGGAAAAGTTGTCATTACAGTTAATCAATTGAAATAAAAAATATTAAATAAATCTAATTAAACTAATGGCATTTCGTAAAGCAAAATCCTGCAGAGAAGAAATGCCAAGAAACTCTGCAGACATATTTCAATACAATACAACTTAATTAAATAATCCATCAGAATGAGACTGCAGCCTAACTTACCTACAGCCAACCAACGAATATTATGAGCAACATATTAAAGGTGTCCCAATAAGAACATGCATCGTGAGGCTGCAATCACACAAAGATGAAACGTCACATAACATCATTTAGATAATCTTTCACTTTGTAGTAGCCCTTCTCGATCAACGTCGCTTTAGTGCAAACTTTAACATCACTTTAGTTTCATTTAGCAGTAATGTCATGTTTGGTTGCTAGTCTTATAGACAACAACAGATTCCATTGAACCACTAGTCCTTAAGTCGACTCTTACAAGCCTAAGCAACCCCTAGTCTCTTAGTAACATCTTACAAGCTTGCATTACACTTCCTTTAGGTCATAACTTGAACACGAATCCAATTTGTACACTCTGTACAATAGGTAAGTACGTGACTTGAAATAAAGTTTTACGACCAACTTTGACGTTTTATACTAAAGAAACATAGAAAAGCTATGTTTGGGACGTCAATACTTTGTAACTAGCTGCCGTTCTTCCCGGCATGTCGTAGGAGGCGACTAAGGGACTAGGGGTAAATGGAAACTAACAACGTGTTACCAATGTTTTATGTGACATCACAACCCCAATATTTATGCTTTAACAACCTGAACGCTAATCGTGAGGTCTCGGGTTCGATTCCTGGTAGAGGCAAAGTTAAAAACTACACTTTTCTGCTGCTTTCCAGTCTGGTCGTTGACAATATATGAATTTAGTCATGTATAATAAGTATATATTTCTTAAATATATGTTGACTGGCACCCTTAACATAAGTCTTATACTTAATATTGTTTTTTGTTCTTATAAACTTAAGCCTTATAAACAGTTACTGGGACTGCACTTTTAGCGCAGACTGTACATCCGCTTTGCATCCTACCCCGTCCAACCCTCCACTTACGTTACAGCTACTTACATACATACATACACATCACTCCTGATTCCCTGTAGAGGGGTAGGCAGAGACCACGGATCCCAATTTGTCCCAATCCTGACAGACCACTTTCGCTTCATTGATATTCATACATCCTCTCATACACTCTCGGCGGTTATAGGTACTCCTAACGTCACAATTTTTCAATATAGCTTCTATCTGACTGTTATATGTCTTGTCAGCTACTTACATCCCTTTTAAATCCCTAACTAGAGCAGAATAGTACTTACACTTAAGCACTAAGTACTTTAACTTAACTGGAGTAAACGCCGTTAAATGAAACTTTAGTACGTACTAAGTTTTAAGTTACTGCAAGTTATCATCATATACCCTGGGTTAAGTTAATCACGGTTATGTTTCCCTAAGGGAGGGACAGAAGTGTGGGTGATAAAACCTTTGAGTTTCGGTGTTTGTGTAAATTGTTTTGTCGACCTCCGTGGCGCGATCGGTTAGACACCACGCTAATCATGAAGTCCCGGGTTCGATTCCCGGTGGAGGCAGTTAAGAACTACGCTTTTCTACTGCTTTTCAGTCTGGTCGTTGATTATATATGATATATATGTATTTATCTATACATAATATGTATACATTTCTTATTATTATTCTAATATACGTTGTCTAGTACCCTTAACACAAGACTTAAATGTACTTACCAAGAGACTAGTTCAATTTGTGTAATAATGTCCAAATATTATTATTTTTACAAAATGTGCTTGTTCCTAAGTTTGGGACGTAAACAGTATGCTAACTAGCTGCCGATCTTTTCGTCATGAGGTCAATGGAATCTAATGGGCTAGCAACCTGTTACCATACATACATACACATCACGCCTGATTCCCTGAGAGGGGTAGGCAGAGATCACGAATCCCCATTTGTCCCGATCCTGACAGACCACTTTCGCTTCATTGACATTCATACATCTTCTCATACACTCTCGGCGGTTATAGGTACACCTAACGTCACCTTTTTTCAATATAGCAACCTGTTGCCATTGTTCCATATGATATCAAAACCCCAATATTCATGCTAGAAAGTGATCTAGGAGATATTCTCATGTTTCTGAGGTTCTGTCCACCCCGAAAGGGATTAAAGGACGTAAATCTATATGAAAATACTCTATCTTACTGCCATCACATTTCCAAAAATTATAAATATTCAACAATTTCGATGAAATTTGGCTATAGAAGATTTTAAAAAAAACGCATTCACGACCATTAAACCTTGCGGGGTAGTCAGAGGTTCAGTTTTCCATCTCCGCAATTGCGAAGGTAGTAATTCTATGGACACCTCGAGAAACCACACGTGCTGACTAGATAGTCAGTACTCAATGTGACAGGTGGTAAGCCATGTCGCCATTTACAAGCACTAACTAATACCTGTTCGACGAACAAGTAGAATTCCTTACGATGTTTTTCCTCACCGTATAATTCAATGCATTTCGTAAATGTGTTTTTATCACGAAAATGTACATAGAAGATTAAACTGGAGAACAATTAACTTCAAAGTTCTGCCAACGCGAAAGGGATAAACGCGCGTTACTATAAGTATTAAACGTTAAAAACATTTTCTTCGTAGCTCTATCACCCCAATAGGACTATAAGGCGTTACTACACTCGTAAGTACTTATATATTAAGTGTTTTGTATCTCTATCTCTTCCCATTGGAAGATGAAATACCGCATTGCAGAACAGATCGAGAATCCTTAATACCTTACGCGGTTGAAAAGTATCTGGGATTTAAGAAACATGCCTTTCTCCTTGTAAAAGGTGACTAAGGGATTTAGGTAATATAACTTAGGGTTTAGATTACCTCTGTGGCGTGATTGGTTAACCACCTGAACGGTAATCGTGAGGTTCCGGGTTCGATTCTTGGTGGAGGCAGAGTTAGGAGCTATGGCTTTTTTTGCTTTCTAGTCTTGTCGTTGATTATATATGATGTAATGTACCTGTATATAACAACTATATATCTATCTCAAATATACGTTGATTAGTAGTACCCTTAATACATGTTTTGATTGAATTTACCAAGGGGCTAGTTCAATTGGTGTAATAGCGTATTATTGAAACAAATTGACTACGAAAGGAAAACATGGTGAGGAAACCTACATATTCCATGGAAGAACTAATAGTCAGTGCTTGTAAATGGCGACATGGCTTACCACCTGTCACATTGAGTACTAACTATCTGGTCAACACGTGGGTTCGAGGTGGCCATAGAATTACTATCTTCACAATTGCCTGAACCTCTGACAACTTCACAACAGTTAATGGTTAACGATCTGAGTATCTATCTATTCTTATATTACATCACTACATAGTATAAAACAAAGTCGCTTTCTCTGTCCCTATGTCCCTTTGTATGCTTAAATCTTTGAAACTACGCAACAGATTTTGATGCGGTTTTTTTTAATAGATAGAGTAATTTAAGAGGATGGTTTATATGTATAATAACATCCATTAATTAGTAGAGTAGGCTATATATTTTATACCCGCGCGAAGCCGGAGCGGGTCACTAGTAAAATATATTTCTTCCTTTCTTACTTGGGCAGTTTAAAATTCTCTTTTAGGGTACGAGATAAGCAATAAAGAGATATTTGAAATACGCAGCGCCCTCTCAAAGGGGTCAAATTGTGGAACTAATTCTTTAGACAGAGTCCCGAGATAGTTTGGGACGTAAAAAGGATTAAAGTAGCTGACTTTCTTCTCTCTAGTATGTTCGTGAACGTTCCATGTAATGTCATAAATTAAGTCATATTACATACAAACATACATAGAATCATACATATTCTACGTCCATAAGGAGATAGGCAGAGACTATCGATCCAACATGGAAAGATCCTGACAAATGTCCCTTGCTTCATTCGATCTCATTAACCTTCTCATACACGCTCTTCTGTTCTTCAGGCTATGTACACCCGCCTTGAGAAGAATGTTGTGAAAGTTCTATGTAATGTTATAAAAACCCCGATAGTTATAAACCCTTTATTATGATTGGGATTGTGATATATAAAACGTGATACGTTTCTCTGCCATTATCTAAAATTTGTGCAAACATCTACACAATCATGAATTTGAATTCAATTTCACAAAAGACCTTTTTTCAGGAAAAAGTATGATAAAAATTTATAGAGTAGGGAATAGTGCGATTCGTTGTCGATGTCGTAAGAAAGAAAATGGTGGTTTGGGCACATGGGTACAAGGAAGGTTACAAAAGGAATATATATAACATAGAGCTAAGTTAGAAGCAATAAAAACACATTATGGAAAGGAATCGAATTATACGGTGAGGGAAAACATCGTGAGGAAACCTACCTGTTCGTCGAACAGTTAATAGTTGGTTGTAAATAGCGACTTGGCTGACCACCTGTCACATTGAGTACTGACTATCTGGTTAACACGTGGGTTCGAGGTGTCCATAGAATTACTACCTTCGCAATCGCGGAGATGGAAACCTGAACCTCTGACTACCCCTTAAGGGTTAATGGTCGTGTATGCGTTTATCTTTTTTGTCTAAGTTTGAAGATAGGGTTGTATGTGAATGAAATAATATGAATTATCGATTGCAGAATACTATTAGATTAGATTTAGCAGTTCCTTATAATTCAATTGACAACCCTAGCCAGTGTAAGTCAGATAAAAATATATGTATATGTAAATCTCAATCGAAAACCTATATAAGATGGTAAAATGGAATTGGATTTTCACAAACCCGCATTGCGTCATTCGGTCAGATCCTTCAATAATCATATGTACTAACCCATGCTTGCTGGGACGTAAAAAGAATGCTAACTAGCTGCCGTTCTTCCCTACATGTAATAGTAGATGACAAGGGACTTGGGGCAAATTGAATTTACAAGGCGATGGGCTAGCAATCTGTCACTAAAACTATGTATATATCAATGTTTTTACAACTAGGATGTTTATCCTTGTAAAAGAGAAAATGTAATTTGTTATTTTGCAGTTATAATATCAATTATTTATTTGTGTTATTTTATCGCTGATAATCTGGTTACACCAATAAGGATAAAAGACCTGAGTATATGTAGAGATCACGAAGAAGCCGGCTCAATAAGACATATGACAGTCAGATAGACGCCATATCGAAAAAAGGTGACGTTAGAAGTACCTATAAACGCTAAGTGTGATTTCTCAGGATTGGGACAGATGGGGATCCGTGATCTCTGCCTATCCCTCTACAGGGAATCAGGCGTGATCTGTATGTATGTACACCTCTATCTACCTCAAAGAAGTTGTTACATACACTGTCTGACAAAGAAATAGACATTCCAACTCTCAAACAAGTTTAAACGGGTTTTAACTTCACAAAGGAAAGAACTAGGGTTTGACTCAAAGGAACTTTAGAACTTTTTAGTCTATCATAGAACCTTAGATAAAAGCCTTAAGTTTCAGGTTTACTATCAGTAATACCTATGACAAGTAGGTATACCTTAAAAGAACTGTGCACAGATCCTGAAAATACTGTATATATATATATATATATATATATATATATATATATATATATATATTATTACTTACTATATATATTTAGGACATTATTACACCAATTGAACTAGCCCCTTGCCAAGTACATTTAAAACTTGTGTTAAAGGTACTAGTCAACGTAAATTTAAGAAATGTTTACAAATTATATATAGCTAAATACATATTATATAGCATATATAATCAACGACCAGACTGGAAAGCAGTAGAAAAGCGTAGTTCTTAACTCTGGCTCCACCGGGAATCGAACCGGGGACCTCACTATTAGCGTTTCGGTGTCTAACCGATCGCGCCTTGGAGGTCGTCAATTCCTAAAGTGACCTAGGGGATTCTGTATCTCCAAAGTTCATTCCACCTGGAAAAGGATTAATTATGTGAATGTATGTATTTTTTTGTCAAACAATACAACGCTTACAATATGTATTAAATTGACATTGCACAATTTCGCGACGGTTAAATTTTGACTTTGGTTAGAGGTTATATTTAAACAGTGAAGGTATTTTTCAACTCAAAATGTAACCAGTACTTAGTACTATGTATAGATTGATAATATGCACTTCTAGTACGATTTTGCTACGAGTTTTTGTGATATATATACATTACTAGTGATGCGCTCCGGCTTCGCACGGGTATACAAAAAATAGCCTACTCCACTATTTAATGTATGTTATTATGCATATAAACCGTCCACTTCAATCAGTCTATCTATTAAAAAAACCGCATCAAAATCCGTTGCGTAGTTTCAACGATTTAAGCATACAACGGGACATAGGGACAGAGAAAGCGATTTTGTTTTATACTATGTAGTGATTACGAGATTACACCCTTAGATTTGTCTAACCCTTGCACCAAATACATTATCTCCGAACTATTCTTAGCGAATTCGTAGCACGCATCGATCTCAATCAGGCCTCGCCGTTTGTGTTAAATCCACGCATTCACACTCAAGCCTTCCCATTAACACGTTCACAAGATAAATTCACTAAGACCACAGCGCCCTAATGGAAAAAGTTAGATGACTTGGGGCGCCATCTAGTGACAAGCGCTGGAACTTGGTAGTGAATTTTTGAACTTCTACCCGCAAGTGGTTGGATTCTTTGTAAGTTAGTTTGGTAGAGTGGTTTTGAAGTATTTTAATGGCTGTCTGATTGGGTGTTTGTATGTGTTAGGTTTGTCATTAATAAGAAATATGTGCCGTAAAATCGGCTACAAATTTATTAAGAAACTTTTGCCTTTGACTTCTTATTAGAGGTGCTACGATCGGATTCTGGCATTGGCATTTAAAGAATGTGTTTTTTTTTTTGAAGAGAGAGAGAGAACAGAGAATGTGTCTTTAATAAGCCATTCACCACTAAGGTTATGTCGGCTCATGTACAAACTAATTCCATGGCGTTTTCATTCCGTCGCCATGGTTATGCCAACGCCGCCAGCCGCTACAAACGAAGAAAAACGAGGTTCAAGCTCCAATTCTTCTCTTCATTGTTTTTCGGTTCGTTCCAGTTGAGAATCCAAATCTTATATCAAAACGAACATATTTAGCCAGTTTGGCATCACAATTGACTAAATATTCTGCCGAAAATAAATAGTTGTATTATCAACTTTCACTGAGCTGCTGACGTAGTTAACAATCCATAGACGACTGAATGTGATTTTCGTTTACGTACATAATGTAGTCGCTAACGGTGGTGGAAAAGATCCTGAGGAAATTTTCGGGATATGTAATAGCCAGTGCCTATATACGGCGATACGGTTTACTACCTATCAAGTTGGGTGCTGTTTATCTAGTGCCTTCTAAATTTCGGAGATGGGCACTCAAGCCTCTGACTACCGCTTCATAATAAAAAGGGAGTGTATATACACAAAACGTGAACCGTATGTTTATGTTAATTGACAGGTATGTGAGTATACAAAGTATATAAACTCATGCGTGATTCTCGAACGCAGTTCAATATGGCTATTCGTAGAACCTAAAATACGTGTTATTCAATCGACAATGTATTTGTTTCAGCACAGTAACACATTTGCATTCATTTAGTAGCTACATGTTATGTATGTATAGAAGCTATATGCAATAACAACCTCGTATTGAAAACAAAGAAAAATATACTAACGCCATCTTCCGTTGCCGAATAGAACTTCTTCGAGAACGGACTAACTGGACGAATTTTGGTTCGTTGGGAAAGAGCTTTGGAAGGAATAAGTTCTGCCAAAGTAACATAGATGGCAGAGGTTCATTGTTATAGAAATAACAGATGTGTTTAATTTTAACTGTATTAACATTGATAAATAAATTAGATACTCAAAAGTAAATAGAATGTTATAAGCTGATATTTTTAGGGTATTTTCAGAATTTAATGAGGCCTTTAAGCTTAAATATTTTAAATATTCACTTTACAAACAAATAGTGAATATAATTCTAAGCTTTATTAAGATTTTTTTTCCCTCTCTCTCTGAGAACCTCCATTGACAAATACTCTTTTAAACATTCACTGTGCTACTATATTTATTGTACATAACCAATCAACTTACTACTATAACTGTACTGTGTGTACTGTAACTGTAGCCAACTGTGTGTTAGAATAAACACAACATAAAATAAAACACTATTTGTTTAAAACTGCGACTTTCCCTGCCCGTGGGAAAGCATAGGAATCGGTTTTAATTTAAAATTGAAATCGGGAACCGAACACAAGTATTCAAGCCTCGCCCGATACGAAACCAAAAGATGGGGCTATTAAAAGGGTTAAATTCACTCCAGCCTCTAACTACCCTTATTTTTCTCAGTCTTAGAGGCGACTAAAAGACTTGAATCATACATAATAATAATATTTGGACACTATTATACCAATTGAACTAGCCCCTTGCTAAATTCATTTAGACTTTTATTAAGGGTACTAGTTAGCGTATATTTAAGAAATATATACTTATTATATATAGATAAATGCATATATAGCATATATTAATATCAACGACTAGACTGGAAATAAGAAGAAAAGGGTAGTCTCTTAAAGGGTCTTAACTCTGCCTCCACCGGGAATCGATCCCAAGACATCGAATATAATATATATCTTATGTATGTTAGAAATAATGTATTTTCATTATAATATTTACGTTTCGTGGCCCCGCCGTTCGCAAGTGGCGGTTGCGAACAGAATAATAAATTCTATTTACTTTGCGCTTAACCGATTCCCGAAACATTTATTCGGGGGAGTCTGGGCCGTAGAAAAGGTTTCCAGCTGCCTTTTATTCTAGCTTATAGTAAGATATATAATAATAAATACATATATATGTATATTCAATTACTTACTACTTTGTATCTTTTTGGGATGAATAGAATTATGGGGTAAACAAATTCTTAGTTATAACCAGCATAATATTTAGGATTGTGATGGTATTCGTATTTATTTACATCGTTAACATAACAATACTATTATATTGATATAACAAGGCATATTAGAGAGGTTATTAATCCAAAACAATAAAGATAGATTCTTAAAAATTCTACATAAATGTGATATTTTCTTCTGATCTGCGACACAAAAAGAATGCAAACTAGCTGCCGTTCTACACGGCATGTCGTAGGAGGCGACTAAAGGACTAGGGGTAAAGAGAATCTATTGGGCAATGGGCTAGCAACCTGTCACCGAAATTCCATAAGACATTAAAACCCACATATACATGCTAATAAATGACCTAGAAGATATTTTCATGTCTCCAAGGTTCTATTCACCCCAAAAGGGAATTAAAGACGTGAATGTGAATACGTAATGATATTGTATCTGTCAATTTCATATTATTCATATTAATGTAATGACAACCTTGATAGCAACAATATTTACTTAAAACATATGATGTCTCCAAAGTTCTGTCCACCTCTAAAGGGATAAAAGGACATCATAACATTCAATATAGGTTCTAAAACCGCCAACATACACACTCTCTCCATTTTGATATAAGGTTTCAAACAAATAAAAGCCATTATTTGCGAGCATTGTAATGTGGATAGAAAAATTGAGTTTCTAAATAGACTAGGTAATGTATATGCTTTTGGTTTATTGTGTACAGTTAAGACTATAAAGGTATTTATAATTGTAGAGAAATAGAAATCTAAGAAAATGTACAAAATGATCAAAAGTATAAATAAATAAGTAATAAAGTTAAGTAATAAGTATATAATAAAGTTATTAATATCAATCAATCAATCAATCAGCCTATGACAGTCCACTGCTGGACGTAGGCCTCCCCAAGGCAACGCCACAAAACACGATCACTCGCGGCCCTCAGCCAACCACTACCAGCGACCTTTTTCAGGTCATCAGTCCACCTGGCAGGGGGGCGTCCTACACTACGTTTACCGAGACGCGGTCGCCATTCGAGAACCGCCTTGCTCCAACGGTCGTCGGTTCTGCGACAGACGTGACCGGCCCACTGCCACTTCAGCTTGCAACATCGATAGACAATGTCTACGACATTGGTTCTCTGCCGGATAATCTCGTTCCGGACTCTGTCCCTTAACGAGATACCCAGCATCGAACGTTCCATTGCTCGCTGAGCGACATGTAATCGGTGAGCCAGCCCGACCGTCATGTTCCACGTCTCGGCACCGTACGTCATTACAGGTAGGACGCACTGATTAAAAACCCTGGTCTTAAGACACTGCGGTAGTGGCGACGAGAAGACATGACGCAACTTCCCGAATGCTGCCCAGCCCAGCTGCACTCTTCTGGAAATCTCACGCTCGAAGCTGTCCCTACCCATTTGCAGAGCCTGGCCCAGGTATACATATTCCTGGACCACTTCGAGCGCCTCTCCACTGATCGTGATCGGCCCCGGGACAACGAGTTCGTTGAACATGACTTTCGTCTTGTCCAAGTTCATCCGGAGACCGACCGACCGTGAGGCAGCGTTAAGACTGTGCAGCATTCCCTGCAAATCCTGCAGCGACTCCGCCATTACGACAATGTCGTCAGCGAAGCGGAGGTGTGTGAGGTATCTGCCATTGACATTGATACCCATCCCAGTCCAATCCAGAGTTTTGAAGACGTCCTCCAGTGCGTTCGTGAACAGTTTCGGGGATATGACATCCCCCTGTCTCACTCCTCTGAGCAACTGTATAGGACTTGTCTTTTGGTTTTGGACTTGAACAGATATCGATGCCACGCTGTATAGGCTCCTCAACACCTGCACATAACGCCAATCGACCTGGCATCGCTGCAAGGATTCCAGAACAGCCCAGATCTCGATGGAGTCGAAGGCCTTCTCGTAGTCCACAAAGGCAAGACACAGCGGCTGGTTATACTCATGAGACTTCTGTATAACCTGCCGCACTGTGTGGATGTGGTCTACGGTACTAAAACCTTTTCGAAATCCGGCCTGCTCCGGCGGCTGGAAGGCGTCAAATCTTGAGGCCAGACGATTTGTGAGCACTCTCGAGAACAACTTGTAGACGTGGCTTAGGAGCGCGATAGGCCTATAATTCTTCAATAGGGTCTTGTCTCCCTTTTTGAAAAACAAGGCCACCACGCTCTCACTCCACGCCGTCGGGGTAGTCCCATTAGCTATGACGGAATTAAACAGGTGCTTGAGCTTCTGCAGGACTGGAGCTCCTCCCGCCTTTAGAAGCTCAGAGGTTATTCCGTCTTCGCCGGGAGCCTTCCCATTTCGAAGTTGTTTGAGAGCGCTCCCAATTTCGTCTTCGTCCACGAGCGGGAGATCATCAGTGTAGTGGCGCACCAATGTGGCTCTTGGGTCGTTCGCATCGGGTGGAGGCTTCGGGGCATGCGAGGCGTATAGATGGCCGTAAAAGCCCTCAACCTCGTTTAGAATCCCCGGAATTGAAGTGACGGTTCTGCCCTCTGAGGTTTTCAGCTTCGTCAGATTAGATGTACCCATTCTTTTGCTGAAGACTTTCGACCCCCGATTCTGCTCAATGGCCTCTTGAATGAGTTGCGCATTGTAGCTACGGAGGTCGCGTCTCACCGATTTCCGGATTGTCTTATTGAGACGTTGGGTATCTGACGAAGCTCCCTCTGGCAATTCACGTCGAATCCGCATCAATTCCAGGGTTTCGCTTGAGAGCTTAGACTTTCGGCTGCCTCGCCCTCCCCTGAAGCATCTCTGACCCACCTCGCGAAGTACCCCCACCACATCATCGAGGCTCTCGTCAACACTTGCCGTGGTATCCAGTGCCTCGAAGCGATTGCGCAGTTCCAGCTGGAACGCTTCAGAGCCATGCACGGATTGGAGCATCGTTGGGCGAAGAACGGACCGTCTCAATCGCCTTCTCTCGGCCTTGAAGTCGAAATTCAGGGTGCCTCTCACTAGGCGGTGGTCACTGCCGGTCTTAAACCTATTAACCACTGAGACATCCCTGAACACGTACTTCCTGTCTGCCAAGATGAAGTCGATCTCGTTCTTCGTCCTACCATCTGGGCTCTGCCAGGTCCACTTCCTATGGGGCTTTTTCTCAAAGAATGTGTTCATGCAGAACAGCCCCTCTTTATCCAGGAAGTTGACCAGCATCTGCCCTCTGGCATTCCTGCATCCAACCCCGTGCGCTCCGATACGCGATTCATCGCATTCGCGCACTCCCACTTTGGCATTGAAGTCCCCCATGACAACGGTGTAGTGGGTCTTGGTGGTGTTATGCATCGCCTTGGCGATATCTTCATAAAGCACCTCGACCTCACTGTCTGAGTATGCCGACGTCGGCGCATATACCTGCACGACCTTAAGAGAGTATCTCTTGGTCAGTTTCAGTACAAGGTACGCTACCCGGGTCGACACACTCGAAACCTCCAGCACGTTGTCACGGAGAACCCTGTTGACGAGAAAACCTACGCCACCCTGTGACCTCTGGTCGCCCCCCCGGAAGTAGAACAGATGGCCTGATTCTAGGGTAATGGTGTCCTCACCAGGTCTTCGGACCTCCGATATCCCCAGAACATGCCACCTTAAATTCGTCAGTTCCACTTCCAGCTGCGCCAGGCTTTCGTCCAGCCGTAGACTGCGTCCATTGTACGTCGCCAGGGTCAATTCGTGGCAGCTGTCCGTAACCCGGGGATTCTTAGCACCCCCTGCCCTACCGTAACCGAGACCCCTGCCGTGGGCCGGAATAGTAGGGCGACCGGGAACTGGGGGCCATGTGTTTCTCGCTTTTTTCATGGGGGGTATTGCCCTTACTCACCACGCTGGGCAGGCGGGTTGGTGAGCGCAGAACGTAGGTCTTCGCACCAGTGACGCTGCTGCCCGTCACTGGTCTGTTGCATTTAACCACGCTTGATTACGAAATGGTTATACCGCCATTTGTCGGTCGCCAGAGCCTCGTTCGTTGGACAGCAGGATGCACCACGGGCAGGTGAGGTTGGCTTGGGGCACTAGGGTGATAGAGTGCCCCCTTACATCCTCATATTATTAATATAAATATATGTATAAGTCATGTTTTGTATATATGTGTGTATTTATAAAGAAAAGCAAAGTCTATTGCAGGCGAGGATCGGCCTTAGGATATATAGGATGGATGTTATATGGATGTTATAGGATCTTTGTCCCATAGGCCTAAGAATAATAGAATCTATGGGGTGTTGGTTTATATGTCACCAATGTTTTCTATAAATGTCTGTACAACCAATATAATTGCTTCAACTAATCAAGAAGATCTATATCTATAAGGTTTTGTGTATTCGGAAGCGGAATAAATTCGCAAATGTGACATTATGTATGTGTAATTCTGTTATTTTACAACTGTTTTCACATGATCATAAATTATAAAAAACAACTGACTTGCTATACTACATTATTTATAAATAAATCAATAATAAAACTTTAAATAAAATATTTAAAAAAACTCATAAAATTGTGTCTGTATGCTCAAAAACTTAGTAACAAAGTATCATTCGGGTATATTGTAGTCAAATCTGACCAGTCTACAACTGATGATTAATAACTAACGGGACGTATCGCGAATGTTTTTATATAATAGAGTTACCTTTATTAACCCGACGGTTCAGTCTACAACTGGTTCCGTACTCTGTGCAAAGGCACACTATAGGCGCCTATCGCGAGGTGTGTACAGCCATGGTGATTCGCAACCCCGTCGCCTCCGAGACGCGCCGCCACTGTCCACGTAGCGATAGCAGAGAAAGGGGAAGGAAGAAAATATTAGATAGAGAAAGAAAGAGAGGGAGTAAGAAAAAATAAGAGATAGAAAAACACAAGTGGAAAATGTTTACTATACAATGAAAAAACAAAGAATTGTTTGAGATACAGACATAGCCTAAGAGAGAAAGTTAATATAGGAAATGAAAACGTTTGTTTGAAGCAATAATATACATACTTATAGTGAATTTGGTGGTATAGCCGGAATAAATTATTTTTTCTATGTTTCATCTAGTCTGAAGGTTGTTAATACATACACGTATTAAATAAAGTATTATTGTATATTATATATTTCATAATTTTTTGTTAATAAGTATTTTTTAATGTTATTATATAGGTATACATATAGGTAAAGCTAGAACCCACCACACTTATCTTTTATGTAGTATCAAAAAAGCTAGTTCATTTCTTGTTATAACCGTTTTATTTTAAAAAAACTAGACACGTCATAACAGAACACATTTTTAGCTTCAAAACCTCTCTATGGTACATTTCTTTAATAAGTCTTCAGGTCCAGTTGGTATTACAGACCATTAATTTTTAATTCCCGTTTGAATCTCTTTGAAGTTCAACCAAGCGTAACTTATTTCATCATTAACATGCCTAAAATTCAACCATTTTTGTTTTGAACAGAAATGAGAGGAAACTTTCTTCTAAAGATTAATTTCTCTTTAAATAATGTCTGTATCTATTTACATACATACACATCACGCCTGTTTCACTGATCTAAGCTGAGATCACTGATCTCTAATGGTATTGACCCTGACAAACCACTTTCTCTTCATTGTAATCCATACACGGAACGATCATGACAAATCTCTCTTCTTTCATACATACATGCATAAACATCACGCCTGTTTCCCTGTAGAATGATAAGCAGAGATCTCGGAACCCCATCTGTGCCGATCCTGACAAACCACTTTCACTTCATCGACATTCATACAGCTCATACACGCTCGGCGGCGGTTATAAGAAACTTCTAACGTCACTCTTGCTAGATATGACATCTATTTTACTTCACTTACGCCCATTAACCTTCTCATACATGCTCTTCAATCTACTGTCATCAATTCGCATAACGTATAACCTAAAGTAATAATAAAATCGCTTATTGAGAGTTTAATAGATCCAAAGACAAAAAAAGACAAATGTGTTCACGACCTAACCCATGCTCAGTCAAAGGTTCAGGTGTCCAACTCCACAATTGCGAAGGTAGTATTCTATGGCCACCTCGAACCCACGTGTTGACCAGATAGTCCGTACTCAATGTGACAGGTAAGCCATGTCGCCATTTATAAGCACTAACCTGTTCGGGGAACAGGTAGGTTTCCTCACGATGTTTTCCCTCACCGTAGTATTCGACGCATTTTCGCAAATGTATTTTAATAGATCCTTTACCTGCTATCTCTACCCGATAGGGTGGTTTTTCTAGGACAGCGGGGTCCCAATCTGTCAGTTGAGCGTACGCTACCGAAGCGATCGGACGCGTTTTACGTCTCCAAAAACACGTATTTAACAACAAAACACAATAATGAATACTGAGTGAAAAAGGGAATATTAAAGTGTTGTGATTAGTTGAAATTGTTAGTGTAATCGTGTGAAATTGGAATTAGGTTTGCGGGTTGTGATTACAATGAAAATTGTAGAGAATCCTTGCAAATTATTCGCTTTAATGCATTGAATGATTTCACTGTATAGTGGAGTAAATTAGGGATTTATTAGAATAAGTAGAATATACATTGAGTAACGTTCTTTATCCTTTTCGGGGTGGACTAAACCTCGGATAAATGATATCTTATACGGTCATAAACGTAAAGGGATAAAATTTCGAATTTATGATAGCTAGCTAGTCCATCGCCCCATAGTATGTGTTACTAACGTCCTGCTATCTTTTTAGGGTAAACAGTACATCGGTTCATAAATATAGTTAGAGCTTAAAGATATTATTATATGATAGCTAGATTTTAGTCTAATTGGTTCGAATCATCTTGAATCATCGAACCCACGTACATGAATTCTACGTACCTCAATATATAAGCAGCAGTTATAATAACACTTATTTTCAATATATCACTTATTCGAGCCTATTACGACTTATAAGGCAGACCCCCATGTAACCGCCCTTCCACTTAACCCCCATATGTATATCCCTTTGGTCAATCTGCTATCATTCATCCGCATAACATGTCCAAACTGAAACACACCCTTTTCAATCTTAGTCACTACATCTCCTTTCAAACCGTAACCTTCTCTTATCGCATTTTTCATGACGAATCATTAATCTATTGGAACATAAATAGAAAGCCTAACTAGCTGCCGTTCTTCCCGGTATGTCGTAGGAGGTGATTAAGGGACTAGTTGTCAATGGAATCTACTGGACGTTGGGCTAACAACCTGTGTACCGTACATACATATATACGTATGACTTAAACACAACAATATTCATGCTAACAGTGATAGAACATATTTTTGGGGCTCTGAAGTTCATTTTGTATACGAACATGAAACTGGAATATAATCGTATTATTTTATTATATCGTAGAATATATTAAATAGGCAATAGGTCTATTGAAAAAGGTGATGTTACAGCGGCTGTAGCCCAGTGGGTGAGACCTCTGACTTCTTATGAGAAAGGTCCTTGGTTCGAATCCCGGCTCTGGCATGTACCAATAAATGAAAATTAAATAAGTGTTTTTCATTTACGTACATAATTTACAGTCGCTAACGTAGAGGGGAAACCTGCCTATCCTTCGGGAAAGGTAATAGCCAGTGCCTATATACGACTATAAGGTTCCTTTATACCTATAGTTTGGTTCCCTTCTATCTAGTGAAACGCGGCCTTAGAGTGACCCATACCTAACATGCCTTCGATATTTCGGAGATGGGCACTCAAGCATCTGACTACCGCGCCACAATAAAAAGGGGATGTTTATACACAAGTCGTGAAACGTATTTTGCTATGTTGTTGTGATGGTACAAAAGAAGTAACACAAACAAATACAATGTAGGACTTAAAATTCACTTTAACGTGGCGAGAAACTTTGAGCTATAAAATGTCCTAGGTCATTTTTATCATGAATATTAAAATTGTGATGACCTATCCCTTCAACTATAGATTATATTTATCACCAGGCATGTGGCAGAAAGAACGGCAGCTAGTTAGCATTCTTTTCATCTCAGCACGCTCTGTTTCCCGAATCCCCATCTATATCTGTTCAATTTCAACACAGATTAATGGGTGAACGATGGACAAGAGTAAACAGAGAGTAAATTAAGCCATAGTTTCCACAGACTCTGTGCAGAGAGTAAACAAACATTGTAATGGTTTGGCCTGCATAATTATGCTTGTAGTCTGGGGCTTGTGTTTGTATCTAGCTGCTTTTGTGCTTGTGGCTAGTTCATACATATATAATATGCAGACCTGGTGGTAAAATCCGTTCGAGTTAGTAAGAGGTTGAGGGTCTATTATTAAATAAGTTTGTGATGGTTGATTGATATTTGGCCACTCGAAACCCACTTTTTACCTGGTATTCAGTGTCATACGTGACAAATAAGGTTAGCTTAACAATGTAACTGTTTGCGAATCCCAATTTTTCCTTCTTTTGAGAACTAGGCAGGTTTTGTCACGATGTTTTCCCTCACCAAAACAATACAATCTAGAATTAAAATTATTTTATTTATTTCATTCTTAGGTAGTTAAAGTTCTCTCTTCTTTATAAGTTTTCTAGATGTTTGAGATTATCTAATAAAAATAGAGTTTGTTATAACCTTCTCATTTTTGAACACGAATATCTGTCTGCAAAGACAATATTTTGTAATACGTATCCATGTAGAGCTTAGGGAAATAATCAAAACTCATATTTATTTGTAACTATTTATTATATAACAACATCGCTAATTTACTCCACAAATACATTTAACTATTGTTTATATCAAACTAGGTACACACTATGACTTTAAAACTATATATGAACCCGATTTAGTGATTAAAAGTTAAAATGTTAAGTTAAAGTTAAAATGTAACGGAAAAATTCAAAATGGCGTCCTCTAACGGAAAAGGAGGGAAAAGAACGTCATCCGTTGACAGTTTGAAACTGTCAAGCAAGGGCACGTCAAAGCATGATTCTTCGGAGTCAATATTGTCGAAAAAGGACAAAGAATGCCTCCAAATGCAAGAGTGTAAGAGAAAGCTGCTGGCTAATGAGCAACAGATTATAATAAGAGATGAAAATGTCATTTTGCCAACGCAAAAGAAGATTATTATGCCGCCGAATGTCAATCCTGAGGTAAGGTTAACTTTACTTGACCTTCGTGGCGCGATCGCTAATCGTGGTCCCGGGTTCGATTCCCGGTGATGGCAGAGTTTGAGAACAACGCTTTTCTACTGCTTTCCAGTCTGGTTGTTGATTATATATGCAATATATGTATTTATCTATATATAATATGTATATATTTCTTAAATACCACGTAACGACTTACCAAGTCTTAAATGTACTTACCAAGGGGCTAGTTCTATTGGTGTAATATTGTCCATATATTATTACTCTTGTCAACTTCAGTATATCTTTTTTGGCTTTATAAATTCCTTTCGTAACCCTCCTTTCATTATGTGTCCAAACCACCTTCACATACCTTTTTCTATATCCTATATTTTATAATACTCACGAACAAATTAAGAAGCGAAGTGGTTCTCGATTGGAGGCCGTGTCTCTGCAAACGTAGTGTAGGACGCCCCTGCTAGGTAGACTGACGACTTGACAAGGTCGCTGGTAGTGCTTGGCTGAGGGTCACAAGTAACCGTGTTTTGTGGTGTACCTTTGGGGAGGCCTATAGTCAGCAGTGGACTGTAATAGGCTGATTGATTGATACTTTCTTCTTGAAACGGATGTAGCTGAAGAACAGAAGAGCATGTTTGAGAAGGTTAATGGGTGTGAGTGAAGCAAGAGAGATAGTCTTTGCTTATTCCATTAGGGAAGCAGTGTTTATATGTATGTATCAACAGTATGAATATTTAAGGCTTTGCTCCAATACAACATAATCCTTCAATAGTCCATCATTAATAAACGGACATTTAGTATTAATAGCAGATAAGTGCATTTGTATGTACGTATATTTCTATGTCTTGCTAATAGGCCATCAAACGTAGTCATTATACGTCATTCGCGACCGATTATTAAAGTTAAGCTGTGTATCGTTAATATAGGGATGGGTCACCAAGTTAGACTTAAGTGGTATTGATTTCTAGGAAGTCACGTTTTTTCGTACCTCACTTTATTCGACGTAGCTCATTGCTTGGGGCTTGACTCTGTATCAGAGGGTACAGGGTTCAAATCCCGCTTGAGCATGTACCAATGAAAATAATTGGTGAATTTCTTTGTACATTTTCGTAATAAAAATACAATTACGAAATGCGTCGAGTACTACGGTGAGGGAAAACATCGTGAGGAAACCTACCTGTTCCCCGAACAGGTAATAGTACTTCTAAATGGCGACGTGGCTTACTGTCTGTCACATTGAGTACTGACTATCTGGTCAACACGTAGGTTTGAGGTGGCCATTGAATTAATACCTTCGTAATTGCGGAGGTGGACACCTGAACCTCTCACTACCCCGGAAGCGTTAATGGTCGAGAACGTTTTTGTCTTTGTATTTACTATTGGCATTATTGCAACTATAATTGTGCAGAAAGCTGATTATACCATTTAATCCCAAATCCGCAATCTCTATGTATGTTTACAGCATTACCTTTTGTTATGGAATCTTGTGCCAATAATATTTTACGATTGACAGTTGGTAAATATTTAGTTCAACTGCAAACATTGATGTGGTCTGTGATCTTAGGTACCTATTAGTGGTTGCGAATTATATGGCAATCAAGTGCCTTTCTGACCACTAGCTAATAATAGTAATGCCTGCACTATAACATTTATGAAGTGAAGTCCTGGGTTCGATTCCCGGTGGGGGCAGGGTTAAGAACTATGCTTTTCTAGTGCTTTCCAGTCTGGTCATTGATTATATTTGCTATATATCTATATATAATAAGTATGTATTTTAAATATACGTCGACTAGTACCCTTAACACAAGTCTTAAATGAACGTACCAAGGGGCTAGTTCAATTTGTGTAATAGTGTACATATATTATTATTATATCAGTACTGTAGTGCTCAAATGGTTGACTGTTGGCGCCATGGAGGTCGTCAAATATTGTAGGTATACAAGAGATAGGTAATTCAAACAATCTTTAATTGTATTCTAGATTATAAATAGATGCTTCAATGGCACAGTAGTTAAACTGAACTGCCAATGGCTCGAGTCGAATGAATCTATAAAACCACGATCAATGCTCGTGGTGTAAACAATGTTATTTGTGGTTCTTCTCACAAACACAAGTACCTATAACCGCCGAGTGTGTATGAGGTGTAAATATGTGACGAATCGGGACAAATGGTTATCCTTAATCTCTGCCTGCCCTCTGTAGGTTTGTTACGGGTGTTAATTGTATGGCTAACCTACAGATATACAAAAAACAAACACTTTCACGACCTTATGTTCCTTGCGGGGTGGTCAAAGATTCACGTGTCCATTTCCGCTATTGGTAATTATTCTATAGCCACCTGGAACCTTCATTTTGACCAGATAGTCAGTACTCAATGTGACAGGTGGTAAGCCGGGCTGCCATTTATTTACAAGCACTGATTATTACCTGTTCTCAGGAATAGGTAGGTAGTCAGTGCTTTTCGTAATGTTGCAATGGCCGTGGTCATGGGTCAACTGACGAGCGAGTAAGATGTCTACGCCTCCATCGAATTGATCGGTCAGATTTCGGGCGCTTACTACGCGGTCGGAGACTACCTTGCCGATGCTCAGGGTTGGCAATGAGTGCATCTAAGCTATATGTAAAAAGATAATTATGTTTGTGTATAATTTGTTTTTGTAACTGGCACTGGGCAAAAAATCATGAAAGTCGGAATTTCTTGTTGGTTCTTCTCTGAGCCAGGGCTTCCGCACCAATAGTAGAATTTCATTTGCTAAGAGACAACCAGTGTCAGGCAAATGTTTTGACTTTCAATGAATATACTATACTTGTACTTATGATGGATAAAAACATTTGACATTGACTTTATTCGCCGTCTACCCTAGCCAGTCAGTTGACCCGCGAGCAAGGCCATCAACTTGGTCGAAACATCGAGTAACAAATGTAATACTTTGCTAATAAAGAACAAGCAATAACAAATAATTTGCCACATTATAATTTTTTCAATAGTTTCAGAAACATAGATGGCACAGTAATTATAATTTGTTTTTTTATATTATATTCTTCGCTCCTATTAGTAGCAGTGTGATGATATATAGCCTAAAACCTTTCTCAATACATGGTCTATCTAACAGAAAAAGAATTTTTAAATTCGAACCAGTAGTTCCTGAGATTAGCGCGTTCAAACAAACAAACTCTTCAGCTTTATAATATTAGTATAAATATACCTGATAAGTCCCGTTCTTGAAAAATGAATAAAAATCGAGAGCCTCTCAAAAATACTACGTACATATGTAACATATTCTTTTTATGTATGCTCTTTGGTTACAGATAAGATTTACGGTTTGCGTACCTGCGAGTCATAAATTTAGGTTTAACACAGCTTGTGTGATAAAGAACGCGCTTTAAGTGGAATTTATATGTTTATCTAATACTAGCGACCCGCTCCGGCTTTGCACAAGTTTAAAATATATAGCCTACTCCACTATTTAATGGATGTTATTATACATATAAACCTTCCTCTTGAATCACTCTATCTATTAAAAAACCGCATCGAAATACGTTGCGTAGTTTTAAAGATTTAAACATACAAAGGGACATATGAACAGAGAAAGCGACTTTGTTTTATACTATGTAGTGATCTAATATAGGGGTGGATTTTTGTAGCACCTTTAACATTTTGAAGCTTATTTGATGTGCGAGTTTTGAATGATACATACATACTACGTATACATATTAGACGACCTCCGTGGCGCGATTGGTTGAACACCTGAACGCTAATCGTGAGGGTTCGATTCCCGGTGGAGGCAGAGTTGAGAATTACGCTTTTCTTCTGCTTTCCTTAAGATATATATACATAATTAGATTATAGATAAATACATAATTAGCGCATATATGTATAGTTTACGACCAGACTGGAAAGCAGAAGAACAGCGTAGTTCAGAACTCTGCCTCCACCGGGAATCGAAGCCGGGACCTCACGATTAGCGTTCAGGTGGTTAACTAATAGCGCCACGGAGGTCGTCAAAGTGTTGTATTCGAGATTCTATCCAAACCTCTAGGTTTTATAGTCGTGAGTGTTTGTGGTTTTGTATGGTCCTCTGGCTGTTTGCCAGAGTGAAAGTGATGGGCTAGAAACCCCCCAACTAGGTCACGACTGAGGCCTCAAAGAAGACGTACATTCACGCCCTGAATACTAGAAAAGCTAGATAGAGTCTGTCCGTGACCATGGCTGCTGCAACGTAGTCGAAACGTCGGGTTAATAAAGGTAACTTTATTATATAAAAACATACGCGATAAGTCCCGCTAGTTATTAATCATGAGTATAAATCGCGAATCTCTTAAAACTATAAGCTAGATAGAAGTAAATGTTTCACACTTGACTAAGTTTGTTGTTAAATAGTTATATGTAAGTTTAGGAATATAGCTTTTTATGTACTATCGAACGAAAATGTGTTACGAATATTACGGTGAGGAAAAACATCGTGATAATAGTTAGTGCTTGTAAATGATAACATGGCTTGCCACCTGTCACATTAAGTACTATCTAGTCAACACGTGTGTTCGAGGTGGCCATAGAATTACTACCTCCGCGATTGCAGAGATGGACACCTGAACCTCTGACTACCCCGCAAGGGTCAATGGTCGTGAACGCGTTTGTCTTTTTTTGTTTGACATAACAACCCCAATATTCATGCTAAAAAATAACCTAGGAGATATTATATGAAGGTTATGTTCCCCGAAAGGATATGTGTCTCAAATATAAACTCTATACTAATCGAACCAGGAACTTTCATACCTAAAAAGCCTCGAAACAAAAGCCTTAAGTGCTCATTAAGCGAGCTTAAAGCCAATCAGAGAGCTAAGGAAAATCTTTGTCCATTAAGTTAACTTAAGTGTTGAAGTTTTTCTAAAGAACAATTAATAGGGTGTATTGTTCCTATTATAAAGGCTAAAAGGTTTAAACTGTTTCGGATATTATATTACTTACTAACCAGAGGTTTTAGCATGTCGTAAGAGGCGAATAAGGGACGCAGGGTAAATGTATCTGATCTGCAATGGGCTAGCAACCTGTAAAAAAAATACGAACGCGTTCACGCCCATTAATCCTTGCGGTGTAATTAGAGGTGCAGGTGTCCATCTCCGCAATTGCGAAGGTAGTAATTCTATTGCCACCTCGAACCCACGTTGACCAGATAGTCAGTACTTAATGTGACAGGTCATGTTACTATTTACAAGCACTGACCATTACCTGTTCGGGGAACAGGTAGGTTTCCTCACGATGTTTTCCCTCACCGTAGTATTCAACACAATTTTTAAACGTATTTTTATTACGAAAATGTACATAGAAATTCATTAAACTTCATATCAATTGGTACATGCTCGAGCGGGATTTAAGCCTTGTACCCACTGATACAGAGTCAAGCCCCAAATAACTGAGCTACGTCGAATTCAACCTGTTATCAATGTTTCATATGATATCACAACGACATTCTATATTTCCAATAGTGACATAGGAAAAATAGTAATGCCATTGAAAAGCGGTCACTGAGAAGCATCTTAGGAGTGACATTGAATGATAGAATTAACGGAAGAAAATAGTGTGATAAGGGAAGGTTGCATTTTGAAAGAAGATGCAATGACTAAGATTTAAAAGGGCATGCGTCGGTGGTTTGTAGATGTTATGCGGATGAATGATCGTAGATTGACGAAAGGGATATATGTAAGTAAGTTGAAAGTTACGTAGGGGTCGGCTCAATAAGACATATTACAGTTAGAAAGACGCCATATTAAATAAACCACCACATATTGAAAAACTGGTTACTAATGATTTATATTAATCAATACAAGTGTATGCCATTTATATTAATCAATATACTTTTACAAATATTGACCATAATTTTGTTAGTAACTATAAAAATCACAACTAGCATCCTTCTACAACATCCTAAAAAGACCGGCAACTAGTTACATACGCTTCACTTCTTGTGTAACAAACTCCCTTTTTTATAATGTGTTTGTGTCTTAGAAATTTGAAGCTTCACGATGTATTCCCTCACTGTTAGTGAATGTAAATTATGAACGTAAATGAAAAACACATTTTTAAATTTCATTCATTGGTACATGCCAGAGTCGGGGTTCGAACCTAGCACCTTTCTCATAAGAAGTCCGAGGTAAACCATATTATCACGCCTATAATCTTTAAAAGAGTAGATAAAGTCTTGATGCATCAATTTAGCAAGAACATGTCGCAGTAGGTAAAGAAGGTTATAATTGGAAATGTGTATGAAGAGATGTATGGGTATCATAGACTGAAAGAGTCAGTATCGTAAATGATGCGGATTCGTGAACTCTGCCTACACCTCTAAAGAGATGGCCTAGTTAATATTCTTCTACGTCCCAGACTGGTACAATTATATGGCTATACCATGGGATTACATCTTCATAAAAAGTAGATTAGGTAAGGTTATAAATTGCCTTTCAATTTTGAGTAAACGACAGATAAAATTTTACTGTCATCTTAGATCGAGTTATGGTGAGGGAAAACATATATATTCACGCGTCTACGTCCCTATTAAGACAGATAGATGAGACTATCGTTCACCCATTAACCTTTTCATACATGCTCTTCTGTTCTTCACGCTACGTACACTCTTGAGAAGAATGTCTCCAATTTGATCTGTATATGTTCTACGTAGCCAACTTCATCCAACTCTACCTTCCACTTTGGCTTTATAGATTCCTTTCATCCATCTGCTCCATGTGCCCAAACCACCATGAACTACCTTTCTCTATTTTCGTCACTACATCTTCTATCAAACCAGAGCCTTCACGTATCACTCTATTCCGTACCCTATAACACAATGGTAAATGTATAAAGAACTATATAATACATACATACACGTACACATCTTTAGAGGGATAGATCGGGTCCACAATATAAATATAGTAAAAAATCTGTGTATATAAATAAACGTATAATCGTAGTTGGTTCTTTCGATATACCGGAAAGAACGGCACCTAGTTAACATTTCTTTTACATACCAGACTAGCATGGGACATGGTATAAATCGGCTTACATTGCATACTGAATATATAGTCAACATCACATGTGGTTATAGAATTACTACCTTCGCTATTGCGGAGATGGACACTAGAACCACTGACTATTCCACAAGGGTTAATACTCGTGTCAGCATATATCTTTTTTGTCATAAGCCGTGTTACCATTTAGAAGCACTAACTATTACCTGTTCGGGGAACAGGTAGGTTGCCTCATGATGTTTTCCCTCACCGTAGTATTCGGTGCATTTTTCAAACGAATTTTTATTGCGAATAAAATTAAGAGTTTAAAAGACGATGGTACTATAGGAGGCGAAGCGACTGCCGTTCTAAGGGGTTTAGAAAAAATTCAAAACAGTTTCTCATCTTTCGGTTTATCTCTAAATTCATCTAAATGCGAAATTTTCATCAATAATGCCATTCCAAACGAGACAAAACTCAACATCATTGAAAAATTTGAATCAATAGCACCGGGTATTAAAATTTTGGATAAAAGTTCGCTTCTCCTCCTTGGTGCCCCTTTGAACTCCGAATCATCCGCTGCCTTCATCGATACAAAAATAAAAAAATCCTCGAATCGACTTCAATTTTAGAATCCATTAACCCTCATTTGGCTTATACAATTATAAAATTCTGTTTATTCGTTCCTAAATTCACATATTATCTCAGATGTTCAGAACTTTGGCGAAATATATCGGCTTTAAATCATTTAGATTCCCTTCTACGTGAAACACTTTCGAAGATTCTAAATTTAAATTTTGATGATGGCAGTTGGACCCAGGCCACTTTACCAATTCGGTTTGGTGGTCTTGGGATTCGGAGTGCGTCCAGTGTTGCTTTGCCAGCATTTCTGTCTTCGGCGCATGCTACTCAGGGTCTGCACGCAAAAATTATTCACGGGGCTTTGGGTTCGGTGCAGACGTCGGGTTTGTCCGATGCCAGAATTGCTTGGCTGTCTCTGCTGGGGCAGGATGCCGAGCTTCCGTCAGGAGCCGTTTTTCAGAGGTCCTGGGATGATCCACTGTGCAGGCAGATTCAATTGTCCATAATTAATTCTGCTTCTAGTCCTGCACAGCGGGCGCGTCTCCGGGCTGCGGCTGAGCCTGAATCGGGGCTTTGGTTGAATGCATTGCCGTCTGAGAAGATTGGGACGCTTCTAGATGGAACTACTTTCTGTCTGGGAGTGGGTTTGAGGCTCGGCGTAAGGATTAACGAAGTTCATCGCTGTGGTTGTGGGGCACGTGTTGACGAGTTTGGCCACCACGGGTTGTCTTGCCAGCGAAGCGCTGGTCGTCTGTCTCGACACTCAGCATTAAATGAAAAAAAAAAAAAAAAAAAAAAAAAAAAAAAAAAAAAAAAACCATTGTAACGTCAAAATCAGCTCTAACTTTTTAA
Source organism: Leucoptera coffeella (assembly GCA_030578115.1). Classification (NCBI taxonomy): domain Eukaryota; kingdom Metazoa; phylum Arthropoda; class Insecta; order Lepidoptera; family Lyonetiidae; genus Leucoptera; species Leucoptera coffeella. The sequence continues at coordinate 334,429 of JAMBLF010000052.1, read as the reverse complement.
TTGATTTTTAATTGTTTATATGCTCATTCTGAGTATTTTAAGACTATATAAACCGAAATAAGCTAATATTAAACAGTGTTTTAGTGTTTTAAGTGTAAATTATATTGAGATATAGTGTTTTTAATCAACTTAAAGTATCTGTTACCGTTGAGTGTATTTGAAAGTTCTCTCTCATTTAATTGCTAAAAACGTAAAATTATACTAAATATTCGTGGTATAATTGTAGTGTGGTGCATTTCTTTCTCGTTTCCTAGTTTAATCTACTAATAATAACCTTAACAGAATATCAATTCAACATACAATTATTTATTATCTTGTCTACCTTAATGGCGACTTATAAAATGAATACTCGGTCTCAAACCATTCGTGAACTCGAATTAAAACTCAGTAACACCCTTAGTGAACTTCAGACTACTAAGGACAAGTGTTCCGGACTAATCTCGGAGCACGAGGATAGCGAGAAGGAAGTGTTACTCATAGTTGAGAAAAACACTAGGTTAAAGTCCGAATTGGTATTGAAAGATCGTGAGTTAGCAGAGGTGGTGGCGGAACGGGACTATGTGTGCAGTGCTCTGGCTGGTTTCCATCAGTGCAGTTTGGAGTATGAAGATGCCCTGTTGCAGATCTCACAACTGAAGTTGGCCCTGCGTGAGTCCGAAGAGGTGGTGAGATCCCTTAACACGGAGGTGGAGAGACTTCAATCTGCAGAAGCTAACCAGCAGTATCAGCGCCTTGTCATGAAGACCGGCTTCAGTGTTTCTGCCACCCCTATGTCAAGAAATTGTAGGAAAAGGTTAAGAAAGTTAAATAAATTAATAAATAAAACTTATCTTTGTGTAGGAAACAAAAAATCTTTTATAAACAATAATTTAAATAATAAACTTAAATCAGTTTACAGTCACCACAAATTAGCTAATAGTAGGCATGACTGTGAGATACAGGCTTTTCACCGGAAGGTACTTCTGCTGGAGGGTGAATTGAGTGCTGTGACTCAAAGTTATGAGAGTTCTCAGGCAGATATTGCCCGGTATACTGAGGAGATGGATGAGCTCCTAAAACTTTGTAGGGAGAACCAGGAGCGTTTTGATTCGCTTGTGGCTGCAGGATGTCCTTGTGCCGATGTGTCACAGGTTTCTATAGCCAGTTCTAAGAAAAATACTAAATGTTCATCACCTAAACAAATTAATTTAAATAAAAAGTTAAATCACAAATTAGTTCATATTTATGGTGATGAAATGGTGAAAAATATCGGTGTAATGGTGAGTAGTGAACTTTCAAATACGGCAATTTACAACAATTGCCTACCAGGAGCTGATTTTGACAACTTAATTGACAATATATTGAGAACTAGGTTAGAATGCAATATGACATTGCTTCTAATGTGTTGTCGCAGGGGGAATCTAAATAAACATAGATTAATTAAACATATAGATAATTTAATAACTCAAAAACATATTAAACGTATAATCCTGTGCACCTTGCCTTATTCTAAGACATTGACCCCCGCAGAAAATAAATATAGGTATATATTAAATCAGACTATGCACACTATTTCAGTGCATAATAGTAATATTAAATTAATAGATACAAATTGTATTTTAAAGAACAAATTATATTTTACTGGAGATACTTACTATCTCAACAATAGTTGTAAAAAACAAGTAGCTGAAATGCTACAATTTTATTTTAGTTTTGACCAAGCCAATTCACTGGCCTCTGACATTGCCCCTTTTGGGCTTGATTCATGCATCTCTTCAAAGGAAGAGGTTGCAAATATTAATTTAAATTAAGTTATTTGACAAAAGAGGATTCCCCTTGCATCAGAAATGAAACTTGTGCACAGCTTAACTCCACACAGTGTCTTAGTGTTGTTCATCAGAACATTCAAAGCATAGCTGGAAAGGAATTGGAAATTGAATTATTTTTAAATAATAATAATATAAATGTTTTTTGTATTTGTGAACACTGGGCCAAAGATTATGAATTAGTATATAATTTTAAAAATCATAATATGGTTAGTTCTTTTTGCCGTGAAAATTCAATACACGGTGGCTCTATGATAATTATGCATAAAAGTATTAAAAATAAGGTTCGCAATGATATAATCTCAGAAAGTGTAGAAAAAATAATAGAAATGTCCTGTGTGGAGGCAGATGCATTCATTGTTTGTTGCTTATATAGGCCACCTAGTGGCGACTTCTGTGTCTTTGAGAACATTTTGGAAATGGTGTTGCTTAAACTGTATAAATCTAATAAGACCATAATCTTTTGTGGTGATTTCAATGTTGATCTTTTGGAGTCCTCGACACAGGCTACTAGACTTCTAAATTTGTTTTGGTCTTTTGGGTTGGATAGAATATTTGAAAGCCCAACAAGGGTGACCAGCCATTCTGCTACATGTATTGATAATATATTCAGTAATGAGAAGCCAAACAGCAGCAAAATTATTAATGTTTTGAGGTCTGATCACAGTGGCCTGTTAGCTTCATTTAACAAAAATGTATATTTTATTAATTCTCAGCTTATAACTTGTATTCCGGTAACTGAACGGCGTCTGGAGCGTTTTAGAGAACAAATTAACAACAAATTAAGATTGTTTAATATTCACAGTAGCTGTCCTAACAAAATGTTCCAAACAGTTTTTGATCTAATTGATGGGGAACATAAATCTGTTTTTATTCCAAAAACTTTAAATATAAATTCAAGGAAGAAGTTTAGTGATTGGGCAACACCGGGTATCCATGTTAGTAGGACAAAATTGTATCAATTGTATGAAGCAAAAACAACAAACTTTAGTGTAGCTTTTAGAAACTATGTAAAATTGTATTCAAAGATATTTAAAAACGTTTGTGTCCAGGCTAAGTCGCTGTATATTAGGAATAAAATACTCAAATCTAAAAATATAATCAAGGAAACGTGGGATGTCATTAGATCTGAAACTGGTAGAGTTAAAACTTATAATCAAAATAATCTAAAGCTGAAACTTAATAATAAAATTGTATGTGGCGAAGCAGATGTTGCTTCATGTTTTGAAGAATATTTTGGAAACCTCCCTTTGATGACATCCAGCTCACTAAACAGTTGCGCTGAGAAGGCTTGCGATCTGCTTGCGTTGTCGGCCCCGTGTTGTGATGGTGAGTTCCGATTTAGGCCTACAACTCCATTAGAAATAATAAAAACATTCAAAACTTTTAGTAAGAAAAAAACTGTGGATTTGTTTGGACACTCGGTCAAAACAATTAGTGTTATTATTGACTTGTTGGCACCTTATCTGGCATCGGTTTTCAATGCCTCGATAGAATCAGGTTCGTACCCTGATTTAATGAAACTAAGTAGAGTAACACCGATATATAAATCTGGTAGTACCTTGGACCCATCTAATTACCGTCCAATATCCGTGCTACCAGCATTAAGTAAAGTATTCGAGAAAATCTTGTTAAATCAGATGTTGTACCATTTTAATTTGAACGGACTACTACATTCTAAACAATTCGGCTTCACAAAAGGTTTGTCCACCACTGATGCTGGAGTAGAACTAATAAAGGGGATTTTTGATGCCTGGGAACGGTCACAAGATGCATTTGGTATTTTCTGTGACCTTTCTAAGGCGTTCGATTGTGTCCGACATGATATAATAATAAGAAAATTAGAGCATTATGGAGTTAAAAATAATTCACTAAAAGTAATAAAATCATATTTAAGTAATAGAGTACAAAAAGTAACTATTGGTGTGGAGCAGTCGTCGGGTCGCACAGTCCAGATGGGGGTGCCTCAAGGTTCAATATTAGGTCCGTTTCTTTTCCTAGTATACATAAATGACTTACCTTTTGTAACTAAAGATAGGTGCAGGACGGTCCTTTTTGCTGATGACACATCCCTAATCTTTAAAATTAGCAGGAAGATTGATGAGTCGCAAGCAATAAACTCGGTGATAGGAGATGTAGTTCAATGGTTTCAATATAACAATTTAGTTCTTAATAATAATAAAACAAAATGTATTAAATTTACTTTGCCAAATGTTAATGGTGTCGAAACCAATCTAATAATAAATAATGAGAAAATAGATAAAATAAATACTACTGTCTTCTTAGGGATAACTTTAGATTCAAAGCTGCAGTGGGGAGACCACATTTGCGTTTTATCTAAGAAACTTAGTTCCGCGGCATATGCTGTTAAACGGATTCGGGAATATACGGACGAGTACACGGCTAGGATTGTTTATTTCAGCTACTTTCATAGCATTATGTCTTATGGCATCTTGCTGTGGGGTTGTGCTGCTGACATAAACACAATATTCGTTTTGCAGAAGAGGGCTGTTCGCTGCATTTACAGAATGGGCCCCAGAGATTCACTTCGCGAAAAATTTAAAGAAATTGATATTTTGACGGTTGTTGCTCAGTACATATATGAGTGTGTCATTTATGTACATAAAAATAGAAATATTTTTAGAAGAAACTGTGATTTTCATAAAATTAATACTAGGAACAAACATAAGCTGTATGTGGCGCCCTCGAGGCTTCAAAAGGTCAAGAAATCTTTTGTTGGAAATTGCGTGCGTTTTTATAATCATTTACCGGACTGGATTACGCGATTGTCCTTACCTAAATTTAAGACTATAGTTAGAGGCCGACTAGTCCGGGGCGCTTACTACGCGGTCGGGGACTACCTCGCCGATGCTCAGGGTTGGCAATGAGTGCATCTAAGCTATATGTGCAAAGATAATTTATGTTAATAAGTGTATAAATTTTATGTTTCTTTATAATTTGTTTTTGTAACTGGCACTGGGCAAAAAATCCTGAAAGCCGGAGTTTCTTGTTGGTTCTTCTCCGAGCCAGGGCTTCCGAACCAACGGTAGAATTTCAATGCCAAGAGACAACCAGTGTCAGGCAAATGTTTTGACTTTCAATGAATGTACTGTTCTTGTACTTATATTGAATAAAAACATTTGACTTTGAAAAAAAATGATATTATTCGTCGGGCCCTTGTCACCGCTCGTGTGCCGGCGGTGCTTGAGCCGTGTGGCTTGGCACGTGAGGATGGCAAGAGACCTGATGGAATGTCTTTGATGCCTTGGAAGAATGGCAGGGCACTTGTTTGGGACGCCACGTGCGTCGACACTTTGGCGCCCTGCTATTTGTCCAAGTCTGAGGTCGAGGCGGGAGCTGCGGCAGCGCTGGCTGAGAGTTTCAAGCGGCGAAAATATGGAAATTTAGTCAATGACTACTTTTTCGTTCCTTTCGCCGTTGAAACTCTTGGCACGTGGGGAGGCGAGGCACGACGTTTTGTAAAGGAGGTGTCTGTTCGCCTCTCCGAGGCCTGTGGTGATCCAAAGGCTGGCACTTACCTCGGCCAACGCATTAGTTTGGCTATTCAGAGAGGTAATGTTGCCAGTTTGTTGGGGACCGTGCCTTTCTCTGACAGCGATGAGCTAAAGGAGATATTTTTCCTTTAAAGTTTTATTTTATTTGTTTTCGTTTTTTTTTTATTATTATTGTAAATAATAGTTTTATTTTGAATTGATTAAATAAATATATTACTAAAAAAAAAAAAAGAGTTGAGAGTGAGAGAGAAAAAAAATCTATTTCCTTTTATACATGGTCAGACGGGAATTTAATTTTGAACCAGGCGACCCCGTGCAAATGTGGGATTTAAAAAGTATGGGACTTTTTGACGACCTCCGTGGCGCGATCGATTAGACACTTGAACGCTAATCGTGAGGTCCCGAGTTCGATTCCCGGTGGAGGCAAAGTTAAGAACTACGATTTTTTTCTGTTTTTCAGTCTGGTCGTTGATTATATATGCTATATATGTTTTTATCTATATATAATATTTATACATTTCTTAAATATACGTTTATTAGTACCCTTAAGACAAGTCCGACCTACCTATACCGCCTATAATACCGAGTGTGTACGAAATGTAAAAACTATCAATGAAGCGAAAATAGTTTGCCAGGATCAAGACAAATGGGGATCCGTGATCTCTGCCTACCCCTCTACAGGAAAACAGTCGTGATATGTATTTATATATATATATATATATATTGAACAAATGATTCCCATTTCTATGCTACGGACTACGATTAGTCATGCACAGCCTTCGTAGTTAGCTACGAAGCCTTACCATTAACTCGTAGTCACGTAGTGCTTGAATATGCGTGTCTTAATGCATACGCCACGACTGTGATCTCTTGTGGGGTAGTCAGAGGCTTGTGTGTCGATCTCTTAAGATGAGAAGTTAGTGTATGTTCAAGACTTTACTTCCTAAACGGCATAAGCTGAGATATAGAGAGTATAGCGATGTATAGTATATAGCGAGCTTGGAAGAGATATCAAATACGTTAACATACATATGCTTCACGACTTGTGTATGTATATACACACTGCCTTTTTTATTATGGCGGGGTAGTCAGACGCTTGAATGCCAATCTCCGAAATTTCGAAGGCATGTTAGGTATGGGTCATTCGAAGCCCGTGTATCACTAGATAGACAGCACCCAACGTGATAGGTAGTGAACCGTATCGCCGTATATAGGCACTGACTATTACCTATCCTGCGGGATAGGCAGGTTTCCTCACGCTGTTTTCCCTCACCGTTATGAATACATGCAAATGTCTGTCTACCCACCAACAGTAACACACCTAAATCATGCATTAGTTAACAACAATGAACGAAACGCGAAAGATAGAACAATAAAACGCGAACAATAATAGCTTTATGACTGTGCCCACACCAAACCGCTATTAAGGGTGGTCGTAACGTTTTACGAGATTCGATGCTCGGTGGGTGACGTTTAACGATACTGTGCTCTTTGCTAGATTGTATGCTCGAGCTAGTATGGGATTTAAATAATCACCTGCACGCTAATCGTGAGGTTCCGGGTTCGATTCCCGGAGGCAGAGTTAGGATGTAAACCTGAACCTCTGACTGCCCCGCAAGAGTTAATGGTCGTGAATGCGTTTGTCGTTTTGCATGAATGTACGTCCCTAAGGGGATAGGCAGAGACTATCGGTCGCCACCTGGAACGATCCTAACAAATCTCTCTTGCGTGAAGCAAGCCATCACACCCATTAATCTTCTCATACATGCTCTTCTGTTCTTCACGCTACACCCGCCTTGAGAAGAATGTCTCCCACAGAAACGTACAGGCGTGAATAGATGTATGTATGTTTGTATACACATTCGTAAAATTTTATTTATATCTCAGACTAGTCAATAATGTTCTCTGTGAGAAAATGTGTACAAAAACCTACAGGTACATACATTTTGGGCCATACCTACTAAGACCCTAATTTTAAGAAGCTTAACTTCTATTGCTTAGCAAACGGAGACTTATAGCGGAAATATATTTAGAGACTTTTCGTCTGAGGGTAAACGTCGTGAGGAAACCTACCTGTTCCCCGAACAATAATAGTTAGTGCTTGTGAATGGTAAAATGGCTTACCTGTCACGTTGAGTACTATCATAGGCTCAAGTTTACTATTGCGTATTACTTTAAACGCAGTTCAATATCTAATGAGTAATATTGTGAAGTTGGTAGTGGATTAGCAAATGTAAAATTTAACCATTAATATCAGCAAAAGCGATTTGTCACTTTTACTAACCCACTACCAACTTCACACTATTACTGATCTGATATTAAAAAGATATTTTGGAAAAAGCATTAGTGGACTAAGGCCCCTGGTCAACACTTGGTTTCGATTCGGTGGGAAATCTCTTTTTTGTTTGAGACTATTAGAATTTAACTAGCTACTTTCTTACTAATATGTACTACGCTACGAGCTACGAGGTATAGGTGTGTGTGTTTGTGTATTTGGTGTTTTTTTAACATTATTATATTGTATTTCAGTTTATGACAGTATATTCAGTTTATATTTTTATTAATGAAATTCATTGTAAATATAACCTTGTAATTGGCATGTCACCAAAAGGTTCCTTGTTAGGGTAACCTACTTTAAATAAATAAATAAATGTAGTAATAATAAAATTACCGATGTATTCTTTTGCATTTTATATAATCATACAAAACCTAATATTACGTATACAACAATAGAAAACGTTGCTGTTCGTCAGTAGAGAATATATTTACATACGAGTATTATGTATTTTTGCTGTCTATCTAGTGATACGCGGGCTTCGAATGACCCATACCTAACATGCCTTCGAAATTTCGGAGATGGGGATTCAAGCCTCTGACTACCCCGCCATAATAAAAAAGGGAGTGTGTATACACAAGTCGTGAAGCGTATGTATGTATGTATATTATATGTTTATTATTTTTATAATTGCACGAGTACAATGTATATTTCCGCTATTCGCTCATATTTGAAACCCACCCTTGATATACAGCTAATATAAATTTCTGTGGGCAGTCTACCTGAGTCCTCATTTTGATTGATGAGGGTCCTTGGCCACATAGCTGCCTTTCTTCATCAAGTGCTTCGCATTCATTATAGATTTGTCATCCAGTGCTGATTTGGGATTTAATTTAGTGTAACTAGGTGGTATTGATTTTATTTACTATGTGAGACCGGGTCATATCACGATAAATTAATAAAGATATCTGATTACCTTTATTTTTCCCGACGTTACGTTTTAAATAAAAATAGATGGTATTGTTTTAGAAAAGTATGTTTCTAAGAGTATTATACCAAGAATATGGATAAGGGAAATCTACATAAGGATACTTTTTTGGACAGTTATTCGGAAGAATGATAGTAGATTGACAAAAGGAATATATATGAGCGAAGTTGAAGGGCGGTTACGTAGGGGCCGGCCGAATAGGACATATGACAGTCAAATAGACGCTATATTAAAAGGGGGTGACGTTAGGACTAGCTTTTAAGGAGTAATATGACAAGTAGTATCGAGTGTCAATGAAGCAAAAGTGATCTGTCAGAATCGGGATAAATGTGGATCTGTGATCTCTACCTACCCCTTTACAGGGAATCAAACATGATGTATAGATTTGTATTTATATCCGCACTAAAGTGTGTGGATAAATAAAAATAATAAATCATGCTCATATTTAAAATCAAATTCATGTGTTTTCATACAACGTAAGTACAAGTACGGTACATTCATTGAAAATCAAAACATTTGCCTGACACTGGTTGTCAACCTTGATATTCAAATAAAATCCCAAGACATATTATACCATTTGTAACTTTAAAACTTTGAATAGTAGAATCTTTTGCACCAGATAATAAAGGGCCAAAGTTTCAGTAAGTTTACATTGCAACTTAGAGTTTTCGTCTCTAACAAATACTCCGACTTTCCACAATCAAACTTAAAGTATCTGGAAAGAACTTTCAGTTTACAAGGACTGGCACGTTTGGTAATGACTATTGGCCTATAGTAAAGCATTCTGTACATACTGAAATGACTATTATATAATTTTGGATTTGACTCTGTATCAGTGGGTACAGGGTTCAATTCTCGCTTGAGCATGTACCAATGGAAATGAAGTTTAATGAATTTCTTTGTAAATTTTCGTAATAATAATACATTTACGAAATGCACTAAATACTACGGTGAGGTAAAACGTCATAATGAAACCTATTTGTTTCCCGGAACAGGCAATAGTCAGTGCTTGTAAATAGCGACACGACTTACCACCTGTCACATTGAGACCTGACTATCTGGCCAACACGTGGATTCAAGGTGGCCATAGAATTAGTACCCTCGCAATAGCGGAGATGGACACCTGAACCTCTGACTAACACGCAAGGGTCAGTGGTCGTGAACGCGATTGTCTTTTGTTTGTCTTTTTGTCTTAATGTTTTACTAGTAAATATATTCGCGAATTTAGAGCTCCAACGGTATAGACAGAGACTATAGGACCTACCTACCTTATACGTATTGAAATTTACTACTTGCTAACAACCAGTCGTCCCTATTGAGTGACTAAATCCCAGGCGTGGGGTCCAATGGATCTTATTGAGTGATGGGCTAGCAACCTGTCCTATGTTCCATATGACATTACAACCCCAATATTCATGCTAAAATGTGACCTAGGAGATATTATATACCAGAGGTTCTGTTCACTCTAAAGGGATTAAAAGACGTAAATGTATACGTTAAATCCTGCTTTAAATTTACTTCTAAATATTTCCAGTAACATACTTAGCAAAAAGGCAGGTACTTAGCCTTATATTTAAGTGCCAGATTAGCATATGAGAGAAGGGGAAGGGCGGTTACGTAGGGGTAAGATATATCACAGTCAGATAGACCTTTTATTGTAAAAGGGTGACGTTAGTAGTACCTATAACCGCCGAGTGTGTATGAGAAGATGTATGACTGACTGTCAATGAAGCGAAAGTGTTCTGTCAGGATCGGGATAAATGGGGATTCGTGATCTCTGCCTACTACAGGGAATCAGGCGTGATGTGTATGTATGTATGTATTAGCACGTGAAATTATATATTATATTGAACTGAATCGATCGATAGGACGAACGAGGGGTGAGGTATTCCCTAAGGGGGGGAGGTTCCAATAATAGGTGTTTATTCTTGGCAAGGGACAAAAAGTGTTATCGTGACAAATTGGATCTTATTATCTGCGTGATAAGGGCGAGATTGCCTCGTTATGGCGGGTTTTGATTGAATGTTATTATTCCTTTCGATTACGTAGGGCGATTTGCTACGAAATTAATTTTGCATACATATGTACATAGAGTTTGACGATCTCCGTGGCGCGATTGGTTAGCCGTCTGAATGCTAATCGTGAGGTCCCGGGTTCGATTCCCGGTGGAGGCAGAGTTAAGAACTACGCTTTTCTTCTGCTTTCCAGTCTGGTCGTTGATTATATATGCTATATATGTATGTATCTATAAATAATAATTAAATATTTCGTAAATATACGTTGATTAGTACCCTTAACACAAGTCTTAAATATAATGTCCTATAATATTATTATTATAGTTATCCGTCGTAGCGAAGTGTGTTTAGACCTAAGATTTCTCATTAGAGGTCCTAGGTTCGAATCCCGGCTCTGGCATGTACCTACTGAATGAAGTTTAGAAATGTGATTTTCATTTACGTACATAATTTACAGTCGCTAACGGTGAGGGAGAAAATGGTGAGGAAACTTGTCTATCCCTTAGGATAGGCAATAGCCAGTGATAGTATACGACGGTACGGCCCCTACGTAACCACCTTTCCACTTCACTCACATATATTCCTTTCGTCAATCTACTATCATTCATCCCCATAACATATCCAAACTGAAGCACGGCCTTTCAAAAATTAGTCACTACATCTTCTTTCAAACAACCTTCCCTTATCAAACTATTTTTAATTCTATCATTCAATGCCAATGAATCGAATTAGTTTGTCAATATTGAGACAAATGGGTATTTATAACCTCTACCTAACTCTGATTTTTATGTACCAAAACAATCACCTGTGTTCATCTTGTACTAGTATGGGACGTTACATACATACATACATATTTCTAAACATTCGCATACCCTTTTAGCCCATTGTATATTCCTTTGCAACTTTTGTCCACTGCCCATGAATAGTTGAAGGCAACATGTGCTTTTTATGACAGGGTTCTCTATTATTTTGTATTCTGCTCATAAATTACTAAGTTACGTATTTTTGTTACATAGTTTTCGTACATACGTTTCATACATACATATGCATTCACGTCTTTTATTCCCTTTCGGTGTGGACAGAACTTCGGAGAAAGAATACATTTCGCCATTCAGGATCTCAACGGCACACACTAATTGACTTAGTCTTGTATAACATTTTTCTTGTTTTAATTTTTATTGTATAACTAATTTATTTAACTTAATTTTTATTATATTATTCTTCGGTACTATTGTGTCATTTAATGTATTGTGGAGTTTCAATAAAGGATTATTATTAGTTAAATTGTCAATATGAATATTGGGTTTGATAGGCCATTAAACGCCGAGTGTGTATGCTAAGGTAAGTGAAAGCGAATAAAAACGAAACAGCACGATTCTATATGCAGAGGTAGGTATATACAGATACAAATATTGATTCCCTGTAGAGTGGAAGGCAGAGATCACGGATCCCCATTTGCTAATACAATGATTGCTAATTCATTGTCCAATAGATTTTATTTACAATGGGCTCTAAGTGGCCTCCTACGACATGCCGATAAGAACGGCAGCTAGTTAGCATTCTTTTTGCATCCATGTACAAACGCTATTACCTATTCCGTAGTATAGACAGGTTTTCTCTTACATTCTAAAGCACTTTCACACAAAAGACAAGATCAATATTTGGCCGTTTTAATGAGATGTGGAGCGTGAATAGAATGCTTTAAAACTTTCAACGCCCGAGTGTGTGAAAGAACTTTTTTAGTCATAACATAACAGAAACTTCACGACTGTACTTACTTTTGGTATGGCTAGAAGATTGAGTGACTATTTTCATTATTAATTTTATTGACTATGTCCGTGGTGCGATAGGTTAACTTGAATGCCACTCGTTAAGTCTCAGGTTTGAGTCCTGGTGGAGGCAGAGTTAAGAACTAAGCTGTTAATCTGCTTTCAAGTCTGGTCGTTGATTATGTATGTGATTGTGTATTTCTTAAATATACGTTGACTAATACCCTAAACACAAGTCTTAAATGTGCTTGCCAAGGGGCTAGTTCAATTGGTGTTATTATGTCTCAAATGTTATTATAAAATAAATTTACTAATTAGGATGTAACTTATCAAGTAATAAATTTATGACTGGAAGGACTTTTATCCTTCCAAGAACATCCAGTGGTACATTTAACTCAGTGTGGTCATGGCTTCATGTTCCGGTTCTTATTGGGACTCCCCTTAAGTTTAAAACACTATTTGTTGGATGTGAAGCTTTGATAATGTTCTAATGAATTATTATTCAATTTAATGTACACATTGTCTGCACAGTTTCTTGGCATTTCTTGTCTGCAAAGATTTTGCTTTACGATGTACTATTAATTTTATTAATCTAATTTGATTTATTTTACTAATTAGTTAATGACGTATTTAATATAAAAATGTTTTTTTTGACGTTCAAGTGATTTTATGATCCTTATGTTGAATAAAAAGATTTTCATTTCATTTCAGGTGCTACTATACTACATACTATACACATAATCTAAAATGGACTTCTGCCTCGGAAATACGACAACTAGATATATTCTTTTCTATTCTTGACACATCACATTCAAATACTAATAAACATTTCTTCTTTTCAGGAACTAGCGGTATCAACACCGACCCAAAGAAATTGGCGCGGAATCCTCATAGCTTTGCTAGTAATAGCCGCAGTATTAGGATTGATAGTGTTTTCAATAGCACTGCTAACGCCACCTGTTGATGCGAACGCGAATAAGGGAAGAAAGCCTGTGCTAGCCCATTTATTGTCTGGCAGATATAAGCCGCTACCTACGAATGCTACGTGGCTGAGTGGTAAGTTTCGTAGTATAGGAATGTAGTATAGACTTTTGATATACATACATACATAGATATCATGCATAATTCCCTGTAGAGGCAGAGATCACGGATCCCCATCTGTCCCGATCCTGACAAACCACTTTCGCTTTATTGACACTCGTACACACTCGACGGTTATAGGTACTTCTAACGTCACCCTTTTTCAATATGGCGTCTATCTATATAAACTTGAAAATAATTTTATGTGGTTGTTGTAGTTGTAGCCTAGTGAGTAAGACCTCTGTCTTCTTATTAGAGGTCCAAGGTTCGAATCCAGGCTATGGCATGTATCAATGAATATATGACCAAACGCCAATGATCAGGGAAACACGTAAGGAAACCTGCCTATCCCTCGGGACAGGTAAACCAGGTGCCTGTATACAGTTTACTACCTATCACGTTGGGCGCTGTTTATTAAGTAAAACGCTGAGTGGCTCAAATCCATCATGCTTTCGAAATTTTAGAGATAGGCACTCAAGCCTCTGACTACCCCACCACAATAAAAAGGGAGTGTGTATATTTACAGCAATGTGTGTACACAATTACACACTACTTTATATATATTCATCACGACTGAAAACTCTTCATGATAAGCAGAGGTTTCTGTTCTTCCCGACATGTCGTAGGAGGAGTAAATAGAATCTATCGGACAATCGGCTAGCAACCTGTCACCAATGAATTATGATATCGCCACCTCAATATTCATGCTAAAAAGTGACCTAGGAGATATTTTATCTCCGAAATCTCAGTCAATGTATGTATGTATATTTGTATATGTATATTTGTGTATGTATATGTATGTTTGTACGAGATCTGAGTTTACCCCTCTATATTAAAACAGACGTAACGTTTAGTCATTTAACCCAGTCCAAATAGAGCCGTAAAATTATCAGAAACAGTACACTGTTTTAGACATTGACAAATTTGTTTTCGAGCCCCAAACTTTCGGGGTGGTATATTATTTACTTAATTAAAACGTTCCTGTGATTTATTGACTTGTTATTGTTGGTATTGGGTTACATAGCGATATTTTAACGTTTTTGGGATCAAAATTTAAATATACTACTGGGTCCCAATTCTACTAATGCGTTTTAGCTAATTCGTAGTTTAATATCACTTCAGTAACGATGTTAACTTGTTTGTGGAAAAGCAAGTGACAAATTTCACTATTTATAAAGCTATTTTTTCCCTATGTGAAATTTAAAAGAAAGCTAACTAGCTGCTGTTCTTACCGGCATGTCATAGGACGCGACTAAGGGACTAGGGCTAAATGAAATCTATTGGGCGATAAACAAGCAACTTTTCACCATTGTTCCATTGTGACATCACAACATGACGCCATAAATATAAAATATAAGTCACAGGATGATAGCCTATCACCCATTCCTATTTGCCTCTAGTTCATTAAACGCCTTCATGCAGAGATGAACGGCAGCTAGTTATCTTTTTTACGTCCCAGACTATCACGGGTCGACCAAGAAGACTCGTAATACGAGGTTTAACGTAGTTAATAGACTAGACTTAAGAACCTAGCCTCGTCCAGGCCAATTCCAGCGCAAATTGCACTTTAATGCACTAGGAATAAGGTTCTGAATGCAAGCGACAGGGTTGCTCGCTTAATCTCACTTTAATGTTATAAGAGTAGCTAATGTGTGGTAGTATTAGTTGAGAAATCTGAGATGTGTTAATATGAGACGTGAAAAGAAAGATAAATAGCTACGAAAAGTTTTGTTGAGGGATAACATCGTGAGGAAACCTACCTGTTCCCCGAACAAACATATCTATATAGTATATAGTAATTATAATGTATAGTAATCAGTGGGTACAGGGTTCAAATCCCACTTGAGCATGTACCAATGGAAATGGAGTTTAATGAATTTCTATGTAAATTTTCATACTAAAAATACATTTACGAAATGCATCGAATACTACGGTGAGTTAAAACATAGTGAGGAAATCTACCTGTTCCCCAAATAGGTAATACTTAGTGCTTGTAAATGGCGAAATGCCCTTACCTATCACATTGAGTACCGACTTAGTCAACACGTGGGTTCGAGGTGGCCACAAAATTACTACCTTCGCTATTGCGGAGATGGACACCTGAACCTCTGACTACCCCGCAAGGGTTTATGGTCGTGAATGCGTTTGTATTTTATATGTATAGTTTAGGATTGAAGCGAGTGTATATGTAGATATTTTTATTCCATCCACTTTACTGGAGTAGCACCGTCGTAATCCTATTAAGTTAATGTTGTTAGCCCATTGCATTACCAAGCCTCGAAGTGATGCTTCACGACTGTTAACCCTTTCGGGGTGGACAGATACTTGAGTGACGGTCGTCTAACAGAATTCAATTATTATATATGTCATAAAATAATTGGTTAATTAGAATCTGCGCAAATATAGATGATAAATCTTTCATCATAGTTATCATACATACATATAATCACGCCTCGACGTCCCCAACGGGATAGGCAGAGACTATCGATAGCCACCTGGAACGCTTCTACCGAATTTCTCTTGCTTCACTCACACCCATTTACCTTCTCATACATGCTCTTCTGTTCTTCACACTACACCCGCCTTGAGAAGAATGTCTCCAATTTGATCTGTATATGCTCTACGCGGCCTACCCCGTCCAACTCTACCTTCCAATTTGGCTTTACATACATACATTGATATATACTATCTCGCTTCATTCACCTATTAACCTTCTCTTAACTTTCTTCTGTTCTTCACTATAGTCTATTCGCGTTAAGTAAATAGTGACCTCATGATAATCAGAGGTCAAACTGACCAATGAGACGTGAGTAAATGAGAAAAGAAGTCACATTGACCAATAACAGACAACCCCTATAAAATCTCATTGGTTAAATCATGGAGACCTTGATGACGTCACTATTTTCTTAAAGCGAATATACTATAGGTATATAAAAAGAGTCTAGTGACTCAATTTTAGTCCCAAACTAGCTAAGCTAAGTATGCGGTAGGCTTAGCATAATTGCCTATCGATTGCCATTACTTGGCACACTAACAAGAGGCCTCCACAATCAATCACTAACTTCTATGGAGGTATGCCAAGTTGCTTACATACATACGAAAGTACATATTTTTTGTTACGTATAAAATAATAATAATAATATTTGGACATAATTACACAAATTGAACTTGCCCCTGGGTAAAGTGTATTTAAGACTTGTATTAAGAGTACTAGTCAACGTATATTTAAGAAACATATACTTATTATTTATACATATACAGCATATATAATCAACGACCAGACTGGAAAGCATAAGAAAAGCATAGTTCTTAACTCTGCCTCCAACGGGAATCGAACTCACGATTAGCGTTCAAATGGTTAACCGATCGCGCCACGGGGGTTCCAAAATACCCTTTTATTAGAGGGTTAAAAAGCATATCTAAGTCCTTAAAACAATTCAGAAATGTTTCATTAAAATTACGAGTGACCTTGCAATATAAACTTTATATCTAGAGAACAAAGTTCAAAGTCGCCTGAAAAGTTTCGGATTAATTGTGGCGAAACATTTTAATTAGCATTCAATTTCTTTATAAATTATGTACCTCTTTACGTGTTTAACTGAGACTTGCATATTGAGTAACTAGCTGCTTTTCTTTGACTATCTGGTTAACCCGTGGGTTCGAGGTTGCCATAAAATACTACCTTAAAAACTACCTTCGCACTTGCGGAGATAGACACACTGAAATGGTCACGAACTCGTTTGTCTTTGTCCATATCTGAAACTGTGGAATATCGGAACATCGAACCTCGAGAAAGGTAGATAGTTAAGTTATTTTAGTACCAGACTAATACGAAACTCACTTTAAAATCAGGTCCATTCATCTTCCTAACAACATTAAGTAACAACTTAAGTTTAGAACTGAGTTACATTCACCTTTTCAAATAGACAAGTCTAAATTATATATCCGTTAAGATGAGTACTGAACCACAGAAACTAAACTACTATCGTTGACTTTATTATTATAATGTTTATTTTATTTATTCACTATATTGAAAAAGGGTGACGTTAGGGGTACCTATAATTGCCGATTGTGTATGAGTGTCAATGAAGCGAAAGTGGTCTGTCAGGATAGGGACTAATGAGGATTCGTGATCTCTGCCTACCCCTCTACATGGAATCAGGCGTGATGTGTATGTATGCACTTTATTTATGACATTTAATTTAATTTTATTATAAATTCAAATAATCATGTCAATAATTGTATTCTTTGGATATGTATTAATTGTATTTTGTTTTTATGTATTACATTGTGACAGTGAAATAAATAAATCTAATCTAAACATTGATTCTGTTACTTTTTCTGCAAAAATTGGGATTAACACTAAATTTCTTCTAAAATATCCGTTTTTTTTCAAATTAATGAGGATTTTTGTGACAGCTTACTAATAGTACAAAATAGAATCATTCAAGAATCCAGTCCGATAGCATAATAATACATAATTTATATACATTCACGTCCTTTAATCTTTTTCGAAATGGACAGAACCTCGGAGACGTTAAAACATCTCCTTGGTCAACTTAGAAGATTGACAAAAGGAATATATTTAGGTGAGGTGGAAGGATAGTTACGTAGAGGTCTGTCCAATAAGACGGCAGTCAGGTAGACGCCATATTGAAAAAGGATGACGTTAGAAGTACCTATAACCGCCGAGTGTATGAGGAGGTGTAGCAGTATCAATGAAGTGAAAGTTGTGATTTCATAGCGAACATTCGGGACAACCTGCCACTCGCTTAATGGATGTACAATTGTTCCTCAGTCGCCTTTTAAAACATATGTTTTTCTTTTCTATTTAAATCCATGGCCGAAACGTCGGTTAGCAAAGGTAATTCTTTGTTTATAAAATATACGCGATAAGTCCCGTTTTCTTGCGGCTGTAGCCCAGTGGGTAAGAGCTCGGAATTCTTATGAGAAAGGTCCTAGGTTTGAATCCCGACTCTGGCATGTACCAATGAAAATTAAATATGTGCTTTTCATTTACGTACATAATTTACATTCGTTAACAGTGAGGGAAAACATAGTCAGGAAACTTGCCTTTTCCTCGGGATAGGTAATAACCACTGCCTATATACGGCGATACGGCTCACTACCTATCACGTTGGGTGCTGTCTATCTAGTGATACGCAGGCTTCGAGTGACCCATACGTAACATGCCTTCGAAATTTCGGAGATGGGCACTCAAGCCTCTGACTACCCCGCAATAATAAAAAAGGGAGTGTGTATACACAAGTCGTGAAGCGTATGTTATGTTCTTGCAAAATTAATTAAAATCGCGAGTCTTAGAAATAATAGAAATATAAATATCAACCTAGTCTATTTAAACCCTAGTCCACGAAACGTGCTAGTCGCAGGGTGTTACTAATTGCCTTCCGTCACTTTACGATACAAGTTCCAAAGTTATGTTCGGTAACAAATATTTTTAGCTTATAAATGTTCCCTTTTTATTGATAGCTTTCGTGTTAAAACTTTCGTTTTGTGTCGCGATTGACACGGTATATATATAAATATGTACATATATATTCATAAAGATACATTCACGTCACAATATTAAAGAAAGCCAAGGTTATATAGGAATGAAAAAGGAAGAGTAATGTGAAATTGGTAGCGGATTTAAGTCAAAATTTCGTGTTTTAAAATGGAGAAATTTATCACTTTTCCTTTTCCACGATTAACTTCACCCTGTTGAAGGGATATTGAACTGATATTTTGCAACAGCCTTAGTGATCTTGGGCCTCAGATATTTTACAGCATAGTCAGTCATAGTCACAAGATAGCTATCAAATAAATGGATATTGGACACATTTACACTTAGGACACATTAAATTGAGTTTTATAGACCTTAAGTTAACGTGACCTCAAATGTCCTATTTTTTATATGACCAATAATCGGCCCAATAAGACATATTACAGTCAGATACTCAATTTATTTGATACACATGATTTGTCATATGCATTTACGTACTTTAACCCCTTTCGGAATGGACAGAACCTTGGAGACAGAAAAACATCTCTTTAGTCACTTATAAGATTAATAAAGGAATATGTGAGTGAGATGGAAGGACGGTTACGTAGGGGTCGGCTCAATAAACATATAACAGTCAGATATACGCCATGTTGAATAAAGGGTGATGTCAGAAGTACCTATAATCGCTGAGTGTGTATGAGGAGATGTATGAGTGTCAATGAAGCGAACGTGGTTTCTCAGGATCGGGACAGATGGGCATCCGTGATCTCTACCTACCCCTCTGTAATTGAACACTCTTATACTCTGAATCTTAGTTTAATAATGACGACCTCCGTGGCGCGACCGTTAGCCGCCTGAACGCTAATCGTGAGGTCCCGGGATCGATTCCCGTCGGAGGCAGAGTTAAGAACTACGCTTTTCTTCTGCTTTCCAGTCTGGTCGTTGATTATATATGCTATATATGTATTTATCTATATATAATAAGTGTATATTTCTTAAATATACGTTGACTAGTACCCTTAACACAAGTCTTAAATAAACTTAGCAAGGGGCTAGTTCGATTGGTGTAATAATGTCCTACAAAAAAAAACATTCAACATACACAGAATTCAATGTAACATACAAATACAATATATAAACCGAGTACACACATACACATCACGACCATCTCCCTCTAGGGGTAGACAGAGATCACGAATCCTCATTTATCACGATCCTGGTAAACAACTATCTCCCCATTGACATTCATACATCCTCTCATACACACTCGGCAGTTATAGGTACTTCTAACGTCACTTTTCAGTATGCTATTTGATCCTTATATCTATTGATGTATTGAAACCTATTGTGTTAGGATTTCTAAAGGCTTTATATCAATAGAGCACTGAGGATGGGTATGCCTCCACACAGCTTTTGTAAGGATTATCAATTCGCATTGATGTTTCAGTGGTGAATGTTTTGAATTGAATTGAATTGAAAATTGAAATGGATGAAAGATCCATCGTGCATACAAAAATTGAAATAGAGTTTTACGATCAATCATACATACATATATACACGTCCTTTAACCCCTTTCGGGGTGGACAGAACCTTGGAGATATGAAAACATCTTCTTGGTCATTTATTAGCATGTATATATTGGAGTTTTGATGACATATTAAATATATAATTCCGTGCTAGTCTGGGACGTAAAAAGAATGGTAACTAGCTGCCGTTCTTCCCGGCATGTCGTAGGAGGTGACTTAGGAACTAAAGGTATATGGCATCTATTGAGCGATAGACTAGCAACCTGTCACGAACATTCCATAAGACGGTCAATCACGACTGTTACTATATAAACATAAAACAATAAATTAACATCTATAATCCCTAAAAGGGTAGACTGAAGAGTAGTATTGCAGAGCGTTCTTATTAGGGATCTTTCTTCACTAATACTTCATATCTATGTTTCTTTCATACGTACATATCACGCTTATTTCACTGTAGAGGGGTAGGCAGAAATCATAGATCGCCATTTGTCCCGATCCTTACAAACCACTTTCGCTTCAGAAACTCATACATGCAAGTTAAGCGGATGAATGATAGTAAATTGACAAAAGGAATATATATGAGTGAAGTAGAAGGGCGGATACGTAGGGGCCGGCCCAAGAGACACATAGTAGTCAGATAGACGCTATATTGAAAGGGAGACGTTAGGAGTACCTAAAACCGCCGAGTGTGTATGATAAGATGTATGAATGTCAATGAAGCGAAAGTGGTCTGTCAGTGGGACAAATGGGATGATCCGTGATCTCTGCCTACCCCTCTACAGGGAATCAAGCGTGATGTGTATGTATGTATGTATGTAACCTTAAAAAGACGTGATTCATATATTATATTAAACGAAAAAGGTTCTATAGAAGTCCCGAACTAGCAGAGATCAAACTTTACTAATTTAGTCAGCATTATGCTTCGAATAAGTTGGAACCGTACGTTGAGACCGTCCTGAATTTCATGTGAAAGGCTTAGTTAGGGAAGTAATTAGGAATTCAGGGTGGTGTAATAGCGCTTGTACATGGTGAAACACATGTTACAATGTGGTGACTATCAGATGAAAACGACCTCCGTGACGCGATTGGTTAAGCACCTAAACGCTAATCCTGAGGTCCCGGGTTCGATTCCCAGTGGAGACAAAGTTAAGAATTACGGTTTTCTTCTGCTTTTGAGTATGGTTGTTGATTATACGAGTATATATATAGCATATGCATTTATCTATAATACGGACATATTTTTTAAATATACGTTGACTAGTACCTTTAAAACGAGTCTTAAATGAACTTACCTAGGGCACAGATAATATAATCCTAGGGGATAGTTCAATTGGTGTAATAATGTAGTAAACATTATTGTTATTCACTTAAATTTGAGGTGTCTGGAGTAAATATATAGAGACATGGAATAGTAAAGTTTCATTTATTCATGATATTTACATGTTATACTTTTGTAGAAAGAGAATAATTTGTGTGATTTATATAAATATATACAACATTCACATACTTAATCCCTTTCGCAGTAAATGTATATTCGCAGTATATGATAATATCTCCTAGGCCACTTTATAACACGAATGTTTGGGTTATTATGTCATATGCAACATTTATACACATTAACAATAGTTTTTAACCCATGACTCAAGAAATTCCATTTATCCCTAGTTCCTTAGTCGCCTCCTACGGCATGCCGGGAAGAACAGCAGCTAGTTAGCATTCTTTTTACGTCCTAGACTAGTAAGAGTCTTCCAGGTAAACAATATGTATCTACATTGTTTTAAAAGCACTAATTCTACTCTACCCACAAGACATTTCTCGTAAAATACAAAATCGCAAAGTAGTTTCCACACGACTTCCGGCGCTAGCGAGCCACTTCCGGCCGTGCCCGGAAATGCCGCCATATTGCAATAAAGATGAATCTCTACATTGTAGAAATTCAAGGAGAAAACTTCTCTGCATACACACTCGTTTGTGATTGCAAACGTGAATGGAATGTTGAGTCAGTTTGAATATTTGCTTCCTTTGTATATAGTATAATAATTCGACGTAGCTCAGTTGTTTGGGGCTTGGCTCTGTATCAGTCGGTACAGGATTCAAATCCCGCTTGAGCATGTACCAATGGAAATTAAGTTTAATGAATTTCTATGTACATTTTCGGTACGGTGAGGGAAAACATCGTGAGGAGACCTACCTGTTCGGCGTACAGGTAATAGTTAGTGCTTGTAAATGGCGTCATGGCTGACCACCTGTCACATTGAGTACTGACTATCTTGTCAACACGTGGGTTCGAGGTGTCCATAGAATTACTACCTTTGCAATTGCGGAGAAGGAAACCTGAACCTCTGATTGAGTAATGAAACACGCATTTGTAAATTTCATTCTTTCCACTTTGGCTCTATAAATTCCTTTCTTAACCCTCCTTTCATCCATCCATGTGCCCAAACCACCTTAATATCACTACATAGTATAAAACAAAGTCGCTTTCTTTGTCCCTATGTCCCTTTGTATGCTTAAATCTTTGAAACTACGCAACGGATTATGATGCGGTTTTTTTATTAGATAGAGTGATTCAAGAGGAAGGTTTATATGCATAATAAAATCCGTTAAATAGTGGAGTAGGCTATATATTTTATACCCGTGCGAAGCTGGAGCGGGTCGCTATTATATTTATAAATATTTATATATTTATATTGTCTTTGATCCAGGAAATACCGACCCAATTAAACTAAGTTTTCCTTCCTCTCGATATTGACTGTTTCGCTTCCCGCAACAAGAGATGTCAGCACTATCAATCAACAACTTACATCGTTTTGCTATTAGGGGGGCTTGTTAAGAGAAATTCAAGTTCCAAGTTTGTAACATACATTCAGGTCCTTTAATATCTTTCGGGGTGGATAGCATCTAAATAAATATCCCATAGGTTAATTATTACCATGAATATTGCGATAGTGATATCATAATGGATTATTGGTGACAGGCTGCTAATACATCGCTTAATAGATTCCATTAACCCTAGTTGACTCGTATGATATGCCAGAAAGAATGGCAGCTAGTTTACATTCTTTTTACGTCCCAGACTAGCACGGAACTGTTTAAATAGATCCTTATAAGTATATGAAGAATAAGTAAATTTAGATGTAGCTCAGTCGTAGGGGATTTGACTCCGTCTCAGTGGGTACAGGGTTCAAACCTCGAAATACAAGTATGGTACTAAAGGAAATTAAGTTTTTTAATATTCTATATACATTTTCGCAATATCACTATATAGTATTAAAAAAAAGGTGTTTCTATGTCCCTTTGTATGCTTAAATCTTTGAAACTACGCAACGGATTTTAATGCGGTTTTTTTAATAGATAGAGCGATTCAAGAGGAAGGTTTATATTTATAATAACATCCAATAAATAGTGGAGTATGCTATATATTTTATACCCGTGCAAAGCCGGAGCGGGTCACTAGTATAATAAATACGAATAGCACTGAATACAGAAAGGTAAAACATTGTTAGGAAATCTACCTATTACTGGGAACAGATAATAGTCAGTAAATGGTGACACGGTTTACTACCTTAGGTTTGAGGTGGCTACAATATCAATAACCTCGCAATTGCGACATTGGTCCTTCACATCCCTTAACCTTTTTCAGGGTAAACAGCATCTAAAAGATACACTTTCTACTATACAGGGTGGCGCATTCAAAACGGTCAGTATGGGAAAGTCTGAAACTATAAGAGATACGAAGATTTGTTCTGAGGAACCATGTTACCGATTTTAATAAAAATAAAAACTGCATTCATACTTTATTTGAAAAAACAACTGTAACCAGTACGGGAATCGATCCCGGTTGCTTTGAAAACATAAATAAAATCGGTGACATGGTTCCTAAGAACAAATCTTCGTATCTCTTATAGTTTCCGACTTTCCCATACTGACCGTTTTGAATGCGCCACCCTGTATACTATACTTATATAACAGTTTACTAGCCTATCACCCCATAGATTCCTTAGACCCCTAGTTCCCTATTCTCGTCTTACAGTAGTATTATATATAGTAATCTATTGTTTTTATATTTCAGATGATGATTTAGTGTACCGAGATCGATGGGGCGGTCTCATACTGTTCAATTTGAAGAATTTCACAACGAAACTACTAGTCAATAATTCTACATTCGTAAGTACATATATACACTACAATACTATCATAATAATAATATTTGGACATTATTACATCAATTGAACTAGCCCCTTGGTAAGTATATTTAAGACTTGTGTTAAGGGTACTAGTCAACGTATATTTAAGTAATGTGTACATATTATATATAGACAAATACATATATAGCATATATAATCAACGACCAGACTGGAAAGCAGTAGAAAAGCGTAGTTCTTAACTCTGCCTCCACCGGGAATCGAACCCGTTCAGGCGGGTAACTAATCGCGCCACGGAGGTCGTCGTTAGTTTCAATAATTAAACAAAGAAGAAAACAAAAGCTCAATCTCTTAATAGTACGAACAAACAGTTGCAAAAAATATTTCATGTTGTACTTTTGAACACAAACTATATAGTTCAACCGAAAACAATGTCATAAATCTTATCACCTAGACATAATTTAAAACACCCCTAGTCCTTTAGCCACCTCCTACGACATGCCGGGAAGAACGGCAGCTAGTTAGCATTATTTTTACGTCCCACACAGTTATGAGTCTAGGAAACCAATTGTACCTTTGATATATGAATGCACTAATCCCCTAGGAATAGATGGGACTCGGGTACAGAATACTAATAAGTCTTAAAGGTCATTCTATATCAACATGCACGGTCTTTTATTCTCTTTGGCGTGAATAGTAATAATAATAATATTTGGACATTATTTGGACTAAGTACATTTAAGACTTGTGTTTAGGGTACTAGTCAACGTATATTTAAGAAATAATAGTAGTAAATATACCAAAGTATATTTAAAATAGAACTTTATTATCCTTCTATTAAAAACAATAATTACTAACTCTAAATAATGAAATAAAATATTCGTTGATTGTTCCTAGTACAAAAAGTACGAATTTTTCATAATTAACATTTCTAATTAGATCTTCGCATTGTCATTTTTCTCCGTTACTGAAATGATATTAAACTACGATTTAGCAAAATGTATTAGTGCACTTGAGTTACTTTCTATTCCCGTGTCAAATTAACTTCGAACATAGAGGCAAAGTTAAGACACAAAAGACAAAGAGAAACGGGTTCACGATCATTAACCCTTGCGGGGTAGTCGGAGGTTCAGGTGTCCATCTGCGCAATTGCGAAGGTAGTAATTCTATGGCCACCTCGAACCCACGTGTTGACCAGATAGTCAGTACTCAATGTGACAGGTGGTAAGCCATGTCGCCATTTACAGAACAAGTATTTTTTTTTTAATTCTTTATTAAGCCATTCACCACTAAGGTTATGTCGGCTGAAGTACAAACACTGATGCCACGGCGTTTGAACTTCTTGTTATTTCATCGCCATGGTTACACCAACGCCGCCTGCCGCTACAACCGAAGAAAAACGAAATCGATGCTCCAATTCCTTGCTCTCTTCCTTGTTCTTCGGTTCGTTCCAGTTGAGGATCCAAATCTTATCCCAAAGCGAACATATTTAGCCAGTTTGGCATCACAATTAACTAAATATTCAGCCGAAAATAATTATTTGTATTTTCAACTTTCACTGAGCTGCTGACTTTGTTGACGCACCATAGACGACTGTACAGAACAAGTTAAGAACTTAATTTACCTCTGCTTACTGTATGGGTGTTGATTATATAACAATATTATGATTTTATATATCTATAATAATATACACAACTTAAATACTCGTTGGCTCTCTTAACACAAGTCTTAAATGAATTTAGCAAGGGGCTAGTTCAATTGGCGTAATAGACTTCAGTCACATTCTGATGGATTATTAAACTGAATCTGTATTGAATAATGTCTGCAGAGTTACTTGGCATTTCTTCTCTGCTGGTTTTCCATTACGAAATGCCAATAGTTTAATTAGATTTATCTAATTTTAAGGACAATTTTTCATGTGAAAATGTTATTTTTCGATTTCAATAAGTGATTTTATTTATTTTTATTTATTTCCATAAATGTACAATAAGGTCCTAACAGGATAACCTTTCAGCATTATTGGAATAACAATAAAAAATTTTTAACATAACGTAACAACACATAGGTACAAGTACATAAGAAAACAAACAGAGAGATTAACTCATTTCGTAACATATGTAGCGAATGCAACCACCCTCCTTTATGATCCTTATGTTGCATAAAAACCATTTCATTTCGTTTCAAACCATTTCATTTCACTAATATTAAAAAACCTCTATTTTCAGCGTGAACTAAACGCCGTGGACTTCAAGGTGTCAGGCGACCTGAGGTTCGTGCTTCTCGTGTCAGACGTGCGTCGTGGCTGGAGGCACACACGATTGGCACGGTACCACGTGTTTGACGTGATTAACAGGTAAAACGTGAATCATACATATATACATACATACACATCACGCCTGATTTCATGTAAAGGCGTAGGCAGAGATCACGGCCATTTCTCCCGATCCTGACAGAGACCACTTTCGCTTCATACACACTCGGCGGTTATAGGTACTCCTAACGACACCTTTTTTCAATACAGCGTCTATCTGACTGTTACGTGTCAATCAATCAGCCTATGTCGGTCCACTGCTGGACGTAGGCCTCCCCAAGGGTACACAAAACACGATCACTCGTGGCCCTCAGCCAACCACTACCTGCGACCTATTTCAGGTCATCGGTCCACCTGATAGGGGCGTTAAACATCGGCTAGTATTTAAACGAATAACAAAAATACTAAATAAATTGTACACTAACATGATAGTACCAAAACCTAACTTATATACATACATACACATCTCGCCTAATTCCCTGTAGAGGGGTAGGCAGAGATCATGGATTCCCATTGGTCTCGATTCTGACAGACCGCTTCCGCTTCATTGATATTCATACATCCTCTCATACACTCTCGGTGGTTATAGGTACTTCTAACGTCACCCTATATATGTATCATATCCTGAGGGATAGGCAGTTTTCCTCACGATGTTTTCCCTCACCGTTAGCGACTGTAAATTATGTACGTAAATGAAAAACACACATTTAAATTTCATTCATTGGTACATGCCAGATTTGGGATTCGAACCTACGACCGTTCTCATACGAAGTCCGAGATCTTACCCACTGGGCTACAGTCGCTATATCACTACATAGTATAAAACAAAATCGCTTTCTCTGTCCCTATGTCCCTTTGTATGCTTAAATCTTTGAAATCTTGGATTTTGATGCGGTTTTTTTAATAGATAGAGTGATTCAAGGGGAATATTTATATGTATAATAACATCCATTTAATAGTGGACTAGGCTATATATTTTATACCCGTGCGAAGCCGGAGCGGGTCGCTAGTAATATTTATATATTGTTAATAAATAAACAAATAATCCCTTTTCTTCACAGGATCAAGATCCCAATCTCTCCC
Organism: Leucoptera coffeella; assembly: GCA_030578115.1. NCBI lineage: Eukaryota > Metazoa > Arthropoda > Insecta > Lepidoptera > Lyonetiidae > Leucoptera > Leucoptera coffeella. The sequence continues at coordinate 306,411 of JAMBLF010000052.1, read as the reverse complement.
TTAGAAGAAGATCGGTCAGCCCCACTACTGCAGTACGCGGAATGGTCGCCACAAGGGGCTGGTCTGGTCTTCGTGCATGACAACGACATTTACTACAAGCCTAAGGTGTTCAAGTCACTTGTCTGCAGGATTACTAGTACAGGTAAGTGATACAAAAGACAAACACGACTATTAACCCTTGCGGGGCAAATATTTATTTGAGTAGGTAAATGAACAGTTATAATTACAATCAGTAAAAAGAAAGAAAAAAGAAAATATAAGCACGGGAAACTAGATTGAAATAAAAGAAATAACTTTGTCTCAAAATTGACATAGGAGATATTATATAAATACATTATCTCGTTCGTAAATATTACATTTTTAAAATGGATTATAGTACATAAACGCGTTCATGACTATTAACCCTTGCTGGGTAGTCAGAGCAATTGTGAAGGTAGTAATTTGGACACCTCGAAGCCACGTGGTAACCAGAAAGTGAATACTTAATGAACATTTACGAAATGCGTCGAATACTACGGTGTAGGAAAACATCGTGAGGAAACTACTTGTTCCCCGAACAGGTAACAGTGCTTGTAAACGGCGACATGGCTTACCACCTCACCGTAGTATTCGGTGTATTTCGATAGTGAATTTTTATTATTTTATATAAACAGTTATTTAACAGCCGGACTATTAATTAAGATACGTAACAAAACCATTCTATGCTTGATATAAAATCAAATAGTCAAAATCATAATAAAGATAGTTTGTGACTTAATAGTTGTGGGTCTGACTTGTTTAAATAGTTTAAAAAAACATAGAAACTAAAATCATATAATCCAGAGCTAAACATGTTATACGAAATTAAAGGTATCAATCAATCGACTTGTGACAGACCACTGCTGGAAAGAGGCTTCCCCAAGGGCACTCCACAAAATACGATTGGACTTTAAATGTACGATGTTAGGTTAAAATACATATACCGTACTTTAATGACCAACTAAGGCCAATATAAATTAAATAGTTAATTATACATATATAAATATCGTCTCGGCCTTTCCAAATTTAATCATACGATGAGGGAAAACATCGTGAGGAAACCTACCTGTTCGTCGAACAGGTAATAGTCAGTGCTTGTAAATGGCGACACGGCTTACCACCTGTCACATTGAGTACTGACTATCTAATCAACAAGTGGGTTCCAGGTAGTCACAGAATTATACCTCCGCAATTGCGGATAAACTAGTATTCACTATCTCCGTCCTTCCAGGTATACCTTCGGTGATCTTCAATGGCGTACCAGATTTCCTGTATGAGACGGAAGTGCTCCGTATGGAGAAGGCTCTATGGTTCAGCCCAGACAGCCAGCACTTACTCTTCATCACATACAACGACACTGAAGTTCAAGAGCATAGGTAGGTGTATGGCTTACTTATGTACGAGTATATACATATACTAGCGACCCGCTCCGGCTACGCACGGGTATAAAATATATAGCGAAATCCAGTATTTAATGGATGTTATTATACATATAAACCTTCCTCTTGAATCACTCTATCTATTAAAAAACCGCATCAAAATCCGTTGCGTAGTTTCAAAGATTTAAGCATACAAAGGGACATAGGGACAAAGAAAGCGACTTTGTTTTATACTGTGTAGTGATACTAGCGACCTCTGTGGCGCGATTGGTTAACCACCTGAACGCTAATCGTGAGTCGTTAACAACTACGCTTTTCTTCTGCTTTCCAGTCTGGTTGTTGATTATATATGGTATATGTCTTTATCTATGTATAATATGTATATATTTCTTAAATATGCGTTGACTAGTACCCTTAACACAAGTCTTAAATGTACTTAGCAAGGAACTTGTTTGATTGGTCTAATGGTGTCCTACAACATTATTTTATATTATTATACATACAAAGGTCGCTGGTAGTGACTGGATAAGGCCCACGAATGATCGTGTTTTGTGGCATACCCTTGGGGAAGCCTACGTCCAGCAGTGGACTAGTATAGGCTGATTGATTGATTATACATACATACATCAGATCACATCACTTTCGATCCCGATAAACCAATTTAACTTCCTTGACACTTATACACACTCGGCGGTTATATGTACTAACGTCACCCTTTTTCAATATGGCGTCTATCTGATAGTTATACTCTTTCCACAGATATCCATGGTATGGTTTTGATATGCCAGAACCACCGGCCTATCCGACTATTAGAACTGTCCGATATCCGAAGGTATGTTTTAGTTAGTGATTGGCTGTTAGCTTATCACTTATAAGTAACGAAATATTTCCTTTTAGGTCAGGTATAAAAAAGTAGCAATAAAAATATAAAGAGAGATTGAATATATAGTAAAAAATAGAGAAAGAAATGTTACTCATCAGTATTTTTCAGTTTCTTGATTCTACCTTATTTCGCTTATTTCGACAAATAGGCAGGTTTCATCACGATATTTCCCCTCATTTAATCAGCACATGGACAATCTAAACGGTTATCCATACGAATAATTCCAAGGCCCGTGTTGCTTAACTTCGGTGATCGATCGAGAATCGGTGAACCAAAAGTGCTATATATAAGTGCCGTTAGTTATTAATCATGAGTGTAAATCGCGAATCTCTTAAAACTATGTATGTATATTATACATGTTTGTATTTTTTCAGATGAACACAAACAACCCTGTGGCCACGGCGTATGTGGTCAGTCTGAAGATACCAAAATACCTGTTTCCACACCCTTTACAACTGCCTACGCCCGTGGATAAAGGTAAGAAAAGAAAAATATACCGTAGTCATGGTAACCAATGTTTTTATACTATCAGGAACTTTTTGAGATATTTGAGACGAAAATATAATCCTAACAATATTTCGTCATGGCATGTCTCAAGACAGTGGATTCTGTTAGACAATGGGCTAGTAATTACATTTACATTTTAAAACTGGCGCCACTATGCATTGTCATAGCCACTATACGTTCGCGTGCTACGAAATGAAAAATATTGTCTTTTGTTCTTATAAACTTCAACATTATAAAAAGTTACTGGGACTGCACTTTTAGCGCTGACTGTACTTGTAACGTCACCCTTTTTCTATGTGTTGTCTGACTGTCAAATGCCTTGCTGGTACGATCCATACACACAACCACGAACCAAATATAAAGAGGACCCGGTGAAAGGAGCGGTCCCCGTTACGCGATGCCGAGTCCAAATGGCGTGTTTTAATTGGTGCGGAGTCTAAAAATGTGTAGTAGAAAGAAGATACCTGATTTGATTGGCCAATGCCGTGTTTTAATTGGTTGTAATATCCCCCCTCCATCCCGCATACCTCGTTTCACCCCGCGTAATGCCACGCTAGTTTCCATACAAATATTGCGTAAGGCCCACTCCTCTTATTAATTACTCCATGCATGCAACATATAAATTTATAATTCCAGATTGGTACATCCGCTGGTCGAGTTGGGTCTCGGAGAAGCAGGTGGCTTTGCTGATGCTGAACAGGTCCCAGAATACGACGCTGGCAGTCACATGCAGCGCAACTCAATATAGCTGTCAAGAGGTAAGTGCTAATCTAGGACATGACAAAGTTGGTAGCTGTTTAAGGGTATTGTATTCCAAAAATAAATTCATGATCAGTCAAAAATCCGATTTTTCAAGCGCAGCGGCGCTGAGTACCGCGCGGTTCAGGGCTGTTTTTAGCGGCCGGACGGAATATGAAATATAAAAAGGCGCGAATTTCAAAACATCGCGACACGTTTTACCCTCAATCTGGGCTGAAGCAAAAAAGAAGAATAATCATTTTAGCAAATTCGTAGTTAAGTAGAATAACAATCGTAATTTAGTAGTAGTTAGATAGCAGTTCAATTTGGTACACAAAAATAAATTACGTAAATAGAATGCTAACTAGCTTCCGTTTGTCCCAGCATGTCGTTGTAGGCTACTAAGGGACTAGGGGTAAATAGAATCTACTGAGCGATATGCTTGTTACTAATTGTTTTGTTATGATATCGCAACCCGAATATTAAGTTTGAATCCCTTTAGGGTAAACCGAACCTTGGAGACATGAAAACATCTTCTTGGTCACTTATTAGCATGTATTGGGTTTTAATGTCATAAGAAACATCAGGTTGCTAGCCCATCGCCCAATTCATCCATATACCCTAGTCCCATAGTCCTACGACATGCCGGGAATAACGGCAGCTAGTTAGCATCCTTTTTACGTCCCAGCTACATGATAAATTTATAAATCTAATTATAAAATATCTCCCACTGAATAAACCCAATGTTTATACATAGTTCTCTTCATCATTATCTCCAGATAATGCGTGACGAAGTGGACTCCTCAAGGTGGTCAGGTCTTGGTGCTGAACCATCGGAAGAGGAATGCGGCTGGTGCGGAGGCATAGCAATCACAGGGAGTGGCAGCAAACTGTTTACTACTGCGCCTATCAGCGACAGCGATATAGGTGTGTTAAGCTAGGTTTGGGAGGGAGTAGGGTTGGATGGGTGACCATTTAAGTGATTTTTGTAATGCTTTTTAGTTTATGGACTGGTTTACAAACGTAGCTCTTTCGGGGTAGTTCGAATTTTAAATTTATACACTGTGACACCCTCTGCCAGGTGGATTAATGACCTGAAGAAGGTCGCTGGTAGTGGCTGGATGAGCGTCACGAGTGACCGTGTTTTGCGTACACTTGGGAAGGCCTATGTACAGCAGTGGACTGTTATATGCTTATTGATTGAATAGGCTTGACTATTGTTATTGTCATTGGACTACTACACCGAGAAAGACTATATAAATGATGTTTTGTGATTTAAATGATTTTTTGTGTGGTTATGGCTTCACGTTCCGGTTCTTATTGGGACTCCCCTTAAATTTGTTATAAAACACTATTTGTTGAATGTGAAGCATTAATCATGTTCTATTGAAATTTAATGTACACATTGTCTGCAGAGTTTCTTGGCATTTTTTCTCTCCAGAGATTTTACTTTACGAAGTGCCAAGGTTAATAAATCTAATTAGATTTATTTTTAAGATGTAGTTTATGTTAATGAATTTTTTATATGAAATATGTTTTTCTTTTTTTTAAATTTTCAATATTTTTTTTATTTAATTCATTTAGCGCTGAAATAGACGAATAACGTGAATGTATGCATTTCTTATTTATATATATAAAACCTTACGTTCTTTCTACCATCCCAGGAACTTGGCGTCACGCAGTGGCTTTAGGTGATCATGCCATCACACCCCTAACTCAGGGAGCTTTCGAAATAACCCAGCTACTAGGATGGGACGAACGACGGAGTATGCTGTAAGTATAATATACAGGGTTACCAGTTAAGTCGACCTATTCCCGTTAAGGGCGTGTAGTACTCATCATATCTGATTAATTTCACTATGGAACACCCCAACTTAAACCTAACCGTTTTCGAGATATTTGAGTTTAAGTATTTTTTATCAAAATAGCCGTTTTTTTACTATTAATTTTTTTTTTATTAATTTGCGACTTTTATCATTATTATTTTTACTTTTTTATAAGCTAGATTAAATGTTTTATAAGATTAATAACTGAAATAGTACATAAGCTGTATAATACACTAGCGACCCGCTCCGGCTTCGCACGAGTATAAAATATATAGCCTACTTCACTATTAAATTAATTTAATGGAAGTTATTATACATATAAACCTTCCTCTTGAATCAGTTTATCTACGAGTATTTAAAAAAACCGCATCAAAATCCGTCGGGTAGTTTCAAAGATTTAAGCATACAAAGGGACATAAGGACAGAAAAAGCGACTTTGTTTTATATTATGTAGTGATTCACGTCCTCTAATCCCTTTCGGAGTGGACAGAACCTTGGATACGATAAAATCTTTAAGGTCAGTTCTTAGCATGATGCTAGCTTGGACGTAAAAATAATGCTAACTAGCTGCTGATCTTCCCGGAATGTCGGAGGAGGCGACTAAGGAACTAGGGTTAAATAGAGTATATTGGGAGATGGGCTAACAACCTGTTACCAATGTTCCATATGTCATCAAAGCATTAATATACAAGCAAATAAACAACCAAGAAGATAATTTCATGTCTCCAAGGTTCTGTCCACCACGAAAGGGATTAAAAGACGTGAATGTATACATATGTATTAAAATGTAATAATCCCTTAAGGGTAAACAGAACCTCTTTATACATATTCATATTCATTTCTTCTCTGCGGGATTTTGCTTTACGTAATGCCATTAGTTTAATTAGATTTATTTAATTATTTTTTTAAATTAACTATTTGTAATGACAACTTTTCCGGTGGAAATGTTTTTTTTTTACTATCAATAATTGATTTTATAATCCTCATATTGAATAAAAATCATTTCATTTCATTTTATAACCAATGCCTTTTTTCCTTAGCTACTTAACCGGCACAGCGATTGACAAAGCGGGTGAACGTCACATATACCGGGTTCATGTCCCGGTAGAGGCAGGCGTGTGGCCATCACCCCCAACCTGTCTTACGTGCCCACAATCACCTTTTACAGTGGACGATGAAGAAACTACTACAGGTGTGAGTGATGTGGATGTAAGTATCAAGTATTTTTACTACTTAAAGACATTGTAGGATCCACTGTGTCCTACAGGAAAAGAGGAAGCTTTCTACCTGGGCAGGTGTTCGTCTAGGCTAATGGCCTGACTTGGAAATTTGTATATACCTTGTTTCCGACAAATATTTCAATTGCATGTTCTAGGAAATTTATTTGAGCAATTATTATTTTATTCTTGGCGGCGTCATCTGTGGTAATTATATTTAACTAATTGCGACTTAGGTTTACATAGGTTTCTCTCTGTGTGTGGCGCTCTAGAGGTCGCCTCAACATGGTTTGGACATGTTATGCGGATGAATGATTGTAGATTGACAAAAGGAATATGTGGGTGAAGTGGAAGGGCACTTACGTAGGGGCCGGCCCAATAAGACATATGATAGTAAATAGAAGACGTATTAAAAAGAGTAAACTTAGAAGGACCTATAACCACCGAGTGTATATGAGGAGATGTATGAGTGTCAATGATTTGAAAATGGTTTGTCGGGATCAGGGCAGATGGCGATCCGTGATGTCTGTCTGTAGGGAAGCAGGCGTGATGTGTATGTAGAACTTATATTTATAAAATGTATGTTTCAAAGATTCGGCGTAGCTCAGTTGTTGCGGGCATGACTCAGTATCAGTGGGTACAGGGTTCGAATCCCGCCTGAACATGTACCAATAGAAATAAAATAATATTCTGATTTTCTATAAACATTTTCACAATACATATACATTTCTGAAACGCACCAAGTACTACGGTGAGGGAAAACATCATGAGGAAACCTACCTGTTTCTCCAAACAGGTACATCAGTGCTTGTAAATGGCGACATGCCTTACCACCTGTCACATTGAGTACTGACTATCTGATCAACATATGGGTTCGGGTGACCATAGAATTAATACATCCGCAATTGCGGACAGGGATTAAGATTTTTATTTTGTCATTCAGTGATTTTAAGCGATTATTAAGCAGGTACTATCTATAGATGTATGTATGATGTATGTTTTATATGATGATAGATTTATGTATATTTACCAAAAACATATACATATTTTTCTTTCAGGACTCAATGAACATAACCTCCATGCCGACATGGCCATCTTCAACCCTCAAACCTCACGAGGGTGAACAGAACGACAGTTTACCAACGCAGTGTTTGTACAATAGAGCCTATTTTAGCAAAAACTTCTCCTATTTCATACAGGTATGTATTATCAATCGTTATTATTTGTGAACGTATACTACTAATACTTTATACTAATACTTTTCTAAAGGTGAAATGGAATTTATTTATAACTAACGGGCTTCATGTCTGTGACCAAGGCTGCTGCAACGTAGCCGAAACGTCGGGTTAATAAAGGTAACTTAATTATATAAAAACTTACGCGATAAGTCCCGTTAGTTATTAATCATAAGTATAAATCGTGAATCTATTAAAACTGTAATTTATCTGTTTATTTATTACATAATTTTTCATACATATTTTCTCACAACTATACATATTGTTACGAGCATCGTCTTGAACATTCGGTGCACAGCCGCAGCATAGAATGTTTGAATCAAGGAAGGTACTAGAAGCATTAGTACAAGTGCTTAGTAGAAGTGTTTATTACAAGTGTTTAGTACATGTGCGTGTACCATATGGGTACAAATAAAGAAGATTCTCGAACATGGAGTTCTTATTTACGGATAGGACCCAAGCACGTAACAATATGTATATACAAACGTTTATTGATATGCGTTCACGACCGTACAACCATTTTTGTGATGGTCTATGGTCACTTAAAACCTACTTTTAACCTTTTAATTAATATACAAAGTGACAGTTAGTAACCCATGTCACCGTATAGATACTGACTATTGCCTATTTGGAGAAAAACATAGGTTTCTTCACGATGTTAATCTACATCGAAATAATTAGAGTAGTTTTTGAGAGACTCGCTATTTTCATTCATTTTAAAAACAAAGAATTTTACAATGTCGGGTAACAAATGTAATAAATACTTTGTTTATAAAATATACGCGATAAGTCCCGTTTTCTTATAAAATAATTGGAGTACATTCCTCATATACATGTTTCCGTTTCTAATAACACCTGTAATGTGTCTACCCTTTCCAGGAATGTCTGGGTCCAGGTCCGCCAGCGACCTTCGTGGTTTCTTCGCGAGGTGAGAGGTTGCTAGTCCTTTGGGATGGAGAACCCTTGAGGCAACGGGTGGCGCAACTCGCCAAGCCTCGAACCCGAGTCTTTAAGGTGGAGGTATGATATACATGTGTGTGTGTGTGTATTCAAAACGGTCAGTATGGGAAAGTCTGAAACTATAAGAGATACGAAGATTGTTCTTAGGAACCATGTCACCGATTTTGATAAAAAGAAAAACTGCATTCATACTTTATTTGATAAATAAACTGTATCCAGTTCGGGAATCGAACCCGGTTGCTTTGAAAAATTAACTTGCACTTTTTTCTTTTTAAATAGCGCAGTTTTGAATGCGCCAACCTGTGCATATATATATATTTGGGTTACTATTACACCAATTGAACTAGCCCCTTGACTTTAAGACTAGTGTTAAGGGTACTCAACGTATATTTAACAAATATATACAGTTATACATAGATGAGTAAGTAATTCGACGTAGCTCAGTTTATTGAATTTATAAGTACATTTTCGTAACAAAAATACATTTACGAAATGCGTCGAATACTACGGTGAGGGAAAACATCGTAAGGAAACATACCTGCTCCCAAAACAGGTAATAATTAGTGCTTGTAAATAGCGACATTTCTTACCTCCTGTCTCATTCAGTACTAACTATCTGGTTTCACGTGGTTAGATTAGATTTATTTATTTCACTGTAACAATGTCCACATAAAAAAATACAATTAATAGATGTCTAAAGATTACAGTGATAGTCATTGAAATTTGCAATTATATAAAATTAAAAATGTCAAAATAAAATAATAATAATAATAGTACAATATAACAAAATAATAATTTAAAATACAATATGTACATTAGTACTGTTTCGTCTCGTACTCTTTTACAGAGTAAAACGCGCTGTCCAGCAAGAATTTCTTTAGTCGGTGGCAGAACGTTTCGTCATCCTTAATATAACGAATTTCAGTGGGAAGGTGCTCGTAATACTTGGGCCCCACCACCCTAGGGTTCCTGCGCGCGAACCTCGTGCGGTGCGCCACCGCCGCGAGCCGCCCCGCGTTACGAAGCGACCGTTCGCTGCCCACGCGGCGCCCAAGCGAACCTAGCCTCTTCCGCACAAGGACCATCACCTCATATAGGTAGATGGAATGAAGTGTCATTATGCCATGCTTCTGGAACACAGTTCTACACGTCTCACGAGGCCTCATTCCATCCAGAATCCGTAAGGCCCGCTTCTGAAGGACAAAAACGCGATTCACGTCGACAGAGTCACCCCAGAGCAGGACCCCGTAGGACATAATGGAATGGAAATGAGCGAAATACGTTTGCCTTAACACTGAACCCGATACCAGTGGTCTCAGCTTACGCAACGCATAGGCCGCCCCACTCAGTTTTTCACATAGCGATTGGATGTGGCCTTTCCAATTCAACTTGGAATCTAATGTGAAACCTAAAAAGCGACATTCACTCGCGAATGGTATCGGGCAGCGCACAACAGCAGGCCTCGCCATCTCCTTTATCGAAAACAATAACACCGATGATTTTGAGTCATTTAATATTAGGCCGTTGCTCGAGAACCAGTCGTGCAACTGTTTGAGTACTTTGTTAATTTTTATATTTAGGTCTTCATACGTTTTCGCACAGACTACAACCGTTGTATCGTCAGCAAATAATAATATAATTCCGTCCGTAATATAATATGTCAAGTCGTTAATAAATGTCAAAAATAATATATTTCCTAGGGATGATCCTTGTGGGACACCGATTGAAATATTGCCCATCGGAGACCGAAATCTATGCCCGCCAGCAGCTATTTCAACCGCCTGCTTTCGATCAGCCAAAAAGGATGAAAACAAGCGAAGTGGGCCCTGCCTTACTCCGTATGCTTCTAATTTTTTAACGAGAAGGCTCGGTCGGATCACGTCGAAAGCCTTCGTCAAGTCGCAGAAGATCCCGGCCGCCACATACCTATCGTCCAAGCCCGTCATGATGGCGTCAATAACTTCGTACGCAGCACCAGCTGTTGACCGACGCTTCCGATAAGCATGTTGGGCGTCGCTAAGCAGACCATTTCCCTCAAGATGCTCCGTCAGGCTCAGTGACAATATGGACTCAATTATTTTGGACAAGGTGGGGACTATGGTGATAGGTCTGTGACTCTCCACCCGTGTCTTGTCACCCTTTCCCTTGTATATTGGGCAAACTCTAGTGCACTTTAACGCATCGGGATAAGTACCGGAAATAAACATGTCATTGATTAATTTACATAATTTGTCAACTAAAATAGGCCATATAGACAGGAGAACTCTTACTGAAATGTCATATATATCTAAAGTACTGGACGAATGTAACATACGTTTAATAGTTTTATTTAAAATGTCCGTGGTGATAATTGGTAGAATAAAATTGGGAATATCCCTATGTAGTAAATAATTCCGTAAGTGATCTAAGGCTGCTTTTTCATTAGGATATAATGTTGGTTCGAGGTTAATAAAATTACTACCTTCGCAATAGCGGAGATGGACACCTGAATCTGACTACCCCGCAAGGGTTAATGGTCGTGAACGTACGTCTTTGTCCCAGGCCAGTTCTAAATACAATTATATGCCTTTCTTCTAGGTGCAATCTCAAAGGGCGGCTCGAGTGCGTCTCTTCCTACCTCCTGGCTTTAGGGAGGCAGACGACTTTCCACTCCCATTAGTATTACAAGTGTGAGTAAACAGTGCTAAGGTCATTTATTTATCAATGAAATCTTTACAATAAATTAACAAAATATTTACAAACTTAAAACTAATTAAACTAATTTACCTATAAATTAAATATATCTCAAAATTTGTCGCTGTCGTTGGAGCGCAGAGTGCCCAATATGCTGGCAGCGTTCCCCCTCTGAATAGCCAGACTAATCCTCTGGCGGAGGAAGCTACCAGCTCTGCGATATATTATGCGAGTGTGCGTTATTTCATAAATAAATACATACATTCACGTCCTTTGATCCCTTTCGGGGTGGACAGAACCTCGGAGATATAATAGCTTGTAGGACAATTTTTAGCTTGAATATTGGGATTGTGATGTCATACGGAACATTGGTGGCAGGTTGTTAGATCATCGGCTTATAGATTCCATTTATATCTAATCTCTTAGTCGCTTCCTATGACATGTCGGTAAGATCGGCAGCTAGTTAGCATTCTTTTTACAGCAGCACGGAACCAAGGCTCTGACCAAGATCAAGTTTATAAGTATACATATCAAATTAATTAAATTGTTATGTGTTTTTTTAATGTTATGCATTCAATTTGCAATAATAAAATTTTATTGTAACATGTTTTCGTTTTGAATTTTAATATATTTTATAATTTTATTTGTTATTGCGTAAAATATAAAAATGTTATTATATAGAGCGCCACACACAGAAACCTAATTTGCAATTAATTTTTCATAAATATCACAGCGCCAGCAAGAAATAAAAAAAAAAATACAAAAATCAATATCCTAGAACGCACAATTAAAAAGACGAAGAATAAGATATTTACATATTTCCAACTCAGGCTATTAGCCTGGACAAACACCTGCACAGGTCGGAAGCTTTTTGTATTCCTGTAGGATGCAGTGGATCCTACATATGTATGTAAATATTCCTCTTATAGGTCCACCCAGCCTGGCCACCAGCTGGTGACGGAGCGGTGGCAGATGGACTGGAACTGGTACCTGGCCACTGCGAGGAACTTCATCGTGGCGCAGATCGACGCCAGCGGCTCCGGTGGACAGGTAAATAGTCGGACTATTAGGGTGGTTGACTATATGGACTACCTCCGTGGCGCGTTTGGTTGAGTACCTGAACGCTAATCGTGAGGTTCCAAAGAAGGTGGAGGCAGAGTTAAGAACTACGCTTTTCTTCTGCTTTACAGTCTGGTTGTTGATTGTGTATGCTATTTATGTATTTATCTATATGTAGAATGAATATATTTCTTAAATAAACGTTGACTAGTACCCTTAACACAAGTGTTAAATGAACTTACCAAGGAGCTTGTTCAATTGATGTAATAGTGTCCGAAATATTATTATTATATGAGGGTAGTTGGTAAGGCTATGTGGAATAGGATCCAAGTGTGGTGAAATACATATGTTTTTACGACTACTAATCCTTGTAGGGAAGTCAAAGCTTTCTCTGTCTAACTACGTCATTGTAAAAGAAGTTATTAGGTATATAAAACACGCTAAGCGCTGTCTGTTGAAAAATGGGTTCAGTGTGACCTTAAACACCTTTGCTATATTGGAGAGGGTCAACTTATGATTACCTAGCTACGTCTTTTTTATGGATAGAACGATCTAAATGTATTTATGAGTACGTAATTCGACGTAGCTCAGTTGTTTGGAGCTTGACTCTGTATCAGTGGGTACAGGGTTCAAATCCCGCTTGAGTACCAATGAAATGAATTTCTATGTAATTTACGTAATAAAAACACACTTACGAATTACATCGAATTATACGGTGGGGGAAAACATCGTGAGGAAACCTACCTGTTTCTCGAACAGGTTACTAGTGCTTGTAAATGGCGACATGGCTTACCACCTGTCACATTGAGTACTGACTATCTCATCAACACATGGGTTCGAAGTGTCCATAGAATTACTGCCTTCGCAATTGCGGAGATGGACACATGAATTTCTAACTACCTCGCAAGGGTATGGTCGTGAACGCGTTTGTCTTTTGTCTTTTTAAGTACCTTAATGTATATAAATATTTTCAGGGTGAAGAACTGCGAACGGCAATATATCAAAACATGCTTTCTGCTGATATTGAAGACCAAATTGCCGTTTTAGCGTAAGTATAGTAACTGTGTGTGTTTGGGACTTGTGTTTTGTAATCAGTTGCGGTTATCCGTTTTGTTAGAACTGAGTTTCATAGCAATAACTTGAGCTGTTGACTGCCAACTCATCATCACTAACATAGTATAAAACCAAGTCGCTTTCTCTGTCCCTATGTCCCTTTGTATGCTTAAATCTTTGAAACTACGCAACGGATTTTGATGCGGTTTTTTTTAATAGATAGAGTGATTCAAGAGAAAGGTTTATATGCATAATAAATCTATTAAATAGTGGTGTAGGCTATATATTTTATACCCGTGCGAAGCCGGAGCGGGTCGGTAGTTACTAATATTTCTTATTATTTGCACCCCAATGAAAGGTTAAATTTGACGAAAGATTTATGTTTAACTCTGAGAGAAGTATGCATTACAGAGTGGATAGGAAGAACTCATTGAATAACCTTACTATATGTTCGTATTATACGTTCACACATCGCTTCTTGATACATCACCATTCTTACACAGCTTGACGCAGTCAGTGTCTACATAAGTAACCAGTAGATCAACATATATACATACACATAACGCCCTTCTCCCTACAAAGGAAAAGACAGAGATCCTGGATTCTCGTTTTTTCCGATCCTGACAAACCACTTTCGCTTCATTCACTCATACACACTCGGCGGACTCCAGTAGATAACTATCTATATATCCAGTAGATAATCCATCCTATTTCGATAACGAAACCTAAACATCCTCATTAACAAGTCCATATGTCAATGAATGTCTGTCCCCGCCACCTGTGACCGCATTTCAACGGCATTAATCCCACTTTTGCGCAGAACCGACGACCGTTGGAGCAAAGCGGTTCTCGAATGGCGACCGCGTCTCGGTAAACGTAGTATAGGACGCCCCCTGCCAGATGGACAGATGACCTGAAAAAGGTCGCTAGTAGTGGTTGGCTGAGGACCACGAGTGATCGTGCTTTGTGTACCCTTGGGGAGGCCTACGTCCAGCAGTGGACTGACATAGGCTGATTGATGCACATGTTTGTTCCAGCTACATAAGAGACAACTTACGCATGGTGGATGGGACCAGGGTTGGGGCCCATGGGACGGGCTACGGAGGCTGTGCTGTGGCCTCCCTCGCGGCTACGGAGCCTGCCAACCTCACACACTGCATCGCCGCCATCACACCTGTTGCCGATCTTACGCATCATAGTAAGTGGAATGAAGATAACCCAACTAACGACGTATCTTACGACATTAGGAACACCAAGCTGAGACGGACCCTTTTTGAGATGGTGTCTATCTCCGCAATTGTGATAGGTAGTACTCAATGTGACAAGTGACTCTCGATTTACAAGTATTGACCTTTTGTACAACCGTACTATTCGGTGCATTTCACAAATGTATTTTTATAGCGAAAATGTCCATTGAAAACGAAAAACTTATTTTTATTCGTACATGCTCCTAGGTTTGAACCATGAACTTTGGTGCAGTGTCAAGCCATACTAAGCTTTGCCTAATTTCATCGCCATGATTGTAATGAGGAATCTAATGGAGTTAAACTACCTCTATATTCGTTCATTTATGTAGTAAGCGACAAAGAGCGAGGTCGTCGTCGTCGTCGACGTCGTAATCTCCTCAAATATATGTATACTAGGTCAGTTAAATCCACTTTTCACCATATTGACAGCGTCAAACTTGACAGATGGTAACAAAACCCACTTATCAAAAGTACTACTACCTGACTACCCAAACTACCCTATTAATCTACTACTCCCCAGATTCCTACTGGACAGAGCGTTACGGCGGCTACGGCAGCATTCCAGCAGCAAAACTCCGAGCAGCAGCCGCGTGGCGAAGGGCTGGCAACGTTCCACCTCGAAGGGTACTCCTGGCGCACGCCACGGCTGATGTCAGGAGTCTCCCGTCACACGCTCTGTCGCTGGCCAAGTCCTTTGTCAAGTCCAGGGTTAAATATAATCATTTGGTAAGTGGGCTCCTAATTTCGGAGACCAGCATTCAAGTGTCTGATTACCCTAACATGATAAAAATCTGAGTATGTTTATACAATGTAAAGCGTATGTTTATGTTTGGTAAGTTGGAGTGGTTAAGTTGTAGGTGTAAGCAAGTACGAGGAGTTGTATAGATGGTAATTAAGAAAGAATTTAATTGTATTGGAATTATGCTAATTTATACTTTTGTTGATGGCATGTCGTTGGAAAAAACTAAGAGTTTAAGACTATGAGAGGACATGAATGCTATTGGAAATTGGGTTTGTTCCCGAAGTTTTATATGAATGTCAGCAAAAGCTTTTAACTATATAAAATTTCACCTAAGAGTATTGTCTTTGTCACTCCGTACTTTTCAAAAGAAATTCAGAACACATCTCTTGACTACATATTAGGACGTGACTATACACTGAGAAAGTGATATGAGCAATAACGCATCCTTTTACCCATTTTGTAAAATACATACATATATTCACGCCTCCACGTATCAAACGGAATAGGCAGAGACTATCGATCGCCACCTGGAACGATCCTGACAAATCTCTCTTGCTTCACTCACACCAATTACCCTTCTCATATATGATCTTCTGTTCTTCACACTACGTACACTTGAGAAGAATGTCTCCAATTTGATCTGTACAAGTTCCATTTTTATTGACATTGATACATAGAACATATGCCTCCGTAATCATTTTTAACTTTTTCTAAATTACAGGTCTACCCAGATGAGGGCCATGAATTGACCAATTCTCAAATGCATCTCCACACAGCTCTCGAACAGTTCTTCGATGAATGCTTTGGCCCCGTAGTCCTTGACGACTGGGACTCTATGGGTGTAGGCGGGCTGTTTCCCTTCAGAGAATAAGAGGCACTGATGGTTTATACAACATACAAGTGAAGAACATTATGTAATACTCAGATCCTGTTACAAGATATATTTACCATCGTTACGTGACACTTTTAAGGCAGTAAGACTTGAGTAGAGATCCCGCCACATACGGTGGCAGTAGCCAAACTTGGAACTAAATTTGACGTTACCGCCATTGCGTGTTATTTTGTATGAAAGGTAAATTTAGTATTACCAGCGTTATGTTTTTTGCCCACTCTTTGTAATTTTTATGTTTGTTAAGGGTGATTATAATAAATTGATTTCCGGAGTTTCTTGTTAGTTCTTCTCCAAGCTAGGGTCTCCGCTGATCTAACCTCGGTAAAAAATATGTAAAGACAATGCTCAGTGCCATGTTTGAAATAATAGTTTTAAGAGATTCGCGATTTATACTCATGATATAAGATATAAGGGTGTGTATAAGATTGATTGCAGCTGTGGGAAATCCTACGTCGAACACACTAAACGGTCTATTGCGGACAGAGTGAAGGAACACATAATATATGTAATATATAATAAGAAGGATAAGTCCCGTTAATTATTAATCATGTTTGAAATAGTTTAATAAACATATTTTGACTTTGATATATTAATTTGTTTTATTTGAGTTTATAGCTCTGCAACCAAAGACCGTTACAAATGAAACCTATAATGTATCGAGCCGTATGGCACAGTGAGTGCTAGTTTTGGCGTGTTTACTGGTAACACTGAATTACGCGACTGTGGCGACGCCTCCAACTGCCACCGTATGTGGCGGGATCTCTAAGTGCTGTAATAAAGGTCTTTGTCAAATCAAACTTGTCAATAGATAGGTTGTGTCAAATTTGACAGATGGTAAGTCTATTGGCGTTTACAGATATTGATTAAATCCAGAAGGACAGATTATTTTTTGGTTCAGGAAATAATTATCACTTATTGTACTTATCATTCTTGGTTCATGATTTTGTTTCCTTTAGTAATCAGTATCTAATGAAAAGCTAGCCAAAAGTATTGTGAGAATAATGTTTTGTCCACGAATACATAATATGGAAGAAACAATTTCAAAATGTGATGAATGACGAAATCGAATGCTTAAGTAAAGTCTAAAAAGTTTAAGTCTAAAATGTTTTTTATTTTAGTCTAATTTATAAATTTGTAACTAGGTTTTTTTTAAACTTATGTGATAGTAAGTGTTGTATCTTTAAGCAATTACCTCTTATTTTGTACTGTATTTTTGTAGGTAATAGAAACAAAAAAATGTCATAGAATCGTCTTAAAGAAACAATTCAAACAGATATTTTGTTCAGTGTACCGTACCGTATTTTCAACATAAAAAGTATTTAAACGTGAATTTAAACCAACAATACTTTAATGGATGTAGATGTGATTTATATAATAAATTGTTAGTTTTCTAAAATTTTGTCGGACGTCAAGATCAAAATAAAGCTTTTTGTGAAAATGACATTAAAATAATGTTAATATGAATCTTATGATAGGTGTAATCTCAATTAAGAGATTTTATAGCATAGTTAGACATTGATTGATATGATGATTTGATTGTGGAGCCGTGAACTAATTGTATCTAATTACATTACCAAATACCTACGAATTTATCCAATTGGAAAGAATAATATTGAACCTCAAATTCACAAGTGTTCGTCCAGGATAGGCAATCATCCATTTTCAGTTGACCTCAAGTAACTTACAATAATTATGAAAATGTAGATCCTCTTATAATAGTTTATTAATCATTTAACCAGTATAAAGTTACCTGCACTTTAAAAGTGATATGCAAGGGTTCGAGTTTGAAGTACTAAACAGCTACTGATTTCAATCCAAAAAACACGGCAGATTCAATCTTATTGTTATATCAATGTGACCTTAGATATTTATCCTTGTTAATAAATCTAAATCTATTTTTGTCACTTCAAATATCTATACGTGTTCGATGTTTCATAATATGTACCTATTTATTTCCGCTGTTCTTCATAATGTTACTACTGATTGAGAAATTATTAAATTGCGACCGCCATTGGCCATTATGAAACTATTTATGATCTGTATACACATATGGAGTCAATAAATTATTAAATATTAAATTTCGAGTATTTAGTTTATATTTTTATTGATATCGGTTACTATATTATATTGTATATTAGCTAAAAAGCCTCAATAAGTGACTAGTCTATGCAGAATAGTCGCCTCAAGTAACATTCTACTAAATGTTGTGAACGCTAGTCAATCAAGTATTGTAAACTAAGTTTTTAATATTGAGAATAATTGTTGATTTTTAAGCAATTTTAGTTGATAGTATATAAACTTTAACTGCAGTCCCTTGAGTCTATGACTTGATTAGAATTAGTTCAGTTGGCAAACGTGTTGTAGGAAGCGACTAAGGGACTAGGGGTTTCTTTTGTATTGTTAGGCCATAGACTCATGAATGTTCCTAAATTCCTAGCAAATTTGTCCCTGGCTAAAAATTACAAATATTTAAAACCCCAAAAACCAGGTGTCCAAGTCTACTTATACGTTTAAGCACAATCGTATGTTAATATCAATTCAGTAATAGTGTAAAGTTGGTAGTGGATTAGCAAGTGTAAATTTCGCCATTGAAAACTGCCTGAGTGTCAAATTTTACTTTAAAAATAGCGAAATTTGACACTTTGTATTGTGCTAAAACGCATTAGTAGACTTGGGTTACAAGGGATAATATGCTGAAATCTTATAATGTATATATTATTTAATATCTTAAACTATTTTTTTTCAGTCATATTTTGCTTGGACCATGTCTTTCGTTATTGCATATGTGATCAAAGTATATTTTTTATCTCTTAATTACACTGAGCTAATAAAGAGCTACATAAAATCCATACATGGGCATCACGCCAATTTCCCTGTAGAGGGGTAGGCAGAGATCACAGATCTCTCTGTCCCGATCCTGACAAAACACTTTCGATTCATTAAGCATCTATGTGTCTTTTTAAATAATCTGCTAATATTATTTATACTTGTTGTGCATCCAGGTTTTTGTAGAGATTTTTTATATGACGTAATTTTCTTACGATTTGTCTGGATCACGAACCAAATATAAAGAGGACTCGGCGAAAGGTGCGGCTCCCTATACGCGGTGCGGAGTCTAAAATGGCGTGTTTTAATTGGTTGTAATATCTCCCTTCCATCCCACGTAATGCCACGCTAGTTTCCATACAAATATTGCGTAAGGCCCACTCCTCTTATTAATTACTCTATGGTCTGGGTCCTTCATGGTGATCAATAAATAGTCTGTGTCTATCCCGGAAGGGAAGTAAAGTCATTAATATAAGTTTGTTTCTTACCAACTTAATTTGCATTATGCTCTATGTAAATTCTGATATTTGATTATAAGGTTAAAACTTGATGTGCTGTATTATAAAGTGAATCTTATGGATGAAAGTGCTTTCCTGTGTTTTAAATGGATTGAGTGTATATCCTTCAATGTTGACATTTGTTTTATAGTGTAATGAATAAAATTTATTGTTGCCTATATTTCGTTTTATTTTTATTCCACAAAAGAAGACAAACGCATTCACGACTATTCACCCTTGCGGGGTAGTCAGAGGTTCAGGTTTCCATCTTCGCAATTGCGAAGGAAGTAATTCTATGGCCACATCTAACCCACGTGTTGACCAGATAGTCAGTACTCAATGTGACAGGTGGTAAGCCATGTTGCCATTTACAAACACGTAACACAGTTTCGTCGAACAGGTAAGTTTCCTCACGACGTTTTCCCTCACCGTATAATCCGATGAATTTCGTTAATGTGTTTTTATTGCGAAAATGTACATAGAAATTCATTTCGATATTGGTACATACTCAAAGGGGATTTGAGCCCTGTACCCACTGATGCAGAGCCAAGGCCGGCGAATTATAATAGGTTGTAGGTAAATATATAAATGAATAAAACCACAATGTAGATTGGAATAATAGATTTATTCTTAAATACGTATCTTACATTATAGTTCAACATTGTTTCTACATTCTTGATTTAGGCTACCCGTGCTGATTCACGTAATACCTGAAAAAACAAAAGATATATTAGTTTGGAACGTATATAGAATGTTAACTAGCTGCCATTCTTCCTAGCATGTCTTAGACGGCAGGTAAACAGATAAGTGATTAGGAATTAAGTGATCAATGAGATAGCAACCTCTCAACATTTTATATCATTGCCATCACAACACCAACAGTTTTGCACAAGTGATTAATAGTCTATTATAAATCCGAGGTCTGTCCATCGCCATATACATATGTACGCATTCACAACCATTAACCCTTGCGGGGTAGTCAGAGGTTCAGGTGTCTATCTCTACAATTGCGAAGGTATTCTATGGCCACCTCGAACTCACGTGTTAACCAGATAGTCAGTACCCAATGTGACAGGTGGTGAGCCATGTCGCCATTTACAAGCACTAACTATTACCTGTTCCGGGAACAGGTAGGTTTCCTCATGATGTTTTTCCTCACCGTAATAAATATATATGTGTGATGACGATCATTTGATTTGACTACTACGGTAAGGGAAATCATTGTGTAGTAACCTATTTCTTTATTATTACTAAGGGTACTAAGTACGTAAATGAAAAACATCAATAAATTACATTCATTGGTACATGTCAGAACCGGGATTCGAACCTAGGATCTCTAATAAGATAGCAAATATCTTGCCCATGAAGCTACAGGCGATATAATTTTAGCCACTACAATACAGGCAGAGATCACTTATCCCCATCTGTCCCGATCTTGACCTTAACACAAGTCTTAAATGTACTTAGCAAGGGGCTAGTTCAATTGGTGTATTAATGTCCAATTATTATTATTATATTGTTAAGTAAAAGATAAAAGTATCATAGAAGTACCTATAACTGTCAAGAGTCGGGTAAATGTGGTTTCTCTTCATTGACACCTCCTCATACACATGAGCTTTATATAGATTACTAGCGACCCGCTCCGGCTTCGCACGGGTATAAAATATATAGCCTACTCCACTATTTAATGGATGTTATTATACATATAAACCTTCCTCTTGAATCACTCTATCTATTAAAAAAAAAAACGCATCAAAATCCGTTGCGTAGTTTCAAAGATTTAAGCATACAAAGGGACATAGGGACAGAGAAAGCGACTTTGTTTTATACTATGTAGTGAAGTAAAAGATAAAAGTATCATAGAAGTACCTATAACTGTCGAGTGTATTAGTGTCAATGAAGCTAAAGTGGTTTCGCTTCATTGACACTCATACACCTCCTCATACACATGACCTTAATATAGATTATAAGACCTCTGCTCACCTGCTTACTTCCAGCGGTTGTTCTCGTAGTCCCACTTGGAGGCGAGCCCTGTGACAGGGTTCATCTTGAGGTCCAGCATCCTCTTCAGCTGGGCCTTCTGCCGCTCCTCGCTGAACGTCTCCGGCAGCGGGTCGTACACTGTGGCATAGGAGGAATGTTTAAGACACTATTACACTATAGTATGTTCGTCTTAAGAAAATAGTGACGTCATAATGTCCCCACGATTTGACCAATGAGACGTGACAACGGTTGTCTGCAATTGGTCAATGTGACTTGTTTTCTTGTTTACTCAAGTCTCATTGGCCAGTTTAATTTTTGAATATCATAACGTCACTACTTTCTTAACGCGAATAACCTATAGTTGAACTAGCCCCTTGGTAATTTCAATTAAGACTTGTGTTGGGACTAGTCAATGTTTATTTAACAAATATATACACTCATTGTAATATAGTATATGATAATCAACAACCAGACTGGAAAGCCAAAGAATATGTTTAAACTCGACTTTCACCGAGAATCGAACCTCATGAGCAGTGATAAGGTGGTTAACCGTCCTCACCACAGAGGACTTTTAGCTTTAGTGTGACGGCCTTAATATGAAACATGAGTACAGTATAACTCATAACCTCCTTACTTAATTTAACCCTTCAAAATACAATTTGTTTCTCAAAGTTTCGACTATGGTTCAATGGCCGTGGTCACGGATCAACTGGTACCTTGCTTATAAAATATGTCTAATAAGTCCTGTTTTCTTGTAAAATGAATAAAAATTGCGAGTCTCTGAATAAACAAAACAAAAAAACAAAACGCATTCACAACCATTAACCCTCGCGGGGTAGTCAGAGGTTCAGGTTTCCATCTCCGCAATTGCAAAGGTAGTAATTCTATGGACACCTCAAACCCACATGTTGACCATCAGTACTCAATGTGACAGACAATTAATCTCTGAATAAAATTATGGAGTTACGTTTAAACCACTCACCATAAATCTTCATGGCCATGTATCCCCACATAGCGATGGAGATGAAGAAGAGGCCCCATCCGATGACGCCCTTCCACTCTCCGGTTGGAGCCTGGAACTCGCTGAAGGTCTGTCTGAAGGAGGCGCGGTACAGGGCTTTCTTCTCCTCAATGGTGAGCTTCCGCCAGTCACCTTTTTCCTTTTCGCGGAGAGCCTGTAAGGGTGGTTGTGTAGACGAATGGAGAAATATTCACATAAATATCAGGGGCTTAACTCAGATAAATCATAGTTCTGTGGAAATGCAATCGTACTTCAGAAGTAGTTCAATAGCGAAATTTGACTTTGAACTGCTATCAAACTATCCTATTGAATCACAATTATACTACTGGACTATGATTTTGCCTAAAAGCATTTAGTGGAGTAAGGCCTACACTCCCATAAATATCATCTTTACTTGATACTACTACTTAGATAATAATGTCTTCAGACAATTGCAACTGAGATGTGTAAGTTATAAAATACAAAAACAATTGATGCTTTTTTAATCATTATATTAAAGTTGAAAAATACCTAATTTTAGAACAAAAATTCAGCTCTTAATATAAAACTAAAAGTATATAACATAGAAAATAATAATATTTCCTTACCAAAACATCAGGGGTGTTGGCAGCGAAACGGATAGCGGGCATGGGGAAGTCGGAGCGGTCCATGTAGACGGGCTGCCCGTTGTAGCCAAAGCCTACCCAGTCACGGTTGCCCAGCTGTGAGAAAGACAACAGATAGTTATATATAAAATTATGGTTTATTTAGTTTGTGACTAAACCATTGAAAAGTAGAAGCTATATTGTAAAGCCACAATTGTAGAACAGACATGGATCTTCATTTTTGCCACTGTACAGGTACTTGATTATAAATTCTCATTGCCCTCTCATTGAAGTTATTCAATCATATCTCCATAAACATATCTCTATAATAAATAAAGCAAAAATATTAATACACTGAATAATCATCATAATTCTAAACTAATTTATGCAATAAAAAACAATTCCCAAAAATCAGAACTCTCCGTTTTCTATGATTGTGACCATATGTTTATTATTACTAAAAGCAGTACCACATATTCAAATATTTGCCAACAGTTTCTGTACCCTTACCAAACTGAAGAAAAGCATCAGAAGCTTAATCAAAATATAATGTGCATTATGCATTGCAATAAGTTTTTTTTATGTCAAGTATTAGATTGCCGCCTCACTGCGATACTGCTCTCCTATAAACTGACCATAAGCTTTTAACACTTCATCTTAAATGCGACACTTAAAAATTAATCCTAATGTTTGATATTGATGTTTTCTTTATAAAATTTAGGTCCTTTGTGAGGTATTCCAAATTCAATATACATTCTTCTTCTTCTTAGAGTGCCTCTCCAACTAGTGGAGGTTGGCAGTCAGCTCTGCATACTCCTTTTTGTTCTTAGCAAAGCTGAATATACATGTTTGAAGGCAATACTCTAACTAGGACGCTAACCACATATTTACCTTAGCGAGCTGGTAGCTGCTGGCACGAGTGCCAACGGGGGCTTTCATTGCGTGCATCAGAGCACGACGCATCACGAGGCTGGCCATTTTGCTGTGAACAGAAGAATATTTTTAAGTTACATTGAAAATAGTAATAAATATAGAGATTTACCTATTATTTCTACTAATTCTCAGAATCGGTTAGTCCTGAACATATAGTGGTTGTAAATGGCAACACTATGTAGCCCTATCACTATCACCAGCTGTCAAAACTTTAGTAACAACTGCGTAAATAGTTTATGTATCCATTATAAGAGATCTTATTAAAATGAACAATAGCAATTCTACTAATCTAATGTAGGATTACTCCATACCAATAATTTAATAGAAACTTGTGCTAACAAAGAATGAAGACTGATTATGATAAGATTATGTTATCAATATATGTGGGTTACCCAGAACGATTCAGGAATGTAAAGGGAATATTGATGTGCTGTGAAAACAGATCCTATAGGAATTCGTCATACATATATCACGCATTTAGTGATTCTATGTGATCAAATTGTATAGATATGTGAAAATGTACATTTAACATTTAGGTTAGATTAGAAAATGTCAAATCTACAGAAACACAAAATTACATAACCACATATTTTCAGGCCGAACATCTTATTATATGTAAATAGTATGTTTAAAACGATATAAGAGAACATTGTATATTAAATCTAAATATGGATTAATAAATATTTCATATAAATTCGTTGAGTAAATGGTAAAAAATGCACATTTATGAATTTACGATACATAAAACGATTTTGATATTTTTAAGACTCTAAGATTGCATTATTCGTGTTTTAAAGTAAATAAGACCGAAAATTATACAAAATTGTAAATAAAGGAGATGGTAAGCAATAAAAACTTACCGAAATCGATATTCGATAATCACAAAACCAAGAAATTACGCCAGAATTTTGGGAAAATGAGGGTGACTGACAAGTTATTGACAATTGACTGACAACGGGTGAATGATAAAAAAGCGTTTTTTTTTATTTATTTACACTGACTAAATAAGATAAAATTATATCAGCCATATCATCCTTTCCCCTATCCTTTCCATATCATCCTTTTCTTCCCTCCTTCTCTTACCAATTGTAATGTTCCCATTGGCTCGGCATTAATGGTCCAAACATAACCATTCAGTTTCATTTACACCATGAATTTAAATACACCTACTTTTCTCTGGCTTTACGGTACATTTAACTTTAAAATTAATGTGGATTTAATGTAACGTTTTAAAAATAATATGGAAAGATAACTTGCTCTTAAACAAACAAAAGAAAAGAAGTAAACAAGTGGTTAGTTGGGTTACTAATTCTTAAAACAGGATGACCGTCAATCTAGTTTTTCACAATATAGAAATCTTCCACCGCTGACGACACTTACCTCAAAGTAACAACAGTAATATAACCGTTAGAAAGTCACTGAAAACGAGCAATCATTGCCGGTATTTAAAATTCAATTTAGACCAAATAAATATTTTAATTTATTGTCTATTCCAATTAATAAGATGATTTGGTCTCGATTTTTCTCTCACCGAAGGCATCATGTCTTACGTGTAGTTGCTTAAATACCTACTACGTGTGTGACAAAATAAATATACATATTTACTAGGCAAGAAAACAAGACATGAGGTCAAAAAATCCATTTTAATTAACCATTAAAGATACAAACACACTAACCAGACAACTACATAAAAAGAAATAAAAGCTAGTGTCTAACAAACAAAAACATCACTTCCACGTATCATTATCATAGTCCCAACGCGAAGAAATTCCCGTGACGGGATTCACCCTTATATCCAGCATACGCCTCAACTGAGCTGCTTTACTTTCCTCACTAAACGTCGGGGGTCGGGGATCATAAACGTACCACTCACACAATAGGTAAAACCATAGGCTTATAGATATTCCAATGAGCGAGAACCCTAAAACGTATTTCCATTCTCCAGTGGGATAGGTGAATTCGGCGAATGTTTGGCAGAAAGAAGCGCGGTACAAGCCTTTCTTCTCATCGCATGACAGTTGCCGCCAATCACCCTTCTCCTTTTCTCGTAGTGCCTGCAAATGTCAAGCAAAAAAAAATGGCGTAAATTTTGATCTAGAATTTCTAATCTTTAGCCAATACAACATAAACATACGCTTCACGACTTGTGTATACACACTCCCTTTTTTATTGTGGCACGGTAGTCATTTATTGTGACGGCGTAATCAGAGGCTTGAGTGGGCACCGAAATTTCAAAGACATGTTAGGTATGGGTCACTCAAAGCCCGCGTTTCACTGGATAGTCAATACAATTTCTGGTTAATATGATATCAGTTAACTTTGCTTTGTCAGAACACCATCTTAATGGAGGTTTTACATACACACACATATCCACTTCCCTGTCGAGGGGAGGCAGAAATCAAGAATTCTTTTAATGAAACTTTAATTTTAACTAAAACCGTTAAATATCTCTTTTTAAAAGTAGAATGATCCATTTTATCAGATGCGAGATGTAGTCTCCACTTTAATAAAAACGAAGGTAAATTAAATTGACAATTTCACTTATATATTCACGACCTTTAATCCCTATCGGAGTGGACAGAACCTCAGATATATTACATCTTAGGTCACTTGTTAGCATGAATATTGGGGTTTCGTTGTCATAATGAAACATTGGTGACAGATTTGTAGTCCGACGCCTAATAGATTCTATTGAACCTTAGTCCTTTAGTCGCCTCCTACGGTAAAAACAGCAGCTAAGTTAGCATTCTTTCTACGTTTATATAACTACATAGAAATGATGACATAATCATATTGGACTCCAAGCTACTTAAAGGCACTATTACACTTACCAAGACATCGGCAGTATTTTCACGGAACCGAACCGCTGGATATGGAAACATCACTTCATCAGTGTAGCCGGCGGTGCCATTTTTACCCCACCCAACCCAGTCTCTGCTGCCAATCAAGGAACGGTTCCTTAACGTCCTAATTGGCCATGCTTTAGTTTCATAAATGATCACCCTCTGAATATGTGAGTACATGACCCGTGCACCATCAATTTATTGTTTTGGTTTTTGTGCTTGTTGATTTTTTCGTTACCGTTGCCATAGCGACGCGTCTGATTTTGGCAGATTGTCATTGGATGTATTCAGCCAGTTTTTTTTAAGGTTTTTATATACATGTACATGTATTATCGACCTACTTCAGTTCACTATAGGCTTCCCTCATTAAACACGAATACTTTTTAGTCAGCGGTTCGGCAATTATGTGCAGGTCATTTTACAATCATACATGAAACTCTATACATTTCATAAAAAGGGTGACGTTAGAAGTACCTATAACCGCCGAGTGTATATGAGGAGATATATGTCAATGAAGCGAAAATGATCTGTGAGGATCAGGACAGATCCGTGATCCCTACCTTCATGGAATCGGGCGTGATGTATGTATGCGTTTAACTCATTCGGAGCCAACGACACGCCTCGCGTTTCCATGAAAATTCTACTCGCCACGCCGCGGACACGCCTCGCGTGTCCATAAGTTTTCGATTATATCTCGAAAAGTACATGAAAAAATTTAATAAGAATTTGTGTACATGGTATTTACCACACGAATAACCATATATTCACGTGGTTTCTACTTTGAAAGAAGTTATGTTTATACTAAAAACGAACCCCTTGTGGGATGCCAAGAACACGCGACGCGTGTCCACTTTGAGTATGCGACCAGAGGTTCTAAAAGTTTGTTTAACTTTCCATCAAACTCACTACGTTAGCTTGTTTATTATAATATTAGTAATTACACAATAATATGTTTCTGAGTGATTTTGGTCGATAGATGAGTAAATAATTTATATACTATAAAAACAAAAAAAATATTATAAGTTTAATGATATATAAGTAAGTTTGAGAATCACATCATATTTAATTTACCTATTTACCTAAATATCCATATTCCGCCATAATTCCTGGTTTAAAATCACTATACTGTTGCCACAACCTTATCTCTTTCGTTGCACAAAAAGAACTAAGGAAATAAACTACCACAATGTATTATTAACGTATTTAGAAACATTAATCTTGCCGCAGAGCCAGTGGACACGCGTGGCGTGTCCATTTTTTCTTAGTCGCGGAGCCGCGGACACGCCTCGCGTGTTCATGACCGTTTGTATAGCGGCTCCGCTAGTAAGACGCTGAAAAATAGCGCGGCGTCGAATGAGTTAAGGTTCTTCTAGTGTAGCTCTTTTTCACTGTGGTTTTTTCAATACGTCAGAGGCGGCAGAAGTAATTCGACACCAATATTCATTGGTTTATTCGGTCATATTTAAATATAAATCATAATTGTGATGAGTACTAACATGTGAGTGCTTAAATCTATAATAATAAAACAAATATAAATCACGAACAATATATTTCTGCTAATACTGTACACATCTAAGTGTTAAGAACACAGTGAAATCAAACAATATAGTTTATTATTCTTTTAGAAATATATTTCTATTTAACATTTGAACATAGAATAACATTTTTATCAGTATACCTTATGGAATGAATACTACAAATAAACCTTTCGAAAATATTACATTTTTTACAAAAACAATCCAGCAAATTAAATTCAAGGCTTATACAAGATGGCGGGGATCGACTGACAGCTGTCAGAGATTGACTGACAATCAGCATTCAGCCATTGAAGAAACTGCGTGGGGAGAAGATTAGTTATGATTAACAATACAGGCGTAAAACTTATAGGGGTTTTACTTAATAACTTATGCTAAGCGGTAGTTCTTGTGCAGCTCTGGCTTGATGTCGTAGACCAAGTCTAGGATGTCCTGAATGACCTGAGGATAAAGAAATATATTAGTCTTGGTAATAAGAATGTGGGTAGTCAAGACAAGAGATTGCAGTCTAAATAGGAGTATGAGAGAGGAGTAAGAGGAGATAAAATAAATTGCAATTCTCATAATTTTTTATACATTTTCTCATAGTAACTCAATTTTATTACAACATTTTATTACAGCAGTAGAACTAATAGGGACAATTCAATATTAAACAAATAAATTTTTCGCCTAGCCTGCCTATACTTACAATATTTATTGCATGGACTTAGCTGCATTCACGGATAACCATTAATGTTTATATACTGGAGATGTATAAAAATATGTATAATATGTATGTTATAAAAAAATCCATTCCTTTAATTTATTCCCTTAAAAATATAACAAAGATATAGAGCAAAAAAAACTAGTCAGAAGTGTTAATTTTTTTTTCAAATAGCATTTATTAACCCAAATAGGTTAGGTTTCAACGAATCTAAAAAGAGTATTGTTTTGAAAATTATCTTCCTATCATAATCATATGTGTGAGTATCATTAAATCTCACAATGAAATTTATTATAAAATATTTTCTCTTTGTATCATATAAAGTACTCACTGCCTCGCGGTTGGTCTGCACCAGCTTGGCCATCTCGTCGATCTTGATGCGTGTCTCCTGGTCAATCTTGGCTGCCACACCCTCTCGGCTGCCCATGTGCTGCAAACACCGGAGACAATAAGTCAATGCATGGTAACAAGTAATATAATAGTGTATATTATAATAGTTATATGACAGTGACAAATTTTTTGATTTATTTAATTAAAACTTAGATAATTTTTACTAGTGTTAAGTTTGTAAATATCATTTTATTGCTATTTTGCTAAATATATTTATAAATAGTGTTAATTCAATGTTGGGATAAAGAATAAGAAAAGTTAAACTGCTAGGTATCCAGCTTGAAAAAATCGTATACATATACTCCTATATTCAAATGAACAATAGTTGTTGTAATTGGTTACAGAGAACAGTATTAAATATTAATATTAATTAAAAGACCAAGTAATATTCATACTAAAAACTAACCTAGGAGATATTATTATTGTTATTTATTATTGTTGTGTTCACTTTAAAAGTTGCAGTCCACATTAATGTATAAGCTAATAATACTGTATAGTATTATATTATCTGTGGTATAAGCTAAGTAATTACCCAGGAATAGAACTATATCAATGTAGTCATTGATGGTTTGTTAATATTTAGTCTAATAGCACTACTCCATAACAGGTATCCCATTAATGTATCCAGACTCATTCTTACAGATCACACTTAACTTCTAATTGCACATATGTTTTTTACCTTCACCATAGCCATTACTACATGGCCGAAACATTGGGTAGCAACGGTAATTCTTTATTTATAAAATATATGTTTACTTGTAAAATGAATAAAAATTGCAAGTCTCTCAAAAATATTACTAATTGTGTAGTTTGCGTCTTGGCCGGTAATGTTTGTCGCTGCAAAGATGACAGATGGTCACATAAATGTCTGATGTGGCGACCTGAGACGGGAGCGAGAAGCGCTGGCAGACCAATAGCCAGATGTTCGGACAACATCTGAAAGATTGCAGGGCCGACCTGGAGTAGATGTGCCGCACAAAGATCCCGATGGAAAGAAATGCAGGAGGCATACGTCCAACTATGGACACAATTTTGCTGAAGAAGAAGAAGTTTGCGTCTTGACTATTTCCATACATACCTTAGCCTCGAATTCCTTGAACTGTTTCTCGCGCTCCTGTCTGTACTTCTCTACCTCTTCCTGGGCCTCATCCTTGGCCTGCTTTAGCCTCTTGGCTTTCCCTGCACACAGGAGACAAGATATTAATATCTATATATCACTACATAGTATAAAACAAATTTGCTTTCTCTGTCCCTATGTCCCTTTGTATGCTTAAATCTTTGAAACCACGCAACGGATTTTGATGTGGTTTTTTTAATAGGTAAAGTGATTCAAGAGGAAGATTTATATGTATAATAACATCCATTAAACAGTGGAGTAGGCTATATATTTTATACCCGTGCAAAGCCGGAGCGGGTCACTAGTATATCCATAATAATACAAGGCGTGATAAGTCCTGTTAGTTATTATTCATGAGAATAAATTGCGAATCTCTTAAAACTACTTACAAGGGTTAATGGTTGTGATAGGTTATGTCAATCTATCTTGATTATACAAATATTTATGTCAGGAAAGAATTGATGTGTGAAAAGTATTTACTAACTATTTGAAAAACCTGCACAGAATAAGACAGAAAGATGTACTTTGGTTGAGCAGTTGAAATATTTGTTATAGAATGATAATTAGTAAGATATTGCCATTTACACAATGCTTTGCAGATGAATATGCTAGTCACATATACTTCACTCATACAAAATCTTTAGCATTATGATTTGGTTCACCTTTATTGTGTACAAACAGATAAAGATATATGCCAGGCTGTTATTAACCATCTCCAAATCTACTGCAATTGCAAATACAAGATGACTGATCACTAATTAGCAGGGTTGGAACAAACAAAGGAAGGGTAAATAATATTTTGAATCTATACAATATAAAAAGTAGTCACTAAAGGCGCATTGCTGCAGATGGGCTCATGGAAGTTAAGTCTCTGTAAATGTATGCACTCCAAAATGTTTTAAGGACTTGCACATATTTATATTTATTATTATAAATTAAATATTTAGGATATGAATTTGTATCACAGATTTAAATTAGTTTCTTTAGTTATCTAACAGACATACATGTCAAATTTTCTTGAGTCACCTGACTTGCATTGACTTGTCTATAACTTAAAATTCATGTTGTTGTGAAGTAAGAGGTGATTATTAGTGTATAAACTAAGTAACTAACTAAAAATGAGACTATGCTATAGTATTTGAATGTGAGTTAAGATAGTACCTTAGTCTAATAGAGCTTACTCTATTTCAAGAGTTCTACTTATGTATGTAAATAGGTTGCAGCAATGGGCAGAGATTTTTACATGAAATCCTAAGCTTAAGAGTGATAATGTGTTTATGGTACTGTTACTTCAATTTTATTAACAAATAAGGTCCTACATAACTTTAAGTGGATAATATAGCAAGTGTACAAAGCAAGTAACTGTTACCTAACAGCCGATAGTGACCTATCTTAACTAACAATATGAAATCAGATCATTCTGACGATGATCCAATACCTACCTACTTTATCTTGTTGAAAATCATGTACTTATAAGTACTTACTATGAATAAGTGTTTACCTACAGGATAATATTAGTGTTAAGACTATCATGATGTATATCTAGCAGTACTTGAGTTACTCGAGACAGTGTAAGTACTCTCAATTAATTAAATAGAGTATTTTTCATGTAACCTTGCAAAAATGGAGGACGTAAGATATCACATCTTAAAAATTATATTTTTCATGAGTAATTGGGATTGCTATTATCAATACATCAATAGTAAAGACTGTAAGTCTTATTGTATGTTGCTGAATAGAATACATGTCTCGAAAACATGAAAAAACGGGAATACTCCTATAACACGTAAATGTTTCATTGCATACTCACTTTTCCTGGCATCGGCGACCTTTTCAGCGGCACGCTTCTCAGCAGTCAGCAATTGCTGGATTCCCTGGGTTTGGCTTGCCATCTTTCACAACCACCTCACAATATCAAGACAAAACCCTTGAACGAACCAAATCAATAAACTGGGTATTGCGACGAACAAAAGTCATATGATCAGTTTTAGGCCGACATGTTGGCTAGCATGGAGCTGTCAAACGCTCGTGTCTAAGACTTTTTGGAGAAACTGAACGGTAGAATGCATGTGACACAAGAATGTAATATTTTATTTAATTAAAGATACTAAAAATAGCTTAAATGTAAAAAAAAAGTTAAAATATTATTTATTTGTCGAACACATACATATTTCCATGTCATTGAAAATCAGAGTGGATATAAGCTCTGTAAATTATGTCTTTTCGGTAAATTTTAACATTACTTTCGGTTTTAATTTCATTATAATGATTTAATAATGATAAATCTTTATCTCAATAATTTTTAATTGTATTACCCTTATTCTTTGTGCCACCTCCAATTACATCTTGAGAAGAAGTTGCAGATGTTTTTATATTTGTCAATCTATTATTAATTTCTTATATTACGATGTCGTTATCATTAACCAACTTAAAAGATAATTACACATTTATAAAGTCAACTTTATAAAGATATGTTTATCCACCCTAAATGATAATATTAAATACATGAATGAATATCGTTAGTAATATTTCATTGTGTCCGAGTTACATCCCAATAAAATTAATATTTTTATAATTTGTTTGCAACCAACCAATTATTATACATTAAATAAGTGACCCCGCTGCCGCCGCCATCAAAATATAAATTTTATTACCCTTTCAAAATTTATTTCATTATTATGAATATTTTGAACAAACCGCAACGTTAATCTGTCACTTGTCAAAGACTTGTATACCAACATAAGCCATCAATAAAATGTGCACAATTCTGATAAATAACGATAGGTAGCGCTAACTGTTCTTTAACAATACAACAAATCGTCAGTGCGTATTCAAAATCCGATATGTGATAAAAGACAACTTTTCAGGAGGCACAAAAAACTGTTTATTTTATTGAATAATAAAAATAATGAAAACAAAAGACACGTCATTTTTTATTTGTTAAAGTGCGCAATTTTGGAAATATCATAAATCGGGTTTCACAGGGACGCGTATCAGGGTTTACCGAGTAAATAGATGTAAAAAGGAAAAAAATGTAAAAAAGCACATATCGGTTTTTGAATGCGCACAGACGAAATACAACTTTGTTGCATATTATGGAACATTGTATTACTTATTATAATTATTACAATGAATTTGGTTTAAGGTAGCTGACGGACCATTATTATTATGTCATGTTTATTACAATCAACAGGCAAAAAGAAAAGTTATTTGGAACCTTTTGTACTGCCCACACTTTGAGGATGTGAGCAACATCATTGATAGTAACTCTGCAAATAATAACATACTAACAATACTAGTACTTCTCTTTTTTAACTCTTTATTAAGCCATTCACCACTAAGGTTATGTCGGCTCAAGTACAAACACTGATGCCATGGCGTTTGTACCTGTTATTCAGCCGCCATAGTTACACCAACGCCGCCAGCCGCTACAACCGAAGAAAAACGAAGTCGAACCTGGAACTACTCTTTTTTGTATTTCGCCAGTTTGGCATCACAATTGACTAAATAATCAGCCGAAAATAATTATTTGTATTTTCAACTTTCGCTGAGCTGCTGACTTTGTTGACCAACCATAGACGACTGTAGTATTTGTTAAAAGTGACCAAGGTTAAATTATTCTGTAAAGATTTTGTTCACAAGAACGATTTACGCACTAAAAAACTAAAGGTTTTCTAAGGTATATTCATATATTCACACCTTTGAATCCCTAAGAGGAGATAGAGGAGTAGAAGAGAGGATCAGAGACTATCGAATGTCACCTGGAACGATCCTGACAAATCTCCCTTGCTTCACTCACACCCATAAGCCTTCTCTTGCTTGCTCTTCTATTCTTCACAGTTTAAAACAACAACAACAACAAGTCTTTTGAACCGTATGTCCTGTACACCCTTTTGGAAATTATCATCTCAGGCTATACCGTTCTTGTTTAGAACGTAAATAGAATACTAACTAGCTGATCTTCTGCAATAACTAAATGATGATTAATAACTAACGGGACTTATCGCGTATGTTTTTATATAATAAAGTTACCTGGGTAAAGGGTCTGCCCGTGACCATGGCTGCCGAAACGTCCGGTTAATAAAGGTAACTTTAATATATAAAAACTTACGCGATAAGTCCCGTTAATTATTAATCATGAGTATAAATCGCGAATCTCTTAAAACTATAAATAAATGATGT
Organism: Leucoptera coffeella; assembly: GCA_030578115.1. Lineage (NCBI taxonomy): Eukaryota > Metazoa > Arthropoda > Insecta > Lepidoptera > Lyonetiidae > Leucoptera > Leucoptera coffeella. The sequence continues at coordinate 271,368 of JAMBLF010000052.1, read as the reverse complement.
TATGTGACGTTTCATCTTGGTGTGATTGCAGCCTCACGATGCATGTTCTTATTGGGACCCCTTTAATATGTTGCTCATAATATTCGTTCGTTGCTGGTTGGGTCTCATTCTGATGGATTGTTTAATTAAGTTGTATTGAAATATGTCTGTAGAGTTTCTTGGCATTTCTTCTCTGGAGGATTTTGCTTTGCGAAATGCCAATAGTTTAATTAGATTTATTAAAAAATTTAAGATTATGACATTTTTAATGACAACTTTTCATGTCGAAATGTTTTTTTTTTGACTTTCAATAAGTGATTTTATAATCCTCATGTTGAATAAAAAGTATTTCATTTCATAACCTTCTCATACATGCTCTTCTGTTCTTCACACAACATACGCCTTGAGAAGAATGTCTCCAATTTAATCTGTATGAGTTCTACGCGTCCTACCTCGTCCAACTCTACCTTCCACTTGGCTTTATAAATTCTACTCATCTCGTTCGGGATAATGAATGTGTGTAAAATACATTTACAAAATGCGTCGAATACTACGGTGAGGGAAAACATCGTGAGGAAACCTACCTGTTCCTAAAACAGGTAATAGTTAGTGCTTGTAAATGGCGACATGGTTTACCACCCGTCACATTGAGTACTGACTATCTGATGATTAATAGCAAACGGGACTTATCGCGTATGTTTTTAAACATTAAAGTTACCTTTATTAACCCGACTATATGACTATCTGGTCAACACGTGGGTTCGAGGTGGCCATAGAAACCTTCGCGATTACGGAGATGAACCTCTGACTATCCCGCAAGGGTTAATGGTCATGAACGCGTTTGTCCTTTGTCTTTTTTGTCATTATCTATGACGTATTGTTTGAATTTATAAGCACTATTGTCTTTTACTATGAATCTATGGATTGGTATCTAATGGGCGATAGGTTAGCAACCTGTCATCTACATATATCACAAATATTCCTTACTAATATAATCAGAAACCATATTACCTTGCTTTATATCACCTACACTACAATATAGTGTGTATGAGAAGATGTATGAGTGTCAATGATATGAAAGTGGTCTGTCAGGATCGGGACAAATGGGGATCCGTGATCTCTACCTACCCCTCTACAGGGAATCAGGCGTGATGTGTTTTGTATGTACATTACAGATGACCAAGATAATGTCACCAAATTCTACATACATTCACGATAATAATCCTTTTCGGGGAGGACAGAATACGATAATATTTCCCAGGTCACTATTGAGCATGATTGCTATTAATAATAATTATATTTGGACATTATTACACCAATTAAACTAGCCCCTTGGTAAGTTCATTTAAGACTTGTGTTAAGGGTACTAGGCAACGTATATTTAAGAAATGTATACATAATATATAGCATATATAATCAACGATCAGATTGGAAAGCAGTAGAAAAGCATAGTTCTTAACTCTGCCTCCACCGGGAATCGAACCCGGGACCTCACGATTAGCGTTCGGTGTCTAACCGATCGCGCCACAGAGGTCGCTTTTGTGATGTCATATCGAACATTGGTGACAGACAGACAAATTCGTGACAGATTGCTATACCATCACCTAATACACATTCATCCCTTGTTCAGTAGTCTACGACATACCGGGAAGAACGGCAGCTAGTTGACTATATTTAGGCCCCAACAAACTCGGGACCAAGTTTTATGCCTGTGTTCATGGAACTATTATGTGGTTAGTTTAGGTTTAGAACTCTGGACCCACCGTAGTCCATACATATTTTACTAACTCACGTGCATAAACCTGGGGCCTTACTCTACTAATCCATTGTAGGCACAATATTACTTTAGTATCGATACTATGTAGAGGGCCAAAGTGTCAAATTGCGGCCACTGAAGTATTACTGTATCGATACTGAAGTAATATTGTGCCTACAATAGATTAGTGGAGTAAGGCGCCTGAAAATATGGAAAGAACTAAATAAATAACAAAACTTTGGAGGCTATTTCGTACCGACTGCCGAAGAACTTTCGATGCGTTTTATTGTTTACTCGTCTTGTACTACATGTAAGGAAAAAGCAGCTGGGTACATTCTGTTCTAGTACCAAAACAAAATAGCATTTTCATTATGTTTATAAATTCTTATAAATTTTATTTACACATAATTCAAAAAGTATATTATTATTTTTTTATATTATTTCAATTTTGTATACCCTTCCAATACGATTAATTCTTTAATAGAAAAACTACTTTAACACATTCCAATAAAGTCGCTTTTCTCTTAAACGGATCCCAACATGGGGGAAAAAGTTCACATCTATCTTTCTCTGTTCAACACTCTACATTAGAACGAGACACATATGTAAATACGCTGCCACGATTTTGTTTTTCTTCGCGTGCTATGTTTCTAATACATTGCCGGTTTAGTTTGTGCAGCGGTTTGACTTGTGGTAGAAAACGCGTAATGGAATTAGTAAACTGCAAAAGTCCAAAGTCCACAGCGTGTTAGTAGCTACGTCACGAGATATCGGCGCGCTACAACATTTTGCTGGCAACCTTACGTAGTATGGACGTCGCCGCAGTTTATTCACAATTTTACTTCCACAAAGAATACGCGATAGTTAAATCCCGAAGCGAGTTAACGAGGACATTTTTAAATAAACATTGCACCTGTGTGAGATAGGCTTACTGTGTTGCGAAGTGAAATAACCTCAAAGCTGCGACCTTGTTTTAATTTTGTTGTGTTGTTTCGCCGTTTACCTTTTCCAAAATGTGGCTAGTGAGCCAACCCAATTCCGTGCTTCTTGAGGTCAAAGTGGAGCCTAATTCCATCGGACAAGATCTTCTGGAGAAGGTAAGCAATCACAAACCTTTGTTCCTTCAATACCTATAACCTTTACGTTTTGTTTGCCTTGAATCCGTAATTTTAATGTAATATTTCTTTGTTTCTACCCAAAACCTTTGTTAAAGCATTGTTATTTCGTCGCATTGCATAAAATAGTATGGTATACGAGGTAGGTATTATAAAATAAGGTACCTTCGAAGGTAAAATGAACGTAAACAAATTCAAGTAGCCACACAAACAAGACAATAAAAACGAGATTGTATTGGATATTAACGTATTCAATTGTTTTTAGACGCAGTTATTGATTTTAGTTATCAATGCAGTTGTTTTCGTATAGTTTTACTATTTTATCTGGAAAACACGAAAGAAATTATAATGTTAAACGACAACCAGGTACATTGACCTATGTGTAGTACGGAGAGTCATATAAGAGAGGGGTCAACTTGTGTTATAGCCAGCTGATTTCAAAGGAAATTTCTTCAAAGCATCAAAACCAGATCGCTTGTGAAAGTTAATGATCGTTTACATGAGATAATTGCTGCTTAATAATATGTTATACCGTAACGTATACATACATACGCACGTTTCCTTATACATCGGCAGGTATCACGGACATTTCTAGATCCTCTTTCCCTGTATTTGTAGTTCTCCATACACACTCGACGGTTATAGGTACTTCTAACATCACCCTTCATACGTCTTAATAAGACCCCTACGTAACCGCCCTTCCACATTATCCTAAATGTACCTGGTAATATTAAAAACCTATGAATGAGTCAGTGTGCATCTGAGTTACCTTTTATATAACTGAATACTGAGCAGAAAGACAGCTATTTATTTCATTTTATTAGTTATTCTATTGTATGCAATTTATTTTAAAACTATTAGCTACCCACTTAACATTCTATGATTTCATATAAGAATACAATTTTTATTATTTTGTATGTATGTATTGAGTCCATGAAGGTTGGCATTCAGCCATCAAACCTTGCAAGTTTCACCACAGAAATTATAAAGCCATTATTGCTAAAGAGTGAAAGGGATGCACTTATACACTTTGTAATAATGCATCTCTTTCTTTTTTTTAAAGTTATGAAATCTCATAAAAAGTTTTTTTATTAAATTACTGTCATATTTATAACTATGTAAGATAAATTACTATGTGTCTTATCTAAAACTTGAATCTAATATAACAAGACATAAAAAATGTCTGTTAGGTTGTATGCATGGATTTTCTGTCCACCCTTTTAGGAATTATGTATGTAAATATGTAAACACTTTTTTTAATGTGTAAATGAGGTCTGAGTTTAAAGCACTTAAAATTGGGTTACTGCGTTACAATTCTGTTTACAATGTAAAGTAGTAGGTAGATATTTAAATTAAACATATACGCAGCACGACTAAAACATTTTTTTTTCGGTTAGTCAGTCTCTATCTACCCCAAAAGGTTTCACAGTCGTTATACAACATTAAAATCACAGTTACTATCGTATGAGTCATTTGGTTAATTTTATCTCGAACGTGGTTACTGATAAAGAAAGTAATAATTTTGCAATGTTACAAGTAAGTAATTCTTTAGGCCCGCGTCATATAAGATTAAATATTATTATCACCGTGTAATTGTGAACATGGGCTTGAACCTCTGTCTACGCCTTGATAGATAAAGGTCGTGAATGTAGGCGTGTATTTTTTATCATCATTGTTGTAGTAATGTCCTTGTTATAGTATCTAAATTAGTTCCGTCCTAGCTAGAATTTAAATAGATTATAACCATTTGTTTTTTTATTTGAGCCTTCAGGATAGGTAACCAAACTACGTTGAACCCTAGTATCTTACAAAGACTATGATACCGTAGGTCTTATTATTTTGGTTTTATATATCGTTAAACCAAAACTTAATGACCTGCAATCACATAGAGATTTTCAAGCTTCGCGGGTCCAAAGTAAATTGGTGGTCTATCCTAAGCGTTTGAATATAGAATAGACAGCTCCCGCCATGTGTGCGCGGCCGAAACCTTGCGTGACCGTACAGTCGAGTACTCGATACTTGAGTCCAAAGTCCAGTAACAGGTACGGGTGACGTAAGAATACTTCAATTGTCCGTTTATCATCACTTGGTAGTGGTTAGACTTTGTACTGATGTTTGTACAAACTACAATCGTATGAACGTATTCACGGATGTAGTAAGAAGATAAGGTGGTTAGAATTAAATGTTCAGTTTCGGAGTATGTTTATCTGATGGTTAGATTAGAAACATTACTAATTAGATTAACTATCCTACAATTATGTCCTAATAACTACATTTAACTTACATACGAGGTAGAATGAAGAACAAATTCAGAAACATGATTGAACTATGTATAATCTACAGTGAACCGTACTTCGTTGTGTTAGGGTTATCATTATTATTTCAAGTTCAAGCTGAACATTGTAATAGTCCCGTGGTAGACGATTAAATAGCAGCTGGTTGTAATCTCACAAGTCCCAGATTGGATGTGACCAGAATGTATTATTAGACTAGTAAATATACAATCATGAATCATTCCAATGCTATGTTAATGTAAAAGACAATAAGAATTCTGTTTAGTTATTAGTGTTACGAGTATGTCGGGAAATACATAAGATGTGCACATAAGGTTTATTATGTTGAGTATAGTTATTCGAAAGAAAAATCTTGAATAACTATTTTATTTATAACTACTGGTTTTTTGGAATCTGCCTTTTGTAAAAAAGAATAATGGAATAAGTAAATAGAATCTATTAGGTAATGGTTTAGTCACCAATATCATTTTAAGGTGACGTTAGGTGTACCTATAACCGCCGAGAGTGTATGAGAAGATGTATGAATGTCAATGAAGCGAAAGTGGTCTGTCAGGATCGGGACAAATGGGGATCCGTGATCTCTGCCTACCCCTCTTCAGGGAATCAGGCGTGATGTGTATGTATGTATGTATCATTTTAATACCATTACGACTCATAGTTAAGGTGAACATAAAAGTATCCCCGAGGTTCTGTCCATCTCAAAAGAGACCGCGGGCCGTGAGTGTATTAGTTATATGTAAGTAATTTCATGTTATTTCACAATAGTACGAGTAGTTACTTTGAAGTACATATTCTTGAGTTGGAAGTGTGAATGCCACTTAATCCTTGACTACAAAGAGGTCAAAGACACGATACTCCTTTTAGAACACCTTAACGAGACATGCAGTCGTACAAATAGTAAAAACACCACGCGACGAAAGAGGCCATTAAATATTTAGCCGTCTGGTGGCATATAAACTTGATTTCTTGGCTTCAATCCAAGTGTTGAATAAAAATAGTTTTTAGCTCTATTTACAAACCTCCTTTTGGATTCATGGAAAAACATTCAAGACTGTTTTTAAATAAAATAGGCCACTCAAATATTTAATTTTAGACAAAGGGTTTTTTAACAATAGTACAAACTTAGTAGAGTATTTCCTTGTTTGAAAGCCATTTGCATTGAACGACATTGCTGTGTATTGTAATCATAAAAAGCATTGTGGTGCAGTTTTTACGGGCTCGTAATAATTATTTATTCTCGCCACGGCCGTAACCGAGTCCAAAGTCCACGGCGATCAAACTCAGCTCGCTCCGCTTGGCTCACGCGCGGTTACCGTGATCACACCTCGTGGCTACTAGGAAAGTAAAAAATCACCTATGAAATAATTTTGTAGGCGGGAAATTGGGCGCGGCGTGAATTTGGAACAAAAAAATATTTGTATAGTATTTGTAATGGATAGTTTACATTTAAATATATTTACGTCCTTCTAGTTTCTTCAGAGTAGGCAGAAGTTAAAGATAATATCTGTTACCTATAGCATTATTATCGGAGTTGTGATGGCTATAATTAGAAGTTTTCTTAAAAGATTCGTTCAACACATACATAGATTTCATTCATAGCCTGTCTTGGCCTGAAGCATCATTCCTTGGAATCAAGCATCAAAGATAGACAGCTAGATAGCTTTATATTAACATCCTAGGCAATCACGGGACAGGTTTTAAAAATTGTATTAGTGTTATTAAAATGAATATAAAAGATTTAGTTACGATAAAAGTCACGTGTCAACCAACGGTTCTGTGTTTCGTCTAGGAAGTTTTAGTAGAAAGTAACCAAAGTGAAATGATGACATTTGTATCAGTTTTGAAAAGTGAGGAACCTGATTTTGACGGTTTATTTTTGGATTTGGATGGTATGACAATATTTGATTAATATCTGTAATTTGAAAATACATAATAATACCTATGTGTAGATTTTCAATCAGCTATTTTTCTCACATGCCGTAAAGGCAATTAAGCGATTTGAGATACATGCTGATATTACTTTAAAACATATTAATAAGCATTTTAATCACAAAAATAAGAATAACATTAAATTGCCGTATCGCTTATTTATATTATCGCCTACGTAGAACCAACTTACGTAGGATATTTAGAAAATATTAATCAGCATTTCATTGTTAAGTTCATTTCACTGATTGTGCAATATTTAAACATTAGATGGAATTAATCGCTGTATAAGGTTATGATGAAATTCTGTAGCTTATTACATAGCTGACTCATAGAAATTCGGATAATACTGTCGTTAACCTATGAACACGCGTAATTGTTGTTTTCAGTATAGTTTTTGTTTATTTAAACTTGAAATAGGTAGTAGTTAAAACTGTCAAATCATTCCTTTTAAAGAGCTTACATACTTAATACTAACTACGTCATACGAGTATAGTTACTTATTGAAAATTAATAGGAGTAATTAACCAAACTTCGTGTAGTTGCCTCTTAGGACATGCCAAAAGACTGTTTACATGTTCTAATACCATAGCAACGAACTCGTTGTTAATATTATCTACTCAATCAGTAATGTGATGACATTAATACGGAATATTGTTGACTTAATCGCCTCCTTTGGAAGACAGATAGCTAGTTAGTTTTCTTACGTCCAAGACTAGCATTAGGTATTTCGTCAGCACCATAACTGCAATCATAGTTTCTAGTTAAAGTCACGCTAATTTATGTATTATACAGCCGTAGTAAAATCCTTATCAGATTTGCTTAAGATAAACATGTTTACCAATGACGACTTTACTTAACTGGTAAAGTTAGGTTTGCATTGGACGGAATAAAGATTTAATTCCTATTTGAATGCCTTGAAGGTAGCGTCTGTCTTGGCTTTAAATAAATGAGCAGCGGCGTCTGTTCCGTTCTTTTGTTTTATAAGTTAGGTATGTAGAGCTGTTTCTGTGTTTCAAATGAATGTTTTCTTTTGTTTTTGAAATATTTTATGTACATTTCTAAAGCTTTGGGTATGGTGGCGGTACTAAAGTTGAAGAAACTGACGGTTCCGGGTTCCTAATCCACAGTTCTATATGACATATTCGCAATTCTAGTCATACATCAATTGTAGTGAAAGAAAAGCTGCTTACTTTAGGTATAAGCTATAGGTAGTCGTTCCATACATAAATGGTGAAACACCATCTCGGTTATTTGTAATACTGTTACAAACATACATTTAAAAACCTTATGACATAATTCCCTTAAAAGTACACGTGTACTCCGCTGCAAATCTGTTCCAATAAAGCCAACATGCATTGAACAGGGAAGTTTTAATTCGGCCTCCAATCTCGTGCAGTGTGAACACGCGGTTACACCGTGAGTCCAAAGTCCACGCGTTGAGTAATCGCCAGGTGATCGAAGAAGGTCGCCATTTTGAGAGCCATTTTATAATGCATGAAATAACCAATGCTATAAAGCGGATGTAGTTAGATATACTGTCGCGTTAGGCTGAGACGTAATATTTTTTGTTCTTTGTGGCATGTAGGAAGTGATAAAGAGACTAGGGGTATATGGAATTTAATGGGCAATGGGATAGCAACTAGTCATCAATGTTCCATATGAAATTACAACCGTTATCATGCTAATAAGTTGGTCATTTAGGTTAATCTACGGACTAATAGTATTTAGATGAGCGAATATAGTATGTATGTGTACCTAGGGTATTAAGGATATGTTATCATGTCTAGGTTCTGTCCATCCCGAAAGGGATAAGAACGTGAATGTACATGGATGAATGGGTTATACTGTTATTTATGTGTGCTTGTAATAATAAGGAAATTGGTACTTCTAACGTTACCCTTTTGAATTGTATAATGCAATCAGTATTAAGGAAAAGATAGGTAGGTATTTATATTTAGTGCCTTAATAACATGCACTTTACGGCCATTTTTATCAAACCCAATTTACACCAAATAGTCAGCGACACGTGGCACGTGTTTAATACATACATACACATCACGCCTGATTCCCTGTAGAGGGGTAGGCAGAGATCACGGATCCCCATTTGTCCCACTGACAGACCACTTTCGCTTCATTGACATACATATATCTTCTCATACACTCTCGGCGGTTATAGGTACACCTAACGTTACCTTTTTTCAATATAGCGTCTATCTGACTGTTATATGTCTTATTAGGCCGGCCCCTACGTAACCGCCCTTCCACTTCACTCATATATATTCCTTTTGTCAATCTACATGTTACGTGTTTAATGTCCCCGATAATAGTCAGAATCACGTGACGGATATTTAATGCTAACGTGTACACTGTCTATTCTCTATTCTGAAGTATACATGCTACATTTTACAAGAACTGGACCCGTGACCATGACCATTGCAACATGGCCAAAACGTAAGGTAGCAAAGGTAATACTTTGTTTATAAAATATACGCGATGAGTCCAGTTTTCTTGTAAAATGAATAAAAATAAATAAGAATATTACATGCAACATTATGGAAAATACATAATCGTTTAGCCTAACAACAAGCTAAAATTAATAATAAAAGCCTTTGTACACAGCTACAAAAACATACACATTCTAAAAAGTTCACAATTAAATCTTACAAACTAGAAGGTATAGCTTGTGCATGTTATTGTCGCAGCAAAAAGGTTCCAACTCTGAGTATGTTTGACGAAACGAACTTTAAAACTCCCTATCAAATTGATACACAATCAGTCTATATTGTACTCTACGGTTTTTCCCACCCCGTCGGCTATGTAAGTCGTGATGCGTGTTTGTATAAAAGTCGTAGCAGGATGTAAGCATACACACTCGCTGAGTCCAAAGTCCGTGTTTGTTGTAACAAGTGGATTTCCCTGCACTTATACTCTTAACAACGTGCAAATACGAAAGGCAGGTTATTAGATTACGTTAAAGTTACACACTAGTTTTACTTTAGTTTTACTTTTAGAAGAGTATACTTCAAGGTTCTGACTATCTCTTTCAGTATTTTTGATGTGATATCCAACAAGTATTTTTCATAGACAATTAGCGTAAAATATTGTATTCTAAGGTTTTATTTACCTTTTTCAGTATTCTTGGCGTGATGTTCAATTATTTGTTTAATAATCTGTGTATTTTTATAGACAATTAGTGTAAATTGCCTAAAAAGAACTGTTTTTACAATTTAAAACATCTTCGTAACTCTGTCTGTCCCACAAGGGATAATAGTCGTGAATGTTATGTTAGTACAGTCTTAAGCAACATCCGTAGCCGTACAGTCGGGTCCAAAGTCCGTGTTTGTCATAACTGTGGCATTCGAGTGGATTTCCAGCACACGTAATCAATTGGCGGATTAAATAAAATAATATTTGTTCGTAATATTTATTATTTATAGTTTTTACTAATTGTTTGACTTTGTATTGTTGTAACAAGAAAAAGACAAACTCGTTCACGACCATTTACCCTTGCGGGGTAGTCAGAGGTTCAGGTTTCCATCTCCTTAATAGCGAAGGTAGTAATTCTATGGACACCTCGAACCCACGTGTTGACCAGATAGTCAGTACTCAATGTGACAGGTGGTTGTTATAACATACATGTATTATTATAGTCGCCATATTGAAAAAGGGTGACTTTAGAAGTACCTATAACCGCTGAGTGTGTATGAGTGTCAATGAAGCGAAAGTGGTTTGTCGGTGATCTCTGCCTACCCCTCTACAGGGAAATGGACGTGATGTGTATGTATGTATAAAGTTTGTGGTTTATTTATAGTTTAAGTGGTGACTAAGAAACTTGGGATTTTCTGAAGTTAGGTATCAGTCTGGCCTGTATGACTAATTAATCTGAACTTACATTGTCCCCAAACAGGATAAATATGACAAAATATCTTTCAAACTTTTTCTTACATACATATACATCACACCTGTGTCTCTTTAGAGGGGTAGACAGAAGTCACTGATCGCATAATTTTTTTTCTTGCTTGTATAAATGTCACAAAATTCTTTGAAAGATTTTTTTACATACATACACATCAAACCCATGTCTCTTAAGAGGAGTAGACAGAAGTTAATGATTGCATAATTTATTTCGTTCTTCATCATCATCATCTGAATCCACTGTTGGACATAGGCCTCTCCCAAATGAAGCCACTTCTCCCTGTCAGTGGCCATCAGTGGCCGTCAGTTTTTTTCTTGTTTATGTATAAATGTAGATATAAGTCCTAACTAGGTAACTAGGTTAAGTAATGTATTTTACACTACCTGCTTCCTTAGTCAGCTTTAACATTTAAAAAAGCAGCTGGTTACATCATTTTAGTCCCAGTCTAACAGTTTAAAATAAACAGAACAATCAAGTATTATGATGATCATAAATCATCTCATATTACCCCGAGTGATAAGTACTCATTTGTACAATTACCTAATTGCTCTTGATTGTCCAAACTGTGTCTGGGACGTAAAAAGAATGCTAACTAGCTGCCGTTCTTCCCATGTCGTAGGAGGCGACTAAGGGACTAGGGGTAAATAGAATTTATTGGAATAGTCACCAATGTTTCATTATATGACATCGCAACCCCAAAATTCATGATGATACGTGACCAAGAAGATGTTTTCATGTCTTCAAGGTTCTGTCCACCCCGAAAGGGATTAAAGGACGTGAATATATGTGTCATTGGGACGTAAAAGAATGCTAACTAGCTGCCTCTCGGCTGGTGACTAAGGGAACAAGGTTCGTTGTATTAAAAAAGGTATAGCCTTGAACAAAGTTCGAGAATATGATTAAGTAAATACGTTTGTACACGTGAATTCCATTATTCATTTATATTATTGACATTCTAGCTCGTCGTAAGAGGCGACTAAGGGACTAGAGGTAAATGAAGTCTAGGGTAATGAATGGGCAACGAACTAACTAATTGAGAACAGAAGAGCGTGTATGAGAAGGTTAATGAGTGTGAGTGAAGCAAGAGATTTGTCAGGATTGTTCCAGGTGGCGATTGATAGTGTCTGCCTATCCCCTTAGGGTCGTTAAGGCATGAAAATATGTATGTAGTACCATCATAACACCCCGGTACTTAAAATAAAATTTACATACATACGAGTATATTCACGCCTCTACGTCCCCAACGGGATCTCCAAATATTCCTTGCTTCACTCACAGCCACTAACCTTCTCATACATGCTCCTCTGTTCTTGACAATCCGTAAAGTAAGCTAAATTTAACCATTTGCCAGTCTATATCCATCCTAAAAGATATATAGAAGTGACGAATGTATCTAATTGGTCTTCATTGTCCAAATTGGGGTCCAAAGTCCAACTGGACGACTAGCCGTTCTTCTGATTGGACATAGCTGGACTTTGGACGGTGACGTGGTTGTTTTCGGAACTAACACGTAATATTAGTATAGGTCGCTCAAGGAATTGGGACGAATATATACACATACGCTAGATATGATACATTCTTGAGACGAATGTGCGTATGTGAAGAATATTCGTGAGAAAGTTAATGCGTGTGAGTAATAGAGTGAATGATCCGGTACTTTAGCAGGATAGGTAATAGTCAGTGCCTATATACGGCGATACGGTTCACTACCTATCACGTTGGGTGCTGTCTATCTAGTGATACGCGGGCTTCGAATGACCCATACCTAACATGCCTTCGAAATTTTAACTCTGACTACCCCGCCATAGTAAAAAAGGGAGTGTGTGTATACACAAGTCGTGAAGCGTATGATCAGGTACTTTATCGACTTTTTAAATTACTATGAAGGTTGTGATGAGATTTATCTATGGAGTTGGAGAATTATTACTTGCAAATATCACATAGATTACTTTTATCTGTCCTACAATATACTGGGAAGATAGCAGCTAGTTTATTGAGCATTCTATTGACAATAGTTCGTAAAAACCTCAGTCTAAATATCGTAAAGAAATACCAATAAATAATAGATTGCCATAATTAAATTACATTATCTTCGTCTAAGTAATCTCAAAGATAATTTTGAAGATTCAATCTGAGATATTTTTGGCTGGTTCCTAACGTGATTTTATCTTTTGTTTACTTTATCAAAATAAAAGCTTACTAAATACGTCTCTTGCTAGTCTGAGACGTAAATAGAACGTTAATCAGCTGTCTTCCTTACGTTTTAAATAATAAGTGACTATAGGTAAATAGAATTTAAGAATTAGGAATTCATACACACATACATACATACATATCTAGTCTCCCTGTAGATGAGTATGCAGATATTACGAATCCCCATCTGTCCCGATCCTATCCAAACACTTTCGCTTCAAAGACACTCATACACCTCTTACACACTCGGAGTTTATAGGTATTTCTGACCTTTTTTAAATTAGAAATTCGTCGCTAATATTTCATAGCTATTAAAATTTGATGATAGTACTTAAGATAACCTAGTAGGCAGATGAAAAAGGAACAAAAAGACGTGTATAATAAAATAATATAAGTAACTAGTATAAAGTATTAATTATATCTGTGGTAAAAATATCGATAATTTTATCTCCCTAACCACAAAAGATTTTTTATCGATTCGTTAATTTGTTTGTCCACAATTATCGCGTTTGGCGTATAGTTACTCTGATAACGAAAGATCAAATGTCAAACGTAATTGTTATAAATCGTTACTATGTGGTAATTTTATGATAAGTGACGTAGAAGTATTGAGTATTGATATCTCTGCTAGTGCTTTAGTTATCTGTTAGCCTGGGATTTAAATATTTTAGCAGCTGTCTTATTTTATCAATATCATATAAGCTAACTATGGGGTTTTCTTACATAAAATTTGAGTGCAGTTTAAAAATTGACATGAAAAGTTCTTATATGTATCTTTTTTAGACAACAGTAACATCTTTTAATGTACGTAAATGCATGTCTTATCTTCATATTCTTTGTAGATGTTAATTAGTATTTCTTTGTTCATGACTTACATACTTATTCGTCCATGATTTTCGAAGCGGTAACCAGAACTTTAGTATACATTAAATCATTTCACTGACAATCATGATAAAAATATTTTACTCGCACCAATATAAATCGGATTAATTAATCTATTAATTGTTTTGCACTAATACAAGTTGATTAATTGAAAATAAATCTATACTACTGACTCATATATGACAAATAACACTGACTCATATTATTTTATATGACAGTCCCAAATAACCAATTAAACGCACAAGGAAAAGTAAAGATGTATCTACGTGACTGGTAGCACGGTCCGAGAATGGAACCTTGGACTCTCAGTATGCAATTAGCTTACTTACGATCACGCAAATATAATTACGTCCTTAAACCCTTTTGGGATGGACAGAACCACGAAGATTTAAGATATCTGTCGAAGTTATGATTGCATTGTTATTTGGTGTATTATTAATTAAAAATAGTTGTATAATTTATTTATTATAGTAATTTTTGATTGTAGTTTTATTTGATTATAGTAATATGTTTAATGTTCCATTATGACATCGCAACCCCAATGTTCATGCTGATATGACCTAGGAGATTATATCTCCGAGGTTCTGTACAACCCAAAAGGGATTAAAGGACGTGAATGTATATGTATGTATGTATTATTGATTAAATGGCGTATTAGTAGAAATAAAAGGAATACTGGGTTAGGCCCCTAAACTAATTATTATTCTGAAATCATTTGCAAATCGAGAGCAAATTTTTGTTCACTATTTCCGAAATTATAAACATGGTACATATCTTAAAATATACACAGGTAACAATGAGCTTATACATCTTTATAAAAAAAGCTCATATACATATGTATTTATATTCTAATCTACTTATAACTATATAATCTAGACTAACTTAGCAATAGTAAGTTTGTAGCAAATCCTAGTACATACGTAGGAAACTAGTTTCGCTAAAACCTGATTGTCTAGTTCCTAGGGCACCTAACTTAGGTCTATATAAGGCTAGATCATAGCTAGCATACTAACCTCGCATTGTTTTAGGTAGAACTAGATTTTTCAAAGCTGCTATTATCTGGACCTTGAGACATAAAGATTTATCAATAACTTGAATAAAAGTTAGGATTATTTTAGTGATTGGTGATGGGTTACCAATACATTGCTCTATATGTTACCTAGGAAGTATTATGGTGTATCCAAGGTTCTGTCCATCTGGAAAGGGATTGAAGGATGTGAATGTATATGTATGTCATATACATTAGTATAACAGAGACAAAAGAGATATTATCTGTTAAAGTTTTAAGGTACCCCGAAAGATATTAATGGACGTGAATGTATGTGACTGTCTTTTTGGCAACAAAATCTTTTCTAATTTAGTTCTTTTAGGAAACTTTTCAAAAGGCTATCCCCTAATACTTGGCATGGTGAAGTGATTAGCAAAATTGAGCACTAATGCAATGTAGATTAAATACAGATTAGGAATGACGCAAGTTTGAGAGTTATTTTAGTATAAGTGTTAATGATTCATAGAGACTTTTTACATAAGAATTACAGTACATAGTTAAAGTAATATATGGCTATATGGAATCCCTTTTTTACCAGACAGTAGTAATAATAATAATTAAGCATTTATTTACAGCCACAAAAACATACACAATACAAATATTTTACAAATCAAACTTCCAAACTAGGGAGTATAGTATGTGCATGTTATTGTCACAGCAAAAATGTGTAAAATGTAATCTACTTTCAGCAGATATCATCACTTAAATGTAAGTAAAGTTTATATGTTACGTATGTATGTATATGTATCTTGTAGAAATGATGAATTTAATTACGTATCTATAACTATGAGTATGTTTAAAGTTCTTTAAGCCATGAACGGGCAATTCTTCCAAAAACCCCAACTTCTAAATCTATTTCTAAGTTCTATGTTATAGACATATTTAGGTAGTACGTGATAGATGTATAGTAGACATGTTTATTTATTCTAGATTTTACTATGAAGATAACCTTGTTAGGTAAACTACGTTAAGTCTTAACAATAATACTACGTGAACACGCGGTTAGGTAGTGGACTTTGGACGTTTTCCAAAAGAGCTGACGTCACCCCTGAATTAGGAAGGTTGTTGACGTAAAAATGCCCTAATACGTCAGGTAGTAGGTGTGTGTCCCGTGATAGATATATAAATAGAATACTAGCCTAGGTTAGGAATAATACATACATACATACGCGTTCACGACCATTAACCCTTGCGGGGTAGTCAGAGTTTTAGGTGTCTATCTTTGCAATTGCAATTTTATGGCAACCCGAACGAACACTCAGTTCTCAATGTGACATGTGGTAAGCCATGTCGCCATTTACTAGCACTATTACCTGTTCGGGGAACAAGTAGGTTTCCTCACGATGTTTTTCCTCACCGTAGTATTCGACGCATTTCGTAAATGTGTTTTTATTACAAAATGAAACCTGAACCTCTGACTACACCGCAAGGGTTAATGGTCGTGAACGAGTTTGTCTTTTCAAAGTGCACTTTTGCCCACAAGGTCATTAGTGTTATCGATATCTGTCCGATCACGGATATGGGTCGGCTTAATGAATGAGTAAATCATGTGATAGGTAGAAACGGATGTACCTTATCAACACTCTGTTTCTAAGGTACGTGAATAATGAATGAGTACGTAGGTGTATTTTAACATGTAAAAGCGGTTTGTTTAGGTGACTAAGGGATTCAAAGACAATGGAATATGTTTGATTTTGTAAGATGTTTAAAGTAATAGAGGTATTAAGGATTTCTTTGAGTAATTGGTTAGCAAATTGACACCAATAATACATTTAAATTTGGATTAGAAAATTACGATAAAGGTTCCTAAAAATAGAAACATGTAAATGTCTTCAATCATATCTTTTAGACACATTTTCATTCTATAATAATCTGTATTTATCTACGTAATTTTTAGTGTAATATGGAATAGTAAATTTATCTTTATACGTAATAAATAGGTGATATTTTATTTTTAATCTCATTGATAGTCGAAATTCTATCTCCAAATGCATTTAGCATTAACTAGTTTCATAACAATTTATAAGTCATTCACAACCTTTTTTTATATATAATACTACCGACCACCTTGGCCATAATAATTTCCTATAATATATCTTTCCTCCATTCGATTCAAGTTGATCTATCAATAGTTCTATGTTGCATAAACCCACGAGGCAAATGCATGTCAGTAATTTAAGCTCAATTATTAATGAGTAGGAAATGAATGCCTACTATAATAGTAAAGTAATTGCTAAGTGACAATTTGCGACATACGACCTTTGTTAGGATTGCTACGTAGTTATAACTGATGAGTGTGTATGCTGAGGTTAGTAAGTGGACTGTGGTTAGTCGAGAAAAACTTAGTCTGTAAGAATCCTGGTGATGGGCTAGCAATCTGTCACCAATGTTCCATATAAGATCACAACTCCAATATTTTGTATCCTTAATATAAGTTTTAAATTAATTTACCAAGGGGCTAGTTCAATTGGTGTAATAGTGTCCTAAATATTATTTTTATAATGCTAAAAAGTGACATAGGAGATACTTAATCTCCGAGGTTCTGTCCACCTTGAAAGGGATTGAAGGACGTGAATGTATATGTAAGTGTTGTACCTTGTAACTTATTATATCACTACAAGTAGGTTCTTGTCTTAACCTTTTAAGCGTCATCCCAACACGATCGCAATGCCCTTCGGGTTAATAACCTTACCTTGTCGTCGAGAAAAGTACGATTTAAAAATACCCCGGTACACGAGTATTTACGTGTGTACTTAAGTACGTATTTCGCGAAATTGTGTAATTTTGTAAGGTCGATGAACTGGAGGGACTATTACTACTACTCTATACTAAGACTATTTATATGTGTATGACTATAGTTCCCGAAGAAGTAGATAGAAATATACAAAAATGTGTCTTATTTGATCAAGGTGTTTATAAACAAACATGTAAAAAAGTCATCATAGTTTATTTTAATATAATGTTCTTTTTATGTTAATGAATCAGTTATATTGTTAACCATATATACACATCACGCCCGTTTCCCTAAAGAAAAGTCTCCGTTTACAGACTTAACGGTAAAAAGAACTCTTTATAGTAACTACTTAGTCGCTTCTTACGTGTTAAGAAGAAACTCATTTATAAGTCCCATACCAGTATTTTGCTTTAATATACTACGCGTTAGGTTAGTAGAAATGTTATTGACTCAATTGGTCGGTATCTGCGCCTTTTCATAAACAACCGATTTAAGGGTGAACGTGTATAGACGCACGTAGTCAGCGCTGTCACAGCGGGGGGGCATGTGACTCAATATAAAGACCTAGTTTTACACTGTCTAATATATAAAAATGATATATCAGTTGTACTTACCTTAATATATAGAATTGTAATATTCATAGTACTTACCTGTATAATAATATTTTTTTGGGTCTAATTATCAAAGCGTACGTCCATCTTTATTAGCTAAATAATAAAAATGTGAAAAAACCTGTTCACATACATATGTATTATGTAGTTACTGTATTTCCTTCAATTTGATGTAAACCTACATCCTGTTAACTTTCACGTCTTCCTTAGTCATTCAACGGGTTCTAGTCATGCAATCCCGAGGGACGGTAGTCCAAATGTATATATGTATGTATATTAAACTCTGGTCCAATTGTACATTTTCGGCTCAGACAGAGGATCGGCGTCGTGAACTTTCTGGTTCACGACATATGCTGAGTCTGGGCCCTTTCACGACAGCAATATAGAGTGCCCAACAGTTACTGTTATTCGTATGTGTTTGTACATTTTTTTGTAATGTGTTGTTGTTATTGTGAATAATCATTTTTCTATTTTAAAACCACGCCGACAATATCGCGTCCTCTGCCACGTGCATACAAGCTTGCCTTTAGCTATTTTGCAAACCCACGGTTCACAGCGACAACAACTGATACAAAGGTATCGGATTTAAATGCGCATATTTTTCTAAGCCGCATTCAATAACAAACCTACGTGTACGAGGTTATTTGATAAGAACGTAAACATGACTTAGTATTTCAGTGTTAATATTGTGTTGATCTAGGACTTAGAGAATGTAGAATTAGATTTAATTTATTATTCTTAATAATTTAGATTTAATATTAGAATTTGAGATGTTAAATATTTCTTCTAATATTTACAACATGTTTCAAGAAAGGGATTTAGGGTTTCTTTATTTAAAATTTGTTGCTTAATGTACATACTTTTATTACATTGTATTAGTAACCAGAAACAGGCTAAAGAATAATGGAATTTTCTCTCCTTTTGTCATGAAAGTACATTAGTCATGAATACAGATCACACACTCATTCTCTGCTGGGTAAATAGAAAGTACAGGTGTCCATCTCTGCAATTGCGTAGTTACTGATTCTATGGCCACCTCGAACCCACGTGTTAACCAATGTGACAGGTGGTAAACGTCGACATTGAGCCCGGATCTTCAATGTTAAAATCTTTTGTCCGCAATCACACCTGTCTTTTATATGTATGTAATTACATACATATACATTCACGTCCTTTAATCCCTTTCGGGGTGGACAAAACCTCGTAGATATATCTCTTAGGTCACTTTTTAGCATGAATATTGGGGTTGAGATGACATAATGGAACATTGGTGACAGGTTTCTTGTCCATCGCCTAGTTCCTTAGTCGCCTTATGTATGTTTGTATTTTTAATTGCGCATATTTTCCAACCATCGTTCTCAATAACAAAAAGTATGAGGTTACTTGATAACAACGTAAACAAAACATTATACCTGATTGTTTACAAGGATGCTCTAGAATGTTGGCCTACATGCTCTTATCGGTGTTACCTACATGCAAAACCTCAATTAAAATTATACTACATACACACTTGCTTTCAGTCCTCGAAAAGGTTGAAGAACTTTTCAAATTTACATTTTTGGGGGCTAATATGAGAGCATTTTAACTATATTGGTGATGCTACCTATCAAATACGATATCTGAGACTAGAGATCCCGCCACATAAGGTGGCAGTAGCCAAACTTGGAACTAAATTTGACGTTACCGCCATTGCATGTTATTTTGTATGAAAGGTAAATTTAGTATTACCAGCGTTGTGTTTTTTGCCCACTCTTTGTAATTTTTATGTTTGTTAAGGGTGATTATAATAAATTGATTTCCGGAGTTTCTTGTTAGTTCTTCTCCAAGCTAGGGTCTCCGCTGATCTAACCTCGGTAAAAAATATGTAAAGACAATGCTCAGTGCCATGTTTGAAATAATAGTTTTAAGAGATTCGCGATTTATACTCATGATATAAGATATAAGGGTGTGTATAAGATTGATTGCAGCTGTGGGAAATCCTACGTCGAACACACTAAACGTTCTATTGCGGACAGAGTGAAGGAACACATAATATATGTAATATATAATAAGAAGGATAAGTCCCGTTAATTATTAATCATGTTTGAAATAGTTTAATAAACATATTTTGACTTTGATATATTAATTTGTTTTATTTGAGTTTATAGCTCTGCAACCAAAGACCGTTACAAATGAAACCTATAATGTATCGAGCCGTATGGCACAGTGAGTGCTAGTTTTGGCGTGTTTACTGGTAACACTGAATTACGCGACTGTGGCGACGCCTCCAACTGCCACCTTATGTGGCGGGATCTCTATACTAGATTTAGTCTAGCTAGTCTATAGCCATACATTGACAGATTATTGTCACAATCTGCAAGTAATCTATTTGTCATATAAAAATCGCTCACTGAAATTAAAGTTGATAAGAATCTTTAAGCAACCAAATTTGCTTAGTCGACTCTAGCAAATTACTGGGCAAAGTTCAGTTGATTAAATCTCCGGGTATTAGATAATTTATGGATTAAAAAACGCGCAAAATATAATGATTAATACTGGTTCGCGAATATTTTATGCAAACAGACTTTAGCAACATCGTGATACAAAAAAGTGTCTTAATAACATCATTTGTGGGCGGTTAATGGGTTAAACCTGTTTTTCTGAATGTGTAAAGTTGATAAGCGAATATTATAGGTATGTTACTATTTATTTAGTCTGTTATTGTGAACAATCTACATATCTATTTGTTGTTTTGACAGTCGAGATTCGAATACATTGAAACTAGTTGCCGTTCTGCTCGCGTTGAATACAGGAGTTGATAATTATTAAATTAATACATCTTCCTACTATTCTTAAATTAATTATTAGTTATTATAAGGTCGTGCAATAAAAATGATAGTCTCTTGATGGTAACTAAGCCCTCTGCTTACCCTAAAAAGGTATAGTTATCGTGATGCATATGCATGTATTTTATATGGCTTCGAAACCATAATGTGTATTAAATATTACAATAATAATCCGATGAACGCTAAACTAGTTTCAAGAATGTAAATATAGCGATGATCCTCTCTTCTGATTGGTCGAGAGAAGAATCGAACTTGGGCACGCGCGTCTTGCGTGATAGCTTTTGTTTTAGAGCGAGATACGAGATTGTCTTGCCCTAAGTGGGAAAGGGACGGAGGGAAAACATCTGGAACGCGTTAGCTTTTGAATATCGAAAGAAGTTGTTTGAATGGGTTTATAAAAATAAATTTTATATGTATGCACTTGAGTTTGTTTATATTTGAGGAGAACGTCTATAGTCTCCAAAGGGGTATGAAATTAGAATGTATCATGAATGTAATAGTGTTATCAGTTAGGCGGATGGGCTGGCAACCTATCACTAATTTTCCATATCCATGCCACAACCTTTAGTTATGAAAAGGTGACCAACAATATGTTTCCTAAGTTCTACTTACCCCAAAAGGGATATTACACATCTTCATATCTTTAATTCGCCTATTACGACATTAGAAAATGGCGTCTGGTTAGATTATAACTCTAGCTTTAGTAACTAAGGGTTATATCTATCGCTTTAAGTATTACATACTTGATACATGTATGTAACATTGTCATATAGAAAATATCGCCTCAGGTTATGAGATTGTATTACCTTAGGTCATTTATAATGTCAAAATGTCAGACAGAATTGCGCTTTCGCCAATTTTGTCATTACGTTATATCCGGTTTGGTTTTTGCAAGTCTGGGACGTAATTAGAAACGTAACTAGCTGCCGTTATTTCTAGCATGTTGAAAGTGACTAAGAGAGTAATTATATCGATATTATATCGTCCAAAATAGCAAATGATATCACAATTATATAACTTTCTTTATATTCATAGGCCTGCTAAGAATTTTAATACGATTATATTATAGGCGTATTTTACATTGATTATTACATACTGTAAAATAATAAAGTACTATCTATATGAATTATAAAAATGACTATCTGTATGAATAGTACCTTTCACTCATTAGACTATGTAAATTTAAACAGAGAATAGGTAAATAAGATTTATTTATTATTGTCTAGATTAACTATAATCTAGATAGATTAGGGCTAAAGTAAAACTTTTGTTTTCTTACTGATAAAGGTTGTTTACTTTCTTATCATTGTATTTACGAAGCGAAACAAACAAGTCCATATAATATCAAATCATACATTTACCTATATTATTTACCTTTTAGGGACGAAAATAGAATTCTACTGTTTACCTTTCTAAGTAGAAAAACAAAAAGACAAACGCGTTCGCATTAACCCTAGCCAGAGGTTGAGGTGTCCGCAATTGCGAAGGTAGTAATTCTATGGCCACCTCGAACCCACGTGTGGACCAGATAGTCAGTACTCAATGTGACGGGTGAATCTTCTAAGTATGAAAGACGAATAAGAATATAAGGGTAAATACTATCTATTGGGCCATGGTAATAATATTTCATAATGTTGCATGTTATGACTTTCACAGTTAATGATGGTGACTAAAGATTATCTCTGAAGTTCTGTGTTACCTAAGAATAATACGATAAAAGTGCCTATTAAGTATATTAAGTAACAATTCCGATTGATAAAATTAATTAGCGTATATCAATGGCAGTTAAAAGTACTTCTAATGTCACCTTTAATTACGCGCGCCATTGATTTTTTTAATTGCCAACCATGCTTATGTATGTACATATGAAATATGTGTATTCTGGAAGCATCAAAAAGAATTAAAATTTTAAAACAATAAAAACTCAACCTCTAACCTGCTGTGCATATTTTTAGATGCACATCAATATTTACGTTACAAATATTTATTTTCCTTCCCTTACAATTTTTCCTTTTGTTACAGGTCTGCGAAAAGTTGGAAATCGGAGCTGAAGCGGACTATTTCGGCTTGAGAGTGTGTCCCGGTTCTGGTCCAGGCAGATGGGTGAACTTGAGGAACCCATTAGACCCTCACAGGATCCCCGGCGGCCGTCTCCACTTGAGGGTCAAATTCTGGGTCCCTCCCCACCTGTTGATCAACGAGCCGACACGACACCAGTTCTACTTGCATGCTAAACTCGATTTAACTGAAGGGAGACTGGTGGTCGCCGACCATGAGGTAGCCAGGAGGTTGATAGCCTACATAGCGCAGGCTGAGGCCGGAGACTGTGACCTGGACTCCCCTCCGTTACAGATCTACGAAGAATGTGACAGGATAGGCCCTCAAGGGGAAAAACCGGAAGACCACATCACCAAAATCATAGAGTACCATGCCGAAATGGCAGGCATGAGGGCGTCCCAAGCCGAATATAGGTTACTGAAGGAGATATCCAAACTGGAATCGTTTGGGGAAGAGATTTTCTTCTGCAAACCCGTGTCGCAATGGAACAATGCCCATGAATTGTACAGCCATTTGTTGTATCACAGAAATCAAGCTGATGATACGAGGAATAGGGAGGCTCCGGAGATTGACGGTGGTGGTACCGTGGGCTGTTTGGCAGGGGGCGCTAGTGGCAGTGGCTGTGGATGCAGACTGGGTACCTGTGTGGGGGTTGGACCTCACGGCTTGGTCATCTACAGGCCGGCGTGCAACGGAGACCAGGAAATCGGGGAAGAAAAACAGAGGTATGTAGCTCTTTATAATGCTCGTAGTTTGTATTTTTTTTGTTTTTTTAGTTCATGTCAGTTAGTTTGTTGGTATGTAGGTAATATGTCGTATATGTACTCGTACTCTTTTGTTGGGGTCTTAATAGTATACAAACTCTATGTTAAGATTTAGATGAGTATGTATACGTGTATTAATTATACATGTATTATTATTTACGTGTATGTATTAATGACGTCATTAATGGGTAAGTTGCCAGTATCGGGATATTAATTACTACATTATATTTCATAGTATTCAATATCTTTGTCTACCAAATATGCAATAGTTATTTATTATTTTACAAAACATAATAAATGTGTAGTTTATATCGTCACGTAGTTTATATACGTTTATTAGTATATGACGTAGAATATAGTCGTTACATAAAACAAAGGATTTAGAGGGTTATAGATATTTTATGTTACTATAAAATAATTACGTACTATCTATATGTACGTGTCATAAATTTGTATTAATAGGTACTTAAGTCTAGTCTAAAGTAATATAACATCTGATAGGTAACGAATTAGAATTATGTAAACAACATTCGTATTTAATGACTCATCAATTTAGAAAATCTTACAATAATTGGTTTTTATACTATTTTTTTCGACTTTAAAGACTTGGAATCGCTCTCCTGAAAAGTTTCGAAATGGCACATAAACAAAATAATAATAATATTTAGGACACTATTACACCAATTGAACTAGCCTCTTGGTAAGTTCATTTAAGACTTGTGTCAAGGGTACTAGTCAACGTATATTTAAGAAATATATACCTATTAATATAGATAAATACATAAATAGCACACATAATCAACGACCAGACTGGAAAGCAGAAAAATAGCGTAGTTAATTCTGCCTCCACCGGGAATTGATCCCTCAATCGATCGTCAAATATACATAGCCTTATTTTGCTTGTTTTATATTATATTGCTAGTTTGGGACGTATATAAAATGCTTAATAACTACCTATTCCCACCAGTATGTCGTAAGAGGCGACTAAGGGACTAGGGGTATGAAAGTACATATAAAATGGGTGAAAGCATCACTCGGTGACCTCGTGTGTCCTCGTTAGTGTTTGAACAAGCATCTCCTTAACCACCTATCATTTGTTTAGTGATAGCTTATCATTTGCATACTGTCAGTCAGGGCCGAAAGTGATTTTGCAAGGAAAAGTATTTTTATGAAAAACTTTCATGCTAAGTATAGTTATATTTAGTGTATGAGAGGATGTTTGAATGTGAATGAAGCGAAAGTGGTCTGTCAGGATCTGGACAAATGGGGATCCGTGATCTCTGCCTATAGGGAATCAGGCGTGATGTGTATGTATGTACATACATAACCTTAATGCCTTTTGAGATATATGTGCCTATAGATATTTTCGGATAGATAGTAAGTACATACATACATATAGAAGGTACATCTTAAACCCTGTTAATAGCAAAGTATGGGACGTAAATAAAATGCTAATTAAATGTCGTTCTTCTCGGATTTAATTTGAAAGCGTGAAGCTGATACTAAATGGAATCTATTTATTTATTTACATAATTACAATAGAAGCTTACAGTTACCCAAAGCGCTACTATTGAGCTATGGCCTAGCAACCAGTCACTAATAAATAGTCTATAACAGTGCCTTCACAACCCTAATAGTAACTAAATGTGACTGAAGATATTATATTGAATCTCCAAGGTTCTGTCCACCCCAAAAGGGAGGCTAAGCCGTAAGTGTATATGTATGTATATATGTAGGTCATTTGCATAAGTATCGTGGAGGCAGGGACATATAATTTAGCTTTAAAAGAAACAAATACTCGTTTTTCGACCTCCCGTTGTATGTGTGTGTAATAAGTGTATTTTTATGCATATTCCGTTTTATGGTATGAGACGGTTTGTGTGTACTGTTTTAGTCTGAAACTGGTTTTAGATATCACGTTTGTAGTCCCTAAAGAGGTTGATAGACACTTGAAGTATAATAATCATTAATTTATGATTGTATAATAGACGGTAATCTATGGTTACTCGTAAATTTATTAGGGCTATATTTTGCTACATATTTTATATACGTGCACATACAGTAATGTTCTTGTACGTAAACAGTACATGTGTAGTAACGTATAATGTTATAGTTATCGACTAAATATAGCTATCGATCGAATGGTGCATTATGTTAATTATCCTGTAAAATAGATTTTTACAAAAAAAATGTAAAATAGATAAATGATTAAGTGCTTATTTATACTAAAATGAAGTCATTTTTTTTCAAACGATTCATTCAACCAAACCAAAACAAAAACAGTTATATATGTAGCCTTTACTCCATAGGTCCAAGATTTGTTCCTTGACAGATGTGTATGTATTTAAACCCTCTGTCACCCCCAATCAGGTATATGACCGTTAGTCCTTTGTACCATTGTTTTCTGTTCAAATACGACATTAACCTTAAACATTGTTAGGGATGCGCGCTTTTGTTCTTCAAAGTATGAGTCAGTTATCAAATTGTTATTTTGAACTCAATTGTGAGTTATTTTAAGAATGTTCCTTAAGTGTTTGACATACATATGAGTATATTGACTACTTTTGAAACAGGAGATAGGCAGAGATCACTACCTTGAACGATCTTAATTAATATTTCTTGTCTCAATTAAGCCCATTAATCGTCTACCAATCCAAAAATATCTCTATTTTGTTATAATAGCATAGTTAACTATGGTGTTATAGTTTTTAAGAGATTCGCGATTTATACTCATGATTAAAAACGCGTCAGTTTTTATATAATAAAGTTACCTTTATTAACCCGACGTTTCGGCTACGTTGCAGCAGCATTGGTCACGGGCAGTCTGTCATAACTATGGTATGTTATACAGGTTGCTAGCCTATCACCCAATAACTCCATTCATACACATACATACATAAATATCACGCCTGTTTCCCTGTAGAGGGGCAGGCAGAGATCACGAATAATTCCATTCATCCCTAGTCTATTACTATGTAAGTCTATACAAGAGTTTTGCAACTTTCTATTCTAATGCCAAGTCGTAACCGAGTCCAAAGTGCAAGGTTTGATGCCCTGTTTGCTATAACTAATGCTCTGAAACC
This sequence comes from Leucoptera coffeella, assembly GCA_030578115.1. Lineage (NCBI taxonomy): Eukaryota > Metazoa > Arthropoda > Insecta > Lepidoptera > Lyonetiidae > Leucoptera > Leucoptera coffeella. Next base: position 244,181 of record JAMBLF010000052.1, on the reverse strand, counting down.
ACCAGTTATGTTGAACCCTAGCCCTTTGCAATAACTATGAAATGAGAGGTCATTTTATACTGGTTCAACAATTCGTATAACTCGACCAAGCTATATTGGACCTTAGTACGTATAAATGTCTATGAAGGTATAGGTCTCTATATATTGGTTAGACAATTCTTAAAACCAAAATATTCAGAGCTATAAAATCATATGTATTGTAAAGTTTTTAGGGTCAAACTAAATTGGTTGTCTACCTTGAGTGTTTGATATCTGTTTGTGAAGATTTTCACACACCATTGCAATGTTTCGGGTGCTAATTAATCGGTTTACTATTTGGCTTGCCTTGGTACTGTGCGACGAATGGTGTAACTCGAATTTTGTATTTTTCTCTAGATTCTTCTAAGTTGAAAGTTTGTTAGATAGGTAAATTTATATAACGGCTCGCTATTAATATGAAGTTGAATCTAGATATTAATTGGATTAAAGAAAAGCTTTAGCACTTTCCTAACCTTAAGTTTACGAAGATAGCGAATTATGAAGAATATTTATCTCCGTAAACAATTATAAGCTATAGTTATCTAAATAGATAACAGCTGATTTGAAGATTCCTTGCTTAATTAAATGAATTAAATACCTAATTTCACTACAGTATTTTAGTAAGTATCGATTTCTTATCGATTTCAATGTCAACACGTAGATATTGTATTGTAATTTGTGTCAAATGTACCATGACCTAGAAAATGTTATGTTTTTCTGAGTTATGATGTTTTTATGGAAGGTCACAATTACGTCTATACTGTTAGATTATCATTTAACTGGTTAGGCAATACAAATGCATACTTATGTACATATATTATTTTAATAAAATTGCATTTCCTCAATATACTATACTATATTACTTCCTTTATGTTGAATATATTTAAATTAGCTATTCCGCAATTAGTATCTTTCGTGATACATAAGTTCTTTTATAGAACTGCCACCATTATAATATGGATATTATTTCGTTGTTTGAAAGGAACATTAGATAATACGAAAAGGCACTCCTAAAATACTGAATTGTACACCAAAATAATACAATCCCATCCCAAACCTAACCTTTGCTGTGCGTTTAGCTATATTTTGGTGTACATTTCAGTATGTTTGATGCGCGTTTAATTATGTTCCTTATAATATTATATGTACAATATGTAAACAACAGACAATTCATTATTTAGCATATAAATAACTTTTTATTATTTATCTCTATGTTGATTCTGATTGTCAAATGTCATTCGTTATGTGCCTAGTCATGTAATGGAAGGATCTTGTGAATGTCAAAATATTATCAAAGATCACGACAAACAACAATACAAATTATGCAACGTCATTAGTAGTAGTAGTATAACTTAGTGTTAAGGGTTAGCCTTTGAATCAGTAGCTAGCTGGTTCAATCAAGTGTCCATATATTTTTCTGTATTTCTATTTACGGTTGCCCAATAAAAAATATTTTTTGAGTTGTACCATTTTTATGGTGAGGGAAATCTATCTATTCCGTTAAAAGGTAATAGTCAGTGCTTGTAAATGTCCTGTTAAGTGCTTACTGGTTAACATGTGGATTCGAGGTAGCCGTAGAATTACTAATTTTGCAATTTTTAAAGGGCTAAGGTTAATTTTATGTTATGTCAAATATGCCAAGTCATGTGATTGTCTATTTTTCGACTTTTGGGGTTAACGGAAACAATGAACAATAGAAAAAAACAAACGCGACACGCCCCCGATTCTAGAAAAATGCTGTTAGTGGCTTGGTTTATATACAAACTTACAAATTCGTATGCCGTTAGTCTGAAGAAAAAGCTTTCTTAAAGAAGGGTAGGTAGGATTTTTCCTGATACTGGCAAACCTCCTTTAGCTCACTATTATATTCAAGGGTTATAGTTTGTTACTTCGAAAGCATATTTTTTCGTTTAGGACGTTATGACATTATGTATGTTCACTTTTTATAAATATTTGTAATAAATATAAGTTAGACAACAAGATTTACCATATTCCCTTATCTCTAACGACAAACCTCGATCAAAACAAAACTTCTTTTACGACTAACCTCAAAAAACAAACTCATGTTCACCCTATCTTTTCAGCATCCCCTACACGTCCATCCACCGCGCTCAGCCGCTCCGCAGAAACTTCCAGCTGACCTACATAAGTGGGGAAGGCCATGAAGTCACCATGCATGTCAAAATGGCGACGTGTGGACAAGCGGCCGCCCTGTATAGAGCAGTGACGGAGAAACACGCGTTTTACTACTGCGAGACTGTCCGTAGTGACGTCACGGAACAGTTTATCAGGGATCTCAAGGTATGTAGTCCTTAGGTGTTTTGTTACAGAGATTGAACTGAACTGATTATTAGAAATAGTAATCAAAATTGTAGTTCAGTTTAATCGCAAGTATGTTTAGTAGTAGTTCAAAGGTGAAACTTTTGCTACTCCATTAACAACTTCACACTATTGAATTGCCATAGGAATATGGTTTTGTGTAAAATCATTAGTAGATTTAGCCTCCAGGTGTATATGATGCTTAAAACTGTTTGTGACGTGTGTAGAAACATGTCTGACATCAGATAGTTATGCTTAAAATTACTGTGGCGATTTTACGTGTGGATACCCGTCTTATATTTTGCTTAAAAACTCTACAGTACAAAACCTTACAGGGTTACTTCTAGTTTTTGTATCAGTTACATTGAGAACCGAGACTTCTTATTCAATCCTTACGATTTATTGACACCCTGATTCTCTCAAAAGGTACCAATCCATTATCCAATCAATTCTGTGACCAAAGCCAACATCTACGTTTGATCTTTCCTTCTACCTAATAATAAACCATCTTCTCTAAGGCTTTTATCACGAAACCGTTCCTTACCCAGTACCTTTATTCCAGGGCACCATAGCCTCAATCTTCAACGAGTCGACGCGGCTAGGCCGGCGTTACGTGTTCGACATTCGGCGCACGTGTCGCGAGGTACATGACAGGGCGAGACGGGAAGCGCACGCTGCCAGCGCCCACGAGTCGAGGGCGGTTCGGAGGAGCAACTTGGAGGTATGTAGCATATGGATACATACAGGCCAGACTAATACCTAACTTAAGTCCTTAGTCACATAACATACGCTTCACGACTTGTGTATACACACTCCCTTTTTTATTATGGCGGGGTAGTCAGAGGCTTGAATGCGCATCTCCGAAATTTCGAAGGCATGTTAGGTATGGGTCATTCGAAGCACAATAATCATCATCCTTAGTCACTAGTAAAAATATAAATAAACCATAAACGTATACATACATACATACACATCACGCCTCATTCCCTGTAGATGCGTAGAGATCACGGGTCTGTCCCGATCCTGATACCACTTTTGCTTCATTGACACTCATACATCGCTGACACACTCGGTGATAGGTACTCCTACCATCACCCTTTTTCAATATGACGTCTATCTGATATACTTACATATACATTCACGTATATGTACGACAGAATCTGGGAGACAAGAAATCTTCTTGGTTACTTATTGGCCTGAATATAGGGAAATTACCATTGGTGACAGGTTTCTAGTCCATTGCTAGATTCCATAGATCCCTAGTACTAAGGAACTACTAAGGAAGTCCCCTTCTAGGACATGCCGGGAAGAACGACAATTAGTTAGTTCCAAGGTTGTGAGTAGATTACCCTAAAGTATACTTACAATGCCCTTAATCATTTCAGGAGCCTCGTTCCCGATCAGCGAGTGCCAATGGCGAAAGCAGTCTGGCGTGCCGCGTTTGCATGGACTGCGCTATCGACACCCTGTTCCTACCCTGCAGACATGTGGTGTGCTGCGGAGAATGCGCTCCTAGGTACGTTATCAAACATATATATATATATATGACTTGAAATACCTTTCGGGGTGGATAGAAGCTTGGAGACGATAATATCTCCAAGGTCTCGTTTAAGGATGTATTGGTTATAGGTTGCTAGCCCATTGTCTAATAGATTCCATTGACCCTAAGTCCCTTAGTAAGTAGCCTTTGTATGATATGCCGGTGACATGTTATTAGTACATTGTCTAATAGACTACATTGACACCTTGTCCCTTAGGAGCCTTCTATGTCATGCCGGGAAGAACGGCGGCTAGGAAACCTAGTAATCGTAATAGACAATAGTCGGTATCTAGGTAACGTGATTTACCACTTGTCACGTTGGATATGTAAAAATTCGAATGGTTCGAATGTTGATGAACACTCAGCTTTTAATGACCCTGAAAGAATTAATACTTAAATTAATACACGCCTCTTCGTTCCTAACGGGATAGGCAGAGACTATCGCCACCTGGAACGATCCTGACAAATGTATACTTAATATGAATATTTATTATCGTTATCCATAACTTTTTTAACCCCAACTGTAATGACGTAATATATGTGTGTATTTATCTGTTGGTTAAATGAACATTTTTTTATATATAAAAAAACTCGATAAGACATTTCGTAATATTGTCACGCGTCTTTCATCACTGTTTCGTTACGAAATACGATAACATTTCAGTTTAACCTTTTAATTGCTATATTATTTAACATTTCATCATTTACATGTAATTGTACCGTGCTAGTCAGGGACGTACGGTCAACACACTATTAGTGCAGTCCCAGTAACTTTTTAATAGGTTTAAACTTATAAGAACAAAAGAGAATGTTTTTTACTTCGAAGCACGCGAACGTATAGTGTCCATGACAATGCATAGTGGTGCCAGTTTTAAAATGTAAAATATTGTCTTTTGTTCTTATAAACGAAAACCTTATAAACAGTTACTGGGACTGCACTTTTAGCGCTGACTGTACATAGTATCCTAACTATACGTTCACAGTATATTGTAGGAGGCGACTTAGGTACTACTTAGTAGTAATTAATATGATCTATTAGACGATTGTTCTAGGTGCTTCAAACGTCAACCTTTTTCAATATGGCGTCTATCTGACAGTCATAAGTTTAAATTTACAAACATACGCGTCACGACTTGTACACTCCCTATTTCATTATGCCGAGGTAGTCAGGCTTGGGTGCCTATGTCCGAAAATTCGAAGGTTCCACTAGATAGACAGTACCCAACGTGATAGGTAGTGAACCGTATCGCTGTACAGATATTAGCTATTACCTATCCTTTGTGATAAATACGTTTCCTCATGCTTTTTCTTACCGTTAGCGACTGTAAATTAATAAATTGTTATCAATAACTTATTATATAAAAACTTACGCGATAAGTCCCGTTAGTTATTATTATCTCTTAAAACTATGATAAATTGTTTAAATTTCTTGTTATTTATTAGCTTTTTCTCTTCATTACAGATGCGAAAGATGTCCCTTATGTCGCAGCGAGATAGAGAAACTCATGCACATATTCCTTCCTGTTGAATACCAGAAGAATCAAAGTTAGTTACTACATTAACGAGCTTAAGAGATAAATACTAAAAATCTTTATGCCTAACACACTGTAGCCTTAACGATAATAGGATGATTCTGTTCTAAAGAAAGCCGAATTTCTATACAGTTGTTTACGTACAAATATGATATCATACATGTATTGCTTGCATAGTAACGAGAATTTGCATGCAACGAGCAAGTTTTGTAAGTATACAAGTATGATTTCATACTTGTACACAAGCAGTTATGTAAAGGGAAAGCTCCCTAAAGTGTAAAATATGGTAGATAGGATGATTCTAATCTTATACGAGGTGATAATGGCCAAGTATTGAACTTTTGATTTGTTTCTCATAGATGGCAGCGCTAGTTGTTACAGATGAGCAATAAGAATGTTTCATTCTTCATGTGACAGGTATTTCGATGTTGAAGATGTTCTCATTTAGTAAAATAATGTTCACAAAGCAATTTTGACTATAGCTTGTGTAAAAAGTAAATTTTGAAAAGATTTTTATATTTATCTACAATGTTTGAAGGAGTAATGCTCTGCTCACACTGTTATAACATAGACACTTTGAGCTTAGTATAACAGTGTGGCCAGAGCTTATTCCAAGCCTTATGTTGACAATAAATTACATAATTAAGTTTGTGTTCGTCTAGTCAGGGATGTTAGAAAAGCATTTTTAATTATAATTAGTTTTAATGACCTCTAAATTTTCTACTAACTTGTGAAAAATACCATTAACCCTTTCAAAATGGTTGCCATGCTAAAAATGGCGTCCTTTCTTGCATTCCAAAAATCTGATTGGTTTGTGTTTTTATTTTTTGTTATGTTATAATGACCCCTATGTACTTACTAGGTTTAAGCTGGTATGATTGTGATTTTTATTAGAGAGTAATTACACGGTCAGTATTTTGTCTTTCAGTTTTGTGAATTAAGACTGATGGTAGATGATCTGAATGCAGTCACGAATTTTCATTGATTAATATTGTTCTCTGGTCCTTAAATGATTCGATGAAATATAGATCGTGTGAGCTCGCCATAAGTTTTTATTGTGCGTATATAAAATGAAATTAGGACTCGCTAAATGTTGCTTAAACTCAAATTAAACTAGAGTCCGTTATTTTTGTATTCGAATTTAAATTGGAGAGTGAAAGAGGCGGTAAAGATTAAATTCCAAGTCTGATTACTACAGCATTTGTCAATTCCGTTTAATACTGCCATCTTTTGAATTATGCAATAAACTAATTTATATTAATCTTGTCTATGATTCCAGTTGGTTTGAATGATTGGTTAAAGTAAAACATATCCCCATGAAAAGGTTGTATTTTGTATCCTATTCTAAGTTTTGGAATACGATATTGTGTAATTTAGTAAATAATTTAATATAAGTTCGTCTTATTTGTGATATATTACCATAATAATAAATTAGTTTAAAATGTAAAGTTATATCCCTGATTTTAGCTTTCTTTCCGAGTTCTTAATGATTGGAGATATTGTATTTTTTAAGTTACTTTTCCAGTGTTTAAATTACTCTAATTTCATTATTCTATAGGATTATGAGTTGAATAAGCTAAGCTATTAATGTGCTATAAATACTGGTAACACTAAATAAATAGCTGTCATGACAGCAAGATTTCATAGTAAAATTCCTATGTTGACAAGTTTTTTTAGATTATTTCTGTTAAATATAAAGCTATACTCATAATCCTTTAGATTCTGTGTTTGCATTTCTCTTACCCTCTTGCCAAATGTCTCAATTCTTCTGTTAATTAAGTTTGATGTAAGTTATGACCCGATTGGTCCATGAAAAATAATCTAGTGTATTATATGAGAGAAATTTTTAAAAAGTACCTTAAAAATATAAAAAATTAACTTAACTTGATTTTGTTGTTTTATTTTGAAACATATGTATGTAAGCCGCATTTAGTAGTTACATACATACATACATACATATCACGTCCATTTCCTTATAGAGGTAGGAATCACGGATTCCCATTCATTTTGATCCTGACAAGCGACTTTCGCTTCATTGACACTCATACACACTCGGCGGTTATAGGAACTAATCCTAATCAGTCACATAACGCATACTTTTCAACCTATATGCATCACTTACTGCGAAAAAGAACCATGTTTCTATGAATAAGAAGCTTATTATTATCTAACCAAAGAATAGTATCTTTTATTATATATACCTTTGACAAGGTGGAATTATGACATGATTATTAGTGTAGTTATATCACCTATTCATGCACTTATGAACAATTGTCTTTTTTGATCCCCATGTCTTAACTGCATTGATGACATTGTCTTGTAAGAATTATTTTTACACCCCTTCTTATATCAATTAATTTAAATTTATTGTCACTACAGATAATTTCCCAAGAAATAATAGAAAAATAATAATTTAAAATAATGAGACAGTAATCATACGAACACAGTTAAATGGACAGTTTGCTACATTGCTCTGCCAATAAATTTAATTTTTTTACTATATTTTATATAATGAACACATCTCAAACATCTACTGAGGCGAAAACATCATGTGACACTGGAGTGATAATACTTCGTCACTGACTATCGCTCATTATCATTCGGCTGTTAACTACCCCATTTAACGGTAAAAATCCCTTGTTTGAAAGTAAAAGTGTTGTAAACTGGCTTTGGTGTCAGATGTAGTATAAAGCTTAAGGAACCTGCAATATTTGCATACGTGAGAGCTGGTGATTTGAAATGAAATGCTTTTTATTCAATATGAGGATTATAAAATCACTTATTGAAAGTCAAAATAAAATTGTATGCAGAATAAAATGCTGTTTTAGTAGAATGCAGGAATATTAAGGATATTTTTTATGGGAAAAAAAGTTATCATACATAGGCAATATAATATGGTTTTATTTAGGTTTTAATATAAATATTTAACTCTTTTTCAAAAAAAAACGCCATTCTACTGTTTAGACAGATGGAGGTTCTTAATCTCTGCCTACCCCTTTACAGGGAATCAGGCGTGATATGTATGTATGTTAATAAACTAAATTTTTTATTATGTCTTTATTTCCACTGCAACTGTCACGTGTTTTATTTAATGTACTATTTGTGTAAGAGAGACATTAATAGGTAATGTCAAACAGTAAATTGATTATGGCAACATTGACATTTGTCATACAAAAAATATTTTCCAAGATGGCCGCCGAATTGTGATGTGAACGCAAGGGCAAGTTTATCGAGAGGAATTAATTTTTAGATAAGAATTCAATAAACCTTTCATGGGCAACAGTTTGAAATAGTTATATTAAACTTTATCGTCGTACATTTCATCGAGTATTTTTCCAAACTCAGTTTGTGTGGATCTACATAATAAAGTGACTTTTCAAAGTGGATTTTGATGTTGTGTTGAAATAGTGGCAAATATATTTAGTGACAGTGCTTTGCAGCTGTGATAATGATTTTCGGATGATATTCAGAAGCTGACGTAAGTTTCTAATCGTTTAATTGCTTGATCATACTTAAAAATCGTGATAAAAATGGCATTTGAGTAACGTGATAACCTATTTTGCTTTGTAGGCTTTTTTTGTTAAAATGTGTTATCGTGGCGTGTCTGCTCATTCCAGGACGCCGGTTGTCGCTATATTCAGTTAATTGCATCCCTTTTGGATGACTGGCACCTATTTTAAGAGGGAATTGCCGTATTTTGTACTTGAAATCGAGCGAAACTTCGAATGTTGGCATGTTACCCTTTATCTCAAAGTGTATGAACTTTGCTTCTTGAAAACGCATTATTTCCCAGTGTACGTTTAATTTTTATCTTTCCTAATGTCATTGGAACACACAAGGTGTACGACCTTTAGTTTATTCGCTTTTTCATCTCATAACATTACAAAATATCCCTCTTAACAATCGGATTGTTTTGGCTGTATTTGCGTGTTCTAAGCTCTTAGCAATTGTACTATTGTGTTTAATTATTACTTTTGAGCTAACTATGTAGTTGTAAAGCAACTTGTTTGGTCAGTTTTCATACTTGGAGACATTTTGCTCACATGTAATCATAATGAAATAACATTACTTTTGATAGTAATCTACAAGAACTGTAGTGACTGAAAACATAGTGACAAAGCTTACTAATTCCTCAGATCTAGTAATGACAGTGCTTGTATTTGATGATACAATACACCTGCTACAATAGGTTCTTGATACCTGTTTTACATGTGGGTTCAAGGTGGTTATAGAATATCTAATTTGTATCTACAATTGTAGAGACAGCCAAGAGAACTGCTGACTATCTAGCGAGGGATGTTATGTGTGCGCCGAGTAACCAGTTAACGTTAATTTGTATGTTTATAGTATGTATGATGTTATAAATATCAATATGCTATTATATCTACACAGACTAAATAATACCATGGCTTAGCATGTTGTTCTTGTGTATATTGACACATGTGTACTTCTCAAAACAGGAGCTGTATGTGTTACCCCTTGTAATGTCACCCTCAGTCATATTTATGTAAACACCATATACTTCATATTAAGTGGATATTAGTGGATATTCTTCTTAATGCGGTTGTAAGCAGCATGAGAAGGTTAATGGGTGTGAGTGAGAAATATGTCAGGATTGTTTCAGGTAGTAATGACATTCTCTGTCTATCCCGTTAGTGATGTAGAGGAATGATTTATATTTATGTGCATGTTTGGATGCAAAAAGTTTATTTTCATAATGTTACTTGTTCTTACGGTCTTCTGTAACCTTAAGCATTACTATAAAGATTTTTATGACATTTTTATTAAATGTTTGAAAGCAAGTTGCCTACTTATCATTTTGTAAATTTCATTTACATAAAATGCTTAACTCACATGCTATGTGTTTTTGTAAGACAACAGGGGTGTCTTATGTGTATATCCCAGGTTATATTCATCCATTTGTTGTGACAGATAGCAAAATTCGAAATGCCCATAATGGTTCTCAGTTGTACAGTCAATAACTAATATGTAAGTAACTTTGTATGGTTTGGTTATTATAGTTGACTAGGTATGCTATCTGCCAATCAGATATACATTCATGTCTTTTAATCCCTTTGGAGTGGACAGGACCTCGGAGATATAATATCTTGTAGGTTACTTTGTAGCATGAATATTGAGGTTGCAATGTCATAATGGAATATTGGTGTCAGGTTTCCAACCCCTGCACCCAATATATTCTATTTTCTGCTAGTCATGCTTGCAGAAGAAGAACGGCAGATAGAATTGTTTTATCGTCCCAGACTAGCAAAGGCCAGGGCCTTTTTCCTACAACATGCTGGGAAGAATAAAGCAAATTTTTATATTATATAGCTTTTTCTTCTTTTTATTCTTCTAAAATACAGTTATAAAAGGAACTCATGGAAAATTTATAATGATTCTAATGCCCTAGGTCACTGTATAATGCCTCCTCCAGACTTTATTTGTTGTATTTTATTATGTGAATGCATAATTCACTGTTAACGCTACCTCGGTCTGTATAATGTTTGTTGAATTCGAGCCACACATTATTTTCTTGTTTTGACACGTATGGTCACATAAAAACAAGTAAATATTGTAAAGTTTATGTTTTGATATATTTTTTATATTATTTACATGTATAGAGTTATTTACCTACATATTGATAAATTGAGAGGATAAAAAAATAAATGTGATTTTCCATTCAAGCACATGTTTAGGTTTATTAGTGCTGTCCACCCCTGGGACAGAAAGAGAATGCTATCTACTTTTCTTCCTGGCATGGCATATGAGGCTACTAGGAGAGTGGTGGTAAATGGAAATTGTTATCCCATGGTTCTGTGCTAGTCTAAGACGTAAAAAGAATGCTAACTAGCTGCCATGCTTCCCGACATGTCATAAAAGGTGACTAAAGGACTAGGGGTCATTGGAATCTATTGGGCGATGTACTACCAACCTGTAACCAATGTTCCATTATGACATTGCAACCCCAATATTCATACTAATAAGTGACCAATAAGTTGTTTTCATCTCTGCGAGGTTCTGTCTATGATTAAAGGATGTGATTGTATATCTATGTATTTGATGCTGTAGCTAATATGAAAAAAGGTGACGTTAGGAGTACCTATAACTGCCGAGTGTGTATGCGAAGATGTTAGTTAAGTAGTTAAGTGTCAATGCAGCGAAAGTGGTCCTGTCAGGATCGGGACAAATGTGGATCCGTGATCTCTACCTACCCCTCTACAGGGAATCAGACGTGATGTGTATGTATGTAGTTATTGACTCTTTAAAGTTAAGTTAAAGGTGATATTGTAGATAAAGGCAGGTATCTACCAGTCAGTCTGACCTACCCAAACAGTACCATATGTATATGATGCCTAAAATACATGCATAATACTGTACCTACATGAAACAGTATCTAGGTACTTGAATAAATTCCTAGAATACAATTCTTTTAGGTACCTAAGTTGATTTTTTATTGAATGTGCTAATTGTTTGAAGTTGCATTGCAAATAACAAAGTATAGAGAATTAGGTATGCTAATTTGGCCATTTACACAGTTAGACAGGTCATGATTTATCAATTTAAGTACGTAGAGTAATAGTAGTATTACATACATATATGTTTGTGTATTTTAATCACATTCGGGGTGGACAGAACCTAGGAGACAGAGAAATATTGCCTTGTTCACTCTTTAGATATATAGAATAATGGTAACAGGTAGCTAGCCCATCACATAATAGGTTCCATTTAACCCTGTTACTATAGTTTCCTGCTATGACATGCTGGGGAAATTGCAGTTAGTTAGCATTCTTTTTACGTCCCAGTCTTGCACAGGAGTCAGTAGAATTTTACTGAAAAGTATAGATGTGAATGAATCAAAAATAAAAAACAAACGTGTTCATGACCATTAACCCTTGCGGGGTAGTCAGAGGTTCAGGTTTCAATCTCTGCAATTGCGAATGTAGTAATTCTATGGACACCTCAAACCCACATGTTGACCAGATAGTCAGTACTCAATGTGACAATACTGAAATGCATACCAAAATTATATTACTACAGAAAAGGATAGGTTAGAGATTATATTATTTTGTTGTGGAGTTCAGTATTTAAGATGACGTTACTTCTGCATCTCGGCTGTAAAAGTGGCAGTCTGCTAATATTTTGACAGTCACAGTTGTACCTCAATAGTGAGTCAGTGGCGCTTCAGTGGTGCTTCAGTGGCAACTCAAGTATAGAAATGTCAATAGTGGAATACCAAATATAAGGCAATTGAACTGACATTGACGGACATTTGTTTAGTGGAGTAGCTTTTTTGTACACCAGACGGAGAAGTACTTCAGATATAGTTCAATTGCGCTTCAGTGGCCATAATTTGTTAGTGGAGTGCCAAAAGTGTCAAATTACAGCCACTGAAGTATTACAGTATCAATACTGAAGTAATATTGTGGCTAAAATGAAGTAGTGGTGTAAGGGTCCAGACTAGCACAAGAGTTAATAACTAGTATTTTACTTGTGAGTGTAAGACTACTATGGAATGTCAATAATGCTAACTATATGCCTTTCATCTAGGCATATTAGGAGAGAAACTACTCATAGTTATAATTAAGTTCTTTGGGCATTGAACTAGTTAATTTATTGACATATATTATACTAGTAACCCCCTCCGGCTTCGCACAGGTATAAAATATACAGCCTACTTCACTATTTAATAGATGTTATTATACATATAAACCTTCCTTTTGAATCACTCTATGTATTAAAAAGAACCGCATCAAAATCTGTTGCGTAGTTTCAAAGATTTAAGCATACATAGGGACAGAGAAAGCGACTTTGTTTTATACTATGTAGTGATTTTGATGTACATTTAAATACATACATACACATCATGTCTGATTTCGTGTAGGGGAGTAGGCAGAGATCTAAACACTAAATTAAATGCTAGCTTCAAATACTCATCTGTATATCAGTTACTCAGATAGGTAAACTTGCGGTAGCTAGACTGAAATGGTCTTTTTATTGTTATAGTATCGTAAAACTGCAATAGCAGAGTCAGTCATAAAAGTGTGAATACTTATATTACCTACCTTATATAATAGCTACTGGTTATCAGTAGGTAAGTAACAATGATAGATGCTGTAATGATTTTGTTAAATCTTTTTTTTTTATATGAAATGGATTTGCTCTTGGCTTCATTCATTTAAGTACGTCGTTTTGTCACTTTTGGGGTGGGCAGATCCCTCATATATAATATCTATCACTTTTTAACACAAATATTGGGGTGATGTCATATGAAACATCAATGACAGGTTTCTTAATAAATTCTTTTTAACCCTAGTCTCGTTGTTACCTCCTATGACATGCCAAGAAGAATAACAGCTAGTTAAGATTCTTCTTACGTCCCAACTAGCAACAGACATGTGTGTATGTTGAAACATATATTTAAATCCCCGACCAGTAAGATAAATATACCTATCCCGTTGATGAAAAGGGAAAAGCCCCCATCAATCATCCGCTGTCAGAATATGATGTATCACTTTTTCCTGTTATTGAATGGCTAGTATTTAAACGGGCATCAAATAATACGAAAATGCATGAAATACTGAATTGTACACTGAAATAATACAGCCAAAACCTAACTATATTTTTATAATCTATATTTTTGCTATATATTTCAGTAACTGTTTTTGAAATACTGCTGCATTTAGTTATTAACATCTGTTATTTAATGTTCAATGATTTCATAACCCCCGAGAGTGTAAGAGGAGGTGTATGAGTGTCAATGAAGCGAAAGTAGTTTGCTAGGATCGTTACAGCTGGAAATCCGTGATCTCTGTCTACACCTCTACAGGGAAACAGGCGTGATGTGTATGTGTGTATGATATAGTAGTAGCTAGCTATCGATCGCCACCTGGAACGATCTTGACAAATCTCTTTCATCCTTGGTTCCGTACACCCCAAAAGGAAGGAAGAACGTGAATCTATATGTATGTAGTTCTCTCCTCTACGTATGTATGCGTCGTACATGCACATACACCATTTGAACCCCGGGGTCAAGAGTTCGATTCCCGACGAACTGTGCAATCAGACTAAATGAGAGATGGAGACGTGAACCGGTGGTAACCGGTTATTATTAGACTGAGTGTAACTACTGATTTATTTGATGGAACATAACTAGTGTTTGTTGGGTTTGGACATATGCGGATGAATGATAGCAGATTAACAAAAGTAATATATATGAGTGAAGTGGAAAGGCGGTTACGTAGGGGCCGACCCAATAAGACATATAACAGTCAGATAGACCCTATATTAAGAAAGGGTGAGGTTAGGAGTACCTATAACCGCCGAGTGTGTATGATGAGATGTATGAGTGTCAATGAAGTAGATTGACGAAAGGAATATATGTGGAAGGTATCGGGTGCTGCCGGAGGACCAGTGATGTAGCCTAGCTGTATCGTATACTGAGGCAGCACCTTTTCACTGCATCAACGGAGTTCTCTACATTTATTTTTTTCCGTGAATAAAGTTTTTTCATTCTTTTTATGTGAGTGAAATGAAATGGGCTGTTACGTAGGGGCCAGATAGATGACATATATATTGAAAAAGGGTAACGTTCGAAGTACCTGTAACTGCCGAATGTGTATGAGTAGGTGTATGAGTGTCAATGAAGCGAAAGTGGTCTGTCAGGATGGGGACAGATGCCTACCCGGCTGCAGTGTGATGGGCGTGATGTGTTGGTATGATGGACTTACCACCTGTCACGTTGGGTGCTACGTTTATGTTTAAATTTGGAGAATACACACTGAAGATGATGGTATTTCAAGCCTTTGTACCCCGATAGGGTTACTAGTCGTACATGTATTCGATATCCTCGAATTGATACTTGTTTGTAGTGAAATGGGTGCAAGTAACTAATGAATATTACACAGAAGTATCACGACATCGATTCTGAATTTCATTTTTTTTTTAGTTTTAAAGCTTATCTTATTTTAAACATTATCTGTGGCAACACGCACTTGATGGAGATTTTAATAGGATTTTTCATATTTTGTATTCTATATGCTTAATTGTATCACTGTAAACCTATTTAATACCTGTGCTTAATTAAGATTGTTATTATATCACTCAGTTTATTTATTGAACGTTAACTAATCTTACATTAGTTATTTTGTGACGTAGATAAAAAAGTCATAAAACTATCCTACAGAGAATAACAGTCGTGATGTTTATGTTGTGTACTGTTATTAATAAGCTTTATTGAATAGTTGCGTACGTAGGTATCGATTATTCCATGTAAATTTTCCACTATGGTAAACAATAAATGACCTAAATTGCAATTCAACACATTTTCAAATATGTACTAACTAGTTAGTTATTGCATTTAAAAACAGTGCTGAGTTTTAATATCAGCTTTTTCCGTTGCATAACATATATTTATAACATAAACAATCATGACCATTAACACATGCAGGGTAGTCAGAGGGATAAAAGTCAGTCCCAGGGATTGAGTTCTAGCCCAATAGTTTGTTCCTTATGCTATAAAATAATTGTATCTCTTATTATTCCTCGTATTATCTTTCAATTATGATATATCCTAATAAATTAATTATTATTAATTTCTGGTGCTGGTCGCCTTTTAGGATCCCACAATACAATCGCTACAGTTTGGATGCTTCATTAATTTTACTTAATTAGTTATTAACTATTAATTAATTATTGTTATTGAAATTTTGTTAAATTACGCATTGAAATTTGTTATTCTATAATTATGAAATTAGAGTGGATTCCAATAAAGATTTAGTTATTATTATTTATTAATTTATTAGTTAGGAGATAATAACTATTCAATTTTATTTAAGTTTGTAACATTTTAGTTACAGTCTTACATAGTATGTATTTGGTACGTTACAGAAAGATTCCTGTTAGGATGACGTACATTAAAGTTAAAAATAAATAAAGTATGTACTCTCCAAGGGTAGTCCCTTAATTGTCTACAACATACCGGGAAGAACGGCAGCTAGTTAGCATTCATTTTACGTCAAGTACTAGCACAAAAGACAAACGCGTTCACGTCTATTAACCCTTGCAGTCAGAGGTTCAGATGTTCATCTCCGCAATTGCGAAGGTAGTAATTCTATGGCCACCTCGAACCCACGAGTTGACCAGATCGGTACTCAATGTGACAGGTGGTGAGCCATGTCGCCATTTACAAGCACTTTTACCTGGACTAGCACATGTCATACATACATACGCCTGATTCCCTGTAGAGGGGTAGGCAGAGATCACGGATCCCCATTTGTCCCGATCCTGACAGACCACTTTCGCTTCATTGACATTCATACATCTTCTCATACACTCTCGGCGGTTATAGGTACACCTAACGTCACCTTTTTTCAATATAGCATATGTCAATGTATTTAAAAAAAGTGGCTGTAGCCCAGTGGGTAAGACCTCGGACTTCGTATGAGAAAGGTCCTAGGTTCGAATCCCGACTCTGGCATGTACCAAAAAAATTAAATTTAAATATGTGTAACTATTTCATTTACGTACATAATTTACAGGCGCTAATGGTGAGGGAAAACATCGTGAGGAAACCTGCCTATCCCACAGGATAGGTAATAGTCAGTGCCTTTATACGGCTATATAAAAAGGGAGTGTGTATACACAAGTTGTGAAGCGTATGTCAATGTATTGCTATTGAATTAGGCCCTTTGTCTAAGGGCTCTGAGCTAGATTTGTATGATATCAATGTGTGTATGTAGTGTAAAAATTGTGTATGTGTGTCGAGTTGTAATAGTTTGGTTTGGACTGGATACGGCAAAATTATTGTTTGTTAACGCTAAATATAGGTTCGGAATATTGATTGACGGTCGCGGCCGATTAAGGCGTCATAAATGTTCACGTAACACTCATTTTACATACATACATATATACACGTCCTCTATGTCTCTAAGGGGATAGGCGGAGACTATCAATCGCCACTTGGAACGGGTGACAAATCTTTCTTGCTCCACTCACACTCATTAACCTTCTTATACATGCTCTTCTGTTCTTCACGCTACGTATACTTGCTTTGAGAAGAATGTCTCCAATTTGACTACAATTTTACCATTTTTACATAAATATAATGCTAACTTGCTCCCATTCTTAATGGATTTTATAGAATTGGACTAGTTATGGGCACAGGGGACGGTAAAGAGTATGAGGTTACGATTATTAAGGTGAATGGATAGTAATTAAGGAATACATATTGGTTTGCTAGAATTGCAATAAAATGGGGATTCGTGATCTGTGTCTACTCCTCTGTAGGGAGACAAGCTTGATGCATATGTATGTAACATACATATAGACACATTACGCCTGATTCCCTGTAGAGGGGTAGGTAGAGATCATGAATCCCATTTGTCCCGATCCTGACAGATCACTTTCGCTTTTTTGACTCTCATACAAACTCTGCGGTTATAAGTACTTCTAACGTTACCCTTTTTCAATATGTCTTATTGGGCCGGCCTCTACGTAACCAATTTTTTAATTCCTTTATTAAATTTTGGCCTATTTACACACATACGTAAATGGAAGGGCTTAATTTGATACGTGGGATAAGATTTACGTCTCAGACGTATACGTATCCGAGATTCTGACCATCCCGAAAGGAATGAAATGACGTGAAAGTATACGTCAGTATCACTCAGAAGTTAGTCAGGTAGTACTAAGGGTTCTCTTATTAGCCAATAATATTTTTTCGTAAATGTCCTGAAAATCAAGTGTCATACGATGAATCATTGATGGAACCTTTTGTTCTGTCCACCCCTTTCAGAATTATGTATGTTACCTAAAGCAAATAAAAACAACATACATATGTATAACATACAATCACCCCAAACGTCTACTAATAGGATTATACCCAGACGGATTTCGTATGTACAGTCAGCGCTAAAAGTGCAGTCCCAGTAACTTTTTACAAGGTTTACGTTTATAAGAACAAAAGACGATATTTTACATTTTAAAACTGGCGCCACTATGCATTGTCATGGCCACTTCGAAATGAAAAATATTGTCTTTTGTTCTTATAAACGTAAACCTTATAAAAAGTTACTGGGACTGCACTTTTAGCGTTGACTGTACATATATATGTATGTGTATGTTATTTTCATTAATTGGTTTGATTGGAGAGTGGCAATTTTGTTTTTATTGGATGTGAACGGAGGGGAGTTACGCCTCTGTCTACTGTGTAGGGGAATTCGAACGTTTAACGTTGCACCTGCATTCATGAAAAGGGTGGAGAGGATTCGATAAATATATTTACATATAACCTAACGTAGCATATGAAGATGTAAGAAATTTGTAATAGTTACATACATAATATTCACCCCTCTACTTTCCTGACGGGATAGGCAGATACAATTACTTTGCCGTCTTGAACTATCCTGACAAATCTCTCTTCCTTCACTCATACCAATTAATCTTCTCATACATGCTCCTCTGTTCTTCATACATAAACATAAAACATACGCTTCACAAATTGTGTATACAGACTCCCTTTTTTATTATGGCGGGGTAGTCAGAGGCTTGAATGCCCATCTCCGAAATTTCGAAGGCATGTTAGGTATGGGTCATTCGGAGCCCGCGTATCACTAGATAGACAACACCGAACGTGATAGGTAGTGAGCCGTATCGCCGTATATAGGCACTGACTATTACCTATCCTGAGGGATAGGCAGGTTTCCTCACGATGTTTTCCCTCACCGTTAGCGACTGTAATTTATGTACGTAAATGAAAAACACATTTAAATTTCATTCATTGGTACATGCCAGAGTCGGAATTCGAACCTAGTACCTCTAATATGAAGTCAGAAATCTTGCCCATTAGGCAACGGTTATCTACATAAGCCGCTTAATTGATTACTAAGTTATATGACTATATATTATATGACATATATGTTATAATATATAACATAGAACTAAATACTTATGACTAAGTTATATACCTTTCTACCCGCAGGTCCAGTCAGAGATGGAGAAAGCCAAAGCGTACATCAAGAGTGAACTGAGCAATGCTAGCAACGGACCTAACGCCACGGCTGCGGCTGGCAACGGCACTGTGAGCAATGCGAAGCAGGTACGTTTAAGAGGCGACTAAGGGACTTGGGGTCAGTGGAATCTATTGGGCGATGGGCTAGTAAGGTGTCACCAATGTACCGTATGACAAAAATTCTGCATTTCGGAAATTTGGTTAGGGAAATTTATGTATGTAATAAGAATGCTAACTAGCTGCCGTTATTGCCGGCATGTCGGAGTGACTAAGGGACTTGGGGTAAATGGAATCCATTGGGCGATGGGCTTGTAATCTGTCACCAGTGTACCTTATGACAAATCTCCAATATTTCAGAATTTGATTAAAGAAAACTATGAATGTTTTGTATTAATGCATATCGGCAGGGACGTAATAAGAATGCTAACTAGATGCCGTTCTTGTCGGAGTGACTAAGGCACTAGGGATGATAATGAGATTAGTTTCTAATGCACTCTTTATTGTTCTAAAGCTTACATTGTTAAGTAGGACTAGGGGTAAATGGAATCTATTGGACGATGGGCTTGTAACCTGACACCATGTTCCATATAATATCACAGCCCCAAGTGAGCTATTGAGTGAGATATTATCGAGATTCCGAGGTTATATACAGTCTGCTAGGGATTAAAGAACGTGAATGTATATGTATAGTTAACCTATAATAAACGACCAGACTAGAAAGCGAAGTAAAAGCGTAGTTCTTAACTCGGCCTCCATTGGGACCTTACGATCAGCGTTGAGGTGGTTTACTTTTCGCGCCACGGAGGTTGTCATAATTACTTACCAAGGGGCTACTTACATTTGCAAAATGCAACGAATACTAGGGTTAGGGAAAACATCGTGAGGAAACCTACCTGTTCCCCGAACACGTTAGTGCTTGTAATTGGCGACATGGCTTACCACCTGTCACCTTAAGTACTGACTATCTTATCAACACGTGGGTTTGAGGTGTCCATAGAATTACTACCTTCGCAATTGCGGAGATGGACACCTGAACCTCTGACTGCAAGGGTTAATGGTCGTGAACGCGTTTGTCTTTTCTAGTGCTAGTCCTTGACGTAAAATGAATGCTAACTAGCTGCCGTTCTTTCCGGTATGTTGTAGACAATTAAGGGACTAACTTTGAAGAGATGATAGATCCTAGGCAATTTTTTAACATGAATAACATACATCGCAAGAGTTGTGCATTAGTTGTGTAACGTGTGGTAAATTTACATACATATTTTTCTCTATGTATATGTTTTCCAGGCCTCTCCACCCAGTGACAAGCCGCCTCCAGAAGATGAGACTAAGGTGTGCTTCGTCTGTGGCGCCACCGGCTTCGGGGAGCAGTACAAGATTCGGGTGAAGCCGGATGCCCAGGTTCGGTTCTTGGTTGAGTTAAAAGGATATACATACATACATACACATCACGCCTGATTCCCTGTAGAGGGGTAGGCAGATATCACGGATCCCCATTTGTCTCGATCCTGACAGACCACTTTCGCTTCATTGACATTCATACATCCTCTCATACACTCTCGGCGGTTATAGGTACTCCTAACGTCACCTTTTTTCAATATAGCGTCTATCTGACTGTTATATGTCTTATTAGGCCGGCCCCTACGTAACCGCCCTTCCACTTCACTCATATATATTCCTTTTGTCAATCTGCTATCACTCATCCGCATAACATGTATTAAAAGGATATGTATGTAGGATGTGGGAAGTTACTGGAATTAAAGGTAGAGGTTATTACTCGGCATGTCATAGGTGACTAAGGGACTAGGGTTAGATGTATACTATACGGCGATGGGCTACCAACATGTCAACAATGTTTCAAATTAAAGCCACCTTAATATGACAGAGACTATGTTGTCTGAAGGTTGTGTCCACCTCGAAAGGATTAGGGACGTTTGTTATTATATTGTGCATATGAAGTTTATAGTTATGCAAAACTTTCTCTCCCTTAAGATTTTTCAACATATGGGATATGGCGGTATTATTAAACATACGGAATTCTTAATCCTCTGACATATGCAGAAAGTGAAATATACTAAAGGACTACAGTTATGTTAAAAGCAAACATTTTTTCACAATAATAATTTTATATGAGTAAAACGATATTCATTATCATCCTGTCTAATCCACTGTTGTATATAGGCCTCCCCAATTGAAAAGCGATATAAATTCCTACTAATTCTGTTCACCCCCGAAAGGGATAAAAGGAAGTTAATGTATGATATGTATGTATGTTCTTTTAGGTTATTGTCGCAGAAAAACGCTTCCAACTCTTAATATAAGCTGTATTACTTTACGAGTAATAATACACTGTTTAACCCCTTAACCCCTCCACAGTCTTCAGAGCCCTACTTCCCGTTTCTCTCCGCGCATCCGCCGCCAGCGTTGTACAAAGGCGAAGAAACGGACTCAACAGTGAGAGGCTGTTGCGTCTGCTACACGATGCTTCGGCAACAGTGGGAGCAATATGAACGCGAAGGGAAGCCGCATGCCCAACGCTTCTACTGGCTGAAACGGCTGGACGGCAAGCAGTTTATAGGTTAGTGTCTCACTTTGATCCTTTTGGCTATTGGTTAATAGTGACGTCATGTTATTCAGAGGTTAAACTGGCCAATGAGACTTGAGTAAATGAGAAAAAAGTCATATTGACCAATCGCAGACAACCGATGTCACGTCTCATTGGTTAAGACGTGTTGGGTGTTGATATGATGATGTCACTATTTTCTTCATGCGAATTTACTATAGCTAGCTGGGGCGTAAAATTATGTTAACTAGTTATCTCCCGTACTGTTCTGCCGTATGGTGACTTTATATAAAAAAGAGGCATTAAAGTCTGTTCTGGGACGTAGCTGTCAAAGAAGGTAACTGAGGGTAAAAGGAATTCAATTGGGTGAAAGGCTAGCAACATGTCACCAATGTGGCATGTGACATCACAATCCCAATGTTCATGCTAATAAGTGACCAAGGGGATGAATTCATATCTCGAAGGTTCTGTACACCACAAAAGAGTTTATAAGACGTGAATGTATACATATATGTAAGTATTATTTTTGTAATTTATATATAATAGGTAGGTTTTGTCCATAGTTTTGACTTGAACTTAACGTGTCCATACAACATATAATGTTTCGACCCAGTGTCTAAAGCTAATGTCTGTCTACCCTTTAATAAACTGCCTTTCAGACAAATGTATTGACTTTCAGTGTGTACTGTACTAGTACTTTTGTTGTATATAATGTATGAAAACATCGTGACGAAACCAACCTGTTCCCCGAACAGGTAATAGTTAGTGCTTGTAAATGATGATGTGGCTTTCCACCTGCCAAATTGAGTACTGATTGGTCAACACGTGGGTTCGAGGTGACTATAGAATTAGTACGTTCGCAATTGCAGACATAGGAACCTGAACCTCTATCTAGGTATACTACCCCGCAAGGGTTAATGTATTATACAAATGTGTGTTTAGTATCAACTAGAAAGTTAACTCTGTTGTATAAAATGTATGAAAACATGTGACTGTTTCTTCCAGGTGCAGACATGTCGTTCCAGGGGGAGTACGCGGCACAGGTGCTAGGGCTCCAGAGCGAGCGACCGGAGCCCCCGGCCTCCCCAAGGCGCCACGACAACTCCAACAGCGGCGACCGCCGGGACTTCTATGCGGAGGTGTGTAAGCGTACCTTAATACCAAGACATATGCAAACATAACTATAGTTTTAAGAGATTCGCGATTTATACTCATGATTAATAACTAACGGAACTTATCGCGTATGTTTTTATATAATAAAGTTACCTCTATTAACCCGACGACGTTTCGGCTACGTTGCAGCAGCCATGGTCACGGGCAGACTGACTATATAAAAACATACGCGATAAGTCCCGTTAGTTATTAATCACAAACATAACTATTTACCTCTACGAGAAATTATGGGTATATAGTAGAAGCACAGTTAGAAGTATTTAAGCTGTCTGGAATGTTCCATGTAACGTTATAAGCCTAATATTCAAGCTAAAGTGATTTAGGAGTATATGCGGTTCACTACCTATCACGTTGGTTTCTATCTAGTGGATTGCGGAGTTTTGAGTGGCTCATACCTAACTCCAAAATTTTGGAAATAGGTACTCTAGATAAATAACGGGTAGTATTTAAACAGATTGTGGAGATAGGCACCTAAACCTCTGACTACCCCGCCAGGGTCAATGGCGTGAACGCATGTATGGGGTTGCTTCAATATTATATAATATATTATTACCTACCGGTTAGGGAAAACATTGTGAGGAAACGTGCCTATCACTCGGGATAGGTAATAGCCAGCACCCTTATACAGCTATACGGTTCACCACCAATCACGTTGGGTGCAGTCTACCGAGTGAAACTTGGGCTTCGAGTGACTTGCTAACTTCCCTTCGATATTTCGGAGATGGGCACTCAAGCCCCTGACTATCCCGCTAAAAATAGGTAGTGTGCATACACAAGTCGTCAAGCGTATGTTATGTTTACATATACATTCACGTCCTTTTATCCCTTTTGGTGTGGACAGAACCTCGGAGAAATTATTTCTCCTAGGTCACTTTTTAGCGTGAATATTGCTAGTTGCGATGTCATAACGAAACCTTGTTAATTAGTTGCTAGCTATATCCTTAACCCCTTCCAATTCATGCCGCGAAGAACATCAGCTACTTAGCATTCTCTTTCCCAGCACGGAACAATATTATGTTCTATATATATTGACCGGTTCAGCTTACTATTTTTAAGTCAAATATAGTTTAGACTAATAAAGAGAAAGGAATTTTGAAAGAAGTTTTGATTATAAATACTAATTACCCAAACGTTCTATGCCGTTCCAGAATCGCTACCAGCAAACCCAACCAGCCAACAACGGTACGGAAGAAGAGGTACTGGATCTGAGAGCTCGCGACTCCTCAGTCATCTCTATCGAGTCGCAACATTCCGCCGCGTCTGAGACCAATAACTACTTGGACAATGTCAGGTGGGTATGGGTGGAACATGGAGTAATTACTAAAGGTGGGTACTGACCAACGTTACGAGGTGTAATGTAACATTCGCATCGAGCGTGTTACGCATCGATGATGATGAACATCGTGATGGTTTCCCCGTAACACGACGTACTGACTGCACGAATGCTCGCTGTGTAACATGTTACATTACACCTCGTAACGTTGGTCAGTACCCACCTTTAGAGGAGTGGGCCTTACGCAATATTTGTATGGAAACTATAGTCTATTCGCGTTAAGTAAATAGTGACGTCATGGTATATAGACGTTAAACTGACCAATGAGACGTTAGTAAATGAGAAAACAATTCACATCGACCAATTGCAGACGACAGTTGTCACGTCTCATTGGTCAAATCGTCGGGACATGATAACATTACTATTTTCTTAATGCGAATGAACTATAATAAGAGGAGTGGGCCTTACGCAATATTTGTATGGAATCTAGTGACCCGCTCCGGCTTCGCACGGTATAAAACTACGCCTGCTCCACTATCTAATGGATGTTATTATACATATAAACCTTCCTCTTGAATCACTCTATCTATTAAAAAAACCGCATCAAAATCCGTTGCGTAGTTTCAAAGATTTAAGCAAAACAAAGTGACAGGGACAAAAAAAGCAACTGTTTTATACCATTTAGTGACTAGCGTGGCATTAAGCGGGGTGAAACGAGGTACGCGGTATGGAGGGGAGATATTACAACCAATCAAAACACGGCATCGGCCAATCAAATTGGTATCTTCTTTCTACTACACATTTTTAGACTCCGCACCAATTAGAACACGCCATTTGGCCTCCGCACCGCGTAACGGGGACCGCTCCTTTCGCCGGGTCCTCTTTATATTTGGTTCGTGGGTCCCGTGCTGTGGCGTATAGAGAATGCTAACTAGCTGCCGTTTTTCTTAGAATGTCGTAGAAGGCGACTAAGGGATTAGTGTATGGAATCTCTTGGGCGATGTTTAATGTGATATCGCAATGCCAATATTTGTGCTAATAAGTGGGTAAGGAGGTGTTTTCATGTCTCCAAGGTTCTGTCCACCCATAATGGGATTAAAGGACGTGAATGTATATCTACATATGTGTAAATGTGTTAATGGTTGGCTGAGGGCCACGAGTGAACGTGTTTTGTGGCGAACCCTTGGGGAGGCCTACGTACAGCAGTGGACTGACATAGGCTGATTGATTTACTGATTAACTACACTTCGAAGATTCGCATTTGGACCAGATAGTGACTAATGTGGCAGCTGGTAACCCGTGTCGCCATTTACAAGAACAGATTATATAGAATATTGGAGACATGTAGTTAGTTAGTGTACTATTAATGTCACATATTAACCATGAATATATAATTCATTTTTATTTACTTAAACAATATGTTAAGACAGAATTAAATGTATCGAATAACTTTCAAACACTGACAGAAGACCGATTATTTAAACACTAGTTTCCCTTAGTTTTTACGCCTACGACCTACCAGCACGAAAGACAGCTAGTTGGTATTTCATTAACGTCCCAATTTTCTCAATATCCTCATACATAAATTTTTATCAATAAACTTTCCTATATTTTCCCTAATCATACCTAATCGTTATTTACATATCTATCTACCCTCACCAGATCAACGGTATCAGTGTATTCGGGCACTTCATGCGGGTCTGAGCGCGCGGCGGACATATTGGACCTGTCCATGCCGGACAAGAACAGCGCCACTGAAGTGTGCTACGCGTGCGGCGACGAGCATCGAAGGGGGACCCTGCACAACCTCCACACCACTGAGCCTAAGGACAAGAGTGTGAGTTTTCAAGAGATTCGCGATTTATCATTATCATCATCAGCCTGTCTGAATCCACTGTTGGACATAGCCCTCCCCCAAATGACGCCACTTCTCCCTGTCAGTGGCCGTTCGCATCCATTCGATGCCGGCCAACCTGCGCCGGTCGTCTTCCCACCTTACCGGGGATATTATAATTTATACTCATTATTAATAACTAACGGGACTTATCGCGTATGTTTTTAAATAATAAAGTTAACTTTATTATTTAAAAACATACGCGATAAGTCCCGTTAGTTATGAATAAAGAGTGTAAGTGTTTGTATAATAGTTAGTGCTAGTAAATGGCGACATGGCTCACCACCTATCACATTGAGTAATGACTATCTGGTTAACACGTGGGTTCGAGGTGGGCATGGAATTAGTACCTTCGCAATTGCGGAGACACTGAATCTCTGATTACCCCGCAAGAGTTAATGGGCGTGCACGCTTTTGTTTAATTAATTCTGAAACCTCAGAGCATGTTACAATTAATTAATGTTAAAATTAATGGTGAGGGAAAACATCGTGAGGAAACCTACCTGGTCCCTGAACAGGTAATAGTTGGAGCTTGTATACGGCGATACGGTTCACTACCTATCACGTTGGGTGCTGTCTATCTAGTGAAACGCGGGCTTTGATTTGCTCATACCTAACATGGCTTTGAAATTTTGGGGATGGGCTATGAAGCCTTTGAATATCCCGCCACAATTAAAAAGTCATGAAGCGTATGTATGTTTATATGAAACTACTACCTCTGGACAGGAAATTAAAATAAAACCAAATTGGAATAACTAATAATACATTTGTGAATTGCACCGAATACTATGGTGAGGGAAAATATGGTGAGGACACCTACTTGTTGCCCGAACAGTTAGTGCTTGTAAATGGCGACATGGCTTACCACCTGTCACATTAAGTAATGACTATTTCGTCAACACGTGAGTTCGAGGTGGTCTTAGAATTGCTACCTCCGCGATTGTGGAGATGGAAACCTGAACCTCTGACTACCTTGCAAGGTCGTGAACGCGTTTGTCTTTTGTCTAGTGCTATACTATAATTTTACGATGTTACGGATTTGGATTCTACTATATAGTTTTAGTTAACGCAAATTTTATATTAGGGGTAGGCAGAGATCACGGATCCCCATTTGTCCCGATCCTGATAGACCACTTTCGCTTCATTGACATTCATACATCTTCTCATACACTCTCGGCGGTTATAGGTACACCTAACGTCACCTTTTTTTCAATATAGCGTCTATCTGACTGTTATATGTCTTATTAGGCCGGCCCCTACGTAACCGCCCTTCCACTTCACTCATGTATATTCCTTTTGTCAATCTGCTAAGGGTTATTTTATTGTTTTGTTTTTAGGGGTAGGCAGATATCATAATTCCCATTTGTCCCGACCCTGACAATCATAATTTATTGACATCTAAATGTGTATGTACAACATACAAACACGACCATACAAAACATAAAGTATACGTTTATCGTGCTTTTTCTTTTGATATGTCGCAACCTGTGTTTATCTGTAGTATGGTGGGTCTCCCTTATCTAAGGTCACAGGTTCAAGCCCCGGGGCTATCATTGAATGGACGGTCCCGTGGAAAATATTTGTAAAGTCTAATTATAATTGTTAGGACATTTAAACCCGGGTGGAGCGGCTGTAGCTTAGTGGGTAAGACCTCATACTTCTTAAAAGGTCCTAGGTTCGAATTCCGGTCTGGCATGTACCAATTAATGAAATTTAATTAAATGGAAAAAAGGGTGTTTACATAATAGCCCAGTGGGTAAGACCTCGTACTTCTTAAAAGGTCGTGGGTTCGAATCCCGGCTCTGGCATGTACCAATGAATGATATTTAATTTAATGAAAAAAGGGAATTATTAATTTAATGAGTGTATACACAAGTGGGGAAGCGTATGTATGTATGTAAACCCGGCGTAATTAATTAATTTAATTCGGAATAGCTCAGTCTTTGGATTGACTCTGGATCGGTGGGTGCAGGGTTCAAAACCTCGCAGTATGTACCAATGGAAGTGAAATTATATTTGTGATTAAATATATTTGCAAACTGCATCGTATACTACGGCGAGGGAAAACATTTTGAGGAAACCTACTTGTTCCCGAAGAGTAATAGCCAGTGCTTGTAAATGGCGACATGGATTACTACCTGTCACATTGAGTACTGACTATCTAGTCAACACGTGGGTTCGAGGTGGCCATAGAATTATTAACATCTCAATTGCGGAGACACCTGAACCTCTGACTCGTTTGTCTATTTAAACCCGAATTGTCTCTACCAAAACTCATAAATTATACAGCTTACTTGCTCATTTTTTTACTAACATAGCATAGTATCTACTAACAAATGGATTCCTGATTACTTAAATAGATAAATATCATTATTATTATTAAAACTGACAGAACCATATAAACTAAGTTAACCGTGGTTTCTCTGTTAAAGCAATTCCAATTTATCGGAGTACTCCATAAATCCATTTTTGTTTGCAAGAAAATTATTAATAGAGATGTATATGAGACGAAAGTAAGTGTTTTGAAACGTAGATGGCGCCAGGGGTAGTAATTTTATATGTAGGAAATAAGTGACACTTTTTGGGAAGTAAATGGAATGTTAGGTAAATGTCTTTCGTTTTGGCATTTTATAAGATACTACAAAGGTAAGAAATGAAGGGTAGTCAAATATTCAGTAACAACATTTAGAAAAGAGTATGTAAATATATCAATAAACATTTCTTTTTCATTACCTATTATCACACTAAAGAACGTAGCGTGAAGAACAGAAGAGCATGCACGAAGGTTAATACATGAATAAGTCTAGAGAGATTAGTCAGGTTCAAGGAGACACCTAGTCTACCTACCCCATAGGGAAGTAAAGGCGTGATCATACACAGCATCTGCACCCCTTTTCTCCGATCGCGGCCGCACTATCAGTCCTGAACTGGGGAAGGTTAACAGAGATAACCGTACGAGATAATTGGTCTTGAAAATAATTATAAATCTCACGTGGCGATAGTGTGTGAGTCAGATTGATTTACAGTTTTAGTAGACCTCGTTATAAATATAGTTTTGATATACTTAAAAAGGCACTGTGATTTGTGAGGTGGAACCAGCCTTTCTTTCGGGATAGGCAATAGCCACTACCTATCACGTTGAGTATCTTATTTTGTATTGATTCTGACAAACTACTTCCGCTTCATCGATATTCTTACACCTCCTTATACACTCGTCGGTTATAGGTACTTCTAACGTTGCCCTGTATTACTTCCACTGCAGGACTTGGGTATACACACTCCCTTTTTTATTGTTGCGGAGTGGTCAGAGGCTTGAGTGTCCATCTCCGAAATTTGAAGGCATGTTAGGTATGAGACACTCAAAGCCCGCGTTACACTGATTGACAGCACCTTATGTGTTAAGTAGAGGACCGTATTGTCGTATACAGGCACTGGCTATCATATCCCGAGGGATATGACGGTTTCCTCACGATGTTTTCCCTCACCGTTATCGACTGTAAATTATGATGTACGTAAATATGTACGTAAATAACAATTGATAATTACGTACGTAAATGAAAAAACATCTTTATATATTCATTGGTACATGCCAGAGCCGGAATTCGAACTTAGGACCTTTAGTAAGAAGTCAGGGGTAGTATCCACCTGGTAACAGCAGAAATACATAAGTAGTAAATTGGTAAAGTCACCGTTAGCGTATCTTATACGCGTTCACGACCATTAACCCTTGCGGGGTAGTCATTCAGGTGTCTCAGCAATTGCAAAGGTAGTAATTCTATGGACAAATAATGTAAAGTAGTCTGTTATACTAAGTAAATAAACCTGTATTTATTTATTTAGAATGGGATTGCTCTTGGCCCATACCAATCCAATTAGTTGGATTAGTCAGGCCTAAGGTGGAGCGAGCTCTCCCAGAAAGTGCTTGTGCACCCGCATTTGAAAGTCTGTGGACTGTACCCTTCCGGAAACACAGACAGGGAATTCCACTCCTTGCCGGTCCGCCCAAAGTGAAGTCGGCATCCGACTCATACTGAACGTTTACGTTCCACAAACGTCGGATAAAGGGTTTAACTGCTAGCGAAATAATGTCGCATGAACGTCGCTAAACCATAGTTATAGCGACGTTCTAAATTGAACGTTTTCTTCCGACCGTTGTACGATCTTTAAGTGCCTAAATACTCGTTTAAGAGGGGCCTAAACTATGTCCAGCAAACGTTTACTGGACGTCTAGCCGACTATCCTAAAACGTTTACTGGACCTAAATTTGTCGGCTGGGGCATAATATTGTAATAAAAACAAAAAAAAAAACAAACGCATTCACGACCATTAACCCTTGCGGGGTAGTCAGAGGTTCAGGTGTCCATCTCAGCAATTGCAAAGGTAGTAATTCTATGGCCACCTCAAACCCACGTGTTGACCAGATAGTCAGTACTCAATGTGACAGGTGGTCAGCCATTTACAAGCACTGACTATTACCTGTTCGGGGAAAGATAAGTTTCCTCACGATGTTTTCCCTCACCGTATAATTCGATGTACTTCGTAAATGTGTTTTTATTACGAAAATGTACATAGAAATTCATTTCCATTGGTACATGCTCAAGCGGGATTTGAACCCTGTACCCTCAATACAGAGTCAAGCCCCAAACAACTGAGCTACGTCGAATTACTGAGCTACGTCAAATTTACCAATGTATTTCTTGATTTTCAGTCCAAAACACCGTACTTCCCGATCTTCGGCGAGCAGCATCCGCGTCCGCCGCGCTCCCGGCCGAAGGACGCGCAGGGGACTGTCCGCGCCTGCTCAGCCTGCCTCAACCATCTGGTGCAGCAGTGGAACGCCTACCAGGTGAGCCTTCAATCAGCCTATGTCAGTCCACTGCTGGACGCACGCATCCCTCGGGATAGGTAATAGCTAGTGCTTATATACGGTGACACGGTTCTCTAGCTATCACTTTGGGTGCTGTCTAGCTAGTGAAATGCCGGCTGTGAGAGGCTAACCTAACATGCGAAATTTCGTAGATACTAATAGCACTCAAGCCCCTGGTATAAAAAAAAATGTGTATACACAAGTCGTGAAGCAAGTGTACGTATAAAATACAATAATTATTGAAAATTGATTTTGAATACAATATTAAATTAGATTCAACGAACAAAAAGATATTATATTCAAGTAAATTACTTACAATATTATGCCAATAACAAATAAATAGACGATACACTGAAATATAACTGCCTTTCATATTTGTAATTGTATCGGTTTCAAATGAAGCATGAGTTGTTTGACAGAAAAGGTAAACATAGGGATTCATAATCTCTACCCAGCACTATATAGGAAAAGGAGCGTATTATCCACGAACTAAATAAATAGCGGATCCGCCGAAAGCCGTGGAGTCAAAATGGTGTCAGTGACGTCATCAAACAGCTGTCTATAAGGGCAGGGCTTAACAACGCTTGAAAGTAGAATCAGTGTGTCACGCGTCTATTTATGTATGTATCTTTTGAAAGACAATGTAGAAACATGAAATAATGTTTTAAATACGTTAATTGTAATACAAAAAATTGTTCCATTCCATAGCTAACTGAATATTTCGTATTAATATGTTTCAATATTTAATTTAGACTAATAATAAATGGCCAATTAATTTTCTTTTAAATTCTTTAATAAGCCATTCACCACTAAGGTTATGTCGGCTCAAGTACAAACACCGATGCCTTGGCGTTTGCACTTCTTGTTATTCCGTCGCCATGGTTGCAACCATAACCTTAGTGGTGAATGGCTTATTAAAGAATTAAAAAAAAAATAATAACATTAATTGACTATTCATTATATATATATATATATATATATATCATATATGTATATCATATATATATTCGGATATACATTCATACATTCATACATATATACATTCATATATATATATATATATATATATATATATATATATATTTTTAATTGGCCATTCATTATTAGTTCGGACGATTTGAATAGATGTCGCGTATGTACTAGAAAGAAAAGCAAAAGCAGCGTCCCTCGTTTCACCCCGCGTAATGCCACGCTAGTTTCCATACAAATATTGCGTAAGGCCCACTCCTCTTAGTAATTGCTCCATGGTTATTATCTATCTATGTATGTTAAGACGTAGTATTTACTACGCATGCACCCGGAACAAACCGGTCTAGTTGATAAGCGTAGATAAAATAGTAATAATTATCAAGAATAGTTAAATAGAGCTTCGTAAATAAACCGTAAGGAGCTGAACATTTTTGTTTTCAATGATAACCTATTTTATGCGCCGATCCCGAGATGCACAGAGTTTATATTTGGACAGATTGGCGTTTAAAAGGGAAATGAATAATAAGTTAAGTGTGTATGAGCTGTATGGATGTCAATGAAGTGTAAATGTGTTTTAAGGATTGACTAATGGGGATTCGTGACCGCTGTCTAATCCTTTGTGGGGAAACGGGCGTGATGTGTATTAATTGCCTACCGATCTGTAGAAAAATGGCCGTTATGTACGTTTTTTCCGTATGGTCAAGTTTTCCAATCGGTTATCGTGAACAAAAATATGTATTCGTTCACTGCTAACGTGACTGTGTGACGTAACGTGTTTTGTAGTAATTATAGTATTGATATGGAATATGGCTGATAGGTTGCTAGCCCCCCGCCTAATAATATCCCTTTTACCTCCTAAAGCCCCTATAATCAATTTTTTTAAAGGTAAAGTGGATGAAAAATTATCCAATATCGTATATTATGTCCACACTAACGATATAGATAGTACTTATATTTATCTTTTTGTATTGATTGATAATAACCGCCATTTTAACGCAAAAGTGCATTATCAAAGTACGTTAAACCCTGTTGCTCTGTGCATAATATTGACTCTGTACTCCATAATTCCAGCTCGTTGTCAGTTATGTTTATCGTTTGCGGTGAACGTACATTGGTTTTGTTGGACGCGTGTACATCGAAATAAATTTTTGGACATTGGATTTTTGTT
The DNA here is from genome assembly GCA_030578115.1 of Leucoptera coffeella. NCBI lineage: Eukaryota > Metazoa > Arthropoda > Insecta > Lepidoptera > Lyonetiidae > Leucoptera > Leucoptera coffeella. The sequence continues at coordinate 210,857 of JAMBLF010000052.1, read as the reverse complement.
TTGATGTTTTTGGACATTGGAATTTTGTTTTGATGTTTTTGGACATTTGATATTAAGAAACTATGGTGTAGGTTAGTGATAGAAAATGATATAAAAGTGTTCGTTTACGTGTTTATTACAGTGTGGTGTAGGAATAGTGTTAAATTAAAAGTGTTTACGATTTGATTTTTCTGAACTAAACGGAAAAGAGTATGTGTATCTGAATATGAACTTAATGATTGACTTTCGTAATAAAAGTGTCTCATTTGAAAGAACTGGCCTTACTAAGCTTAATAAGTGCTATAATTCTCTAATTAGACATTCTAAAGAGATTTTTGTAAATCAGTATTTACATTTATGAAGACTTTATAAAGAAAGATACCAAAATAAATACCTACTTGTGTAATTGTATAAAGCTCTTATACATCACGTCCTTTAATTCCTTTCGGGCTGAACAGAACCTTGGAGACATGAAAATATCTCCTAGATTACTTTTTAGTATCAATAATGGGATTGTGATGTCATATGGAACATTGGTGACAGGTTTCTAGCCCATCGCCCAAGAGATTCCATTGACCCTAGTCCCTTAGTCGCCTTCTACATGTTGGTACTAGCGGGAGCTAGTTAACATTCTTTTTACGTCCCAGACTATCATTGGACGTTTAACATTACAACTCCAATATGTAATCTAAAAAGTAACCTATAAGATGATTAATAACTAACGGGACTTAACGCGTATGTTTTTAAATAATAAAGTTACCTTTATTAACCCGACGTTTCGCCTACGTTGCAGCAGCCATGGTCACGGGCAGACTGACGATTCATATTTCTTCGCCTCCACCGCAGCGCCCTGTCAGATTCTTCTCCGACTACCCTCACTGCTACGTTTTTATTATTATCACGCGACCTACACACTACACTCACAGTATCTTATGGCTTCACACGATCATGCTGAGCCGAATGGCGATCTATTACGGTATTCCACGCCGAAGACAGTTTGTATTTGTTATTATATAAAAACATACGCGATAAGTCCCGTTAGTTATTAATCATGAGTATAAATCGCGAATCTCTTAAAACTATAATAACCTATAATATATGAGTATGTTTCGATGTTCTGTCCACCCCGAAAGCGATTAAAAACGTGAACGTATAAGTTAATGTATGTATAAACATACGTTATGTTTATTTCTAGTTTCAACTAGATAGAGTTGGTAAACACAATGTGTTTCGATAGATAACAGTGATTCAACTTTGTATATTATTGAAGTGTGAAGTGTTAAATTGGTGCGATGGACTGGTAAACGACCATGCTGGATCGGATTGTCAAGGAGGAGGCTTGTAAGCCGCTTAAGTTGAAAGTGAGTGTAAGTTATATGCCTTTCGTGCTGGGTTGGGTTAGTCGTAAGGGGATTACTTAGGTATATTTGTTTATTAGGCATCTAGACTTTATAGATATGTTAATTGTGTTAAACATACGCTTCACGACTTGTGTATACACACTCCCTTTTTTATTATGGCGGGGTAGTCAGAGGCTTGAGTGTCCATCTTCGAAATTTCGAAGGCATGTTAGGTATGGGTCATTCGAAGCTCACTAGATAGACAGCACCCAACGTGATAGGTAGTGAACCGTATCGCCGTATATGTATAGGCACTGACTATTACCTATCCTGCGGGATAGGCAGGTTTCCTCACGATGTTTTCTCTCACCGTTTTAGTATCGTTAGTGCTTGTAAATGGCGACATGGTTTACCACCTGTCACGTTGAGTACTAATACTAGGGTTAATGGTCGTGAATGCATTTGTTTTATTTGTTTTGAGTGTAAGTTATATGCCGCTCGTGTTGGGTTGGAATAGACGTAAGTCGATTTACATACATACGTACACATCACGCCTGTTTCCCTGTAGAGGGGTAGGCAGAGATCACGGATCCCCATTTGTCCGGATCCTGACAGACCACTTTCGCTTCATTGACTTTCATATATCTTCTCATAAACACTCGGCGGTTATAAAAATTTTAACGTCACCTTTTTTCAATATAGCGCCTATCTGACTGACTATAGAAATTTATGTATGTATGCATGTGTATGTATATAACATACATATGTATGTATGTTTGACGACCTCCGTGGCGCGATCGGTAATCACCTGAACGTTAATCGTGAGGTCCCTGGTTCGATTCCCGGTGGAGGCAGAGTTAACAACTACACTTTTCTACTGCTTTCCAATCTGGTCGTTATATATATATATATTTTATATATATATATGCTATATATGTATTTATCTATGCAAAATAAGTATATATTTCTTAAATATACGTTGACTAGTACCCTTAACATAAGTCTTAAATGTTAAACCAAGGGGCTAGTTCATTTGGTGTAATAATGTCAAAATATTATTATTATTATTATGCATATGTCTGTATCTACAAGAACGCAGTCGTGATGTATCACTACATAGTATAAAACAAAGTCGCTTTCTCTGTCCCTATGTCCCTTTGTATGCTTAAATCTTTGAAACTACGCAACGGATTTTGATGCGGTTTTTTTAATAGATAGAGTGATTCAAGAGGAAGGTTTATATGTATAATTACATCCACTAAAGAGTAGAGTAGGCTACATATTTTATACCCGTGCGAAGCCGGAGCGGGTCGCTAGTAAGTGCATAAAATATTGACTTTTCCCTGACGTTTTGTGTTGTGTACACAGGAGAAACAAAAGATGTATTGAGTGTGTATACAGCTGTGAAAAGTTTGATGACTATTGTGAATGGTTTGTGTTTGCAATTGTGAATGCATGGATACACTTTACGACCACTTTCCCCTGTGGGGTAGTCAGAGGTTCGCGTGTGTGAATGCACATATTATGTGTCTTAGTGCTGCTATGTATGCGATTAGTAACTACAGCTACATATGCTAAAAATACCTAACGTAGAGGTATTAATTAGTACGGAATATTAGTTAGAGGGTGCTTGCTAGCCCATCATAAATTACGTTGTTACATTCACGTCCTTTATTTCCTTTCGGGGTGGACAGAACTTCGGAGACATAATTTATCATGAATATTGGGGTTGCGAAGTTATAACGGAACATTGGTGATTCTATTTATCTCTAGCCCCTTAGTCGCTTTCTACGACAAACCGAAAAGAACGGCAGCTAGTTAGTATTAATAATAATAATAAGTTTTATTCATAGAAACACATTGACATACACAGACAAGAAATTAAAAAAAGAAAAAAAAGAGAAAAGAAGTTTATACAAGTAAGTTATTAAATCCTACATGTGCATGTCATTGCCCAGTGAAATGGTCCCAGCTCAGCATATATACAATGATTGAAGTACAATCACTGCGCTGATCTTCTGCTAGAACCACGAGGGTTATGTGCATTCGCCAAGACAGTTGTACAAACGTAATATACACACACAAATATATTAAAAAATACTATAAACCTACGTATTCTTTCTACGTCTCAGACTAGCACAGAATTAAGCATAACCATCATAAATTAACTACTTATGTACCTCAAAGGTTAGCTAGTAACTAGGATTTTGATTTAGAATTGTATAGAAAACATTTAGTTTACATATGATAGTCTTTTGCTTACATAGACTTATTTGCTTACAGATAAAATATATCGACAAAATGTAAACATTCATAATCAGTGTCCAAATTTAATATACTATGGCAACATGATTGTCAATAATAGTGTAATAAGTTGGAGTAGTCTAGAGTAATTATAATCGACGAATATGTATGAGGAAGGGTAAGGCTTTCAATGAAGTAAAGATAAATTTAACAAATTTTGTGGATGTATGATCTCTGCCTACCCATTTAAAGAATACTCGAATTCGATAGTGTATAATATGCAATAATATATTATAAACTGGCTCTTATATATATACTAGCGACCCGCTCCGGCTTCGCACGGGTATAAAATATATAGCCTACTCTACTATTTAATGGATGTTATTATACATATAAACCTTCCTCTTGAATCACTCTATCTATTAAAAAACCGCATCAAAATCAGTTGCGTAGTTTCAAAGATTTAAGCATACAAAGGGACATAGGGACAGAGAATGCGACTTTGTTTTATTCTATGTAATGATGATTAGTGATATGTCTACGTTGAAATTAAACTTTTCTAACAAAAAGATTTGAATGACTAAAGACTTTTATGATCAATACTTCTGAATACCCCATAAAGTTTACTGTCGTGATGTATTTTGTATTGCAGTGTGTAATCAATAGTATATTATATTGACATTACTAAACTAAGTTCTTTGTACTTAAAAATGGGTGTGCTTTTCAACCTTAATACCTAAAGAATAAGGTTTAATTTTCATTGAATTTAAAGTGACAACTAGCCTGTTATAGTAATTTAGACTATATTACAACGTGTTAAGAGCGTTTACAAATAACTTGACAATATATGAATAAAAAATATCTCGTATTTTATAACTTACTTTGTAATTATATTTGTTATTAAAAATATATTTATCTTTATGGTGATAAAAAAATTGTTTATTGTAAATAATGTCACAGTTTTGACTATCGCTTATTTTGTATGATAAAAAAATATTTATGTTTATGACAAATAATGTCAGTTTTGACTATTGCCTATTTAGATAAATGATAGATAGGCATATTTTTCTTAATTCTTTCGTGTTATCAAAATTTTGGTCACTTTGCTATTGGTCCACGTAATGCACATAAAGTTCGTTTCACAATCATGTGGAAAATATGTTAGAGCGGTTTATTACAGAGGTATCTGCTAAAAGTTCATCGGAAGGAAGTGATGATGATAGTTTTTTATGATTATTAGAACTTCATAATAATTATTCGATTCTAGTGCATAATATATATTCGGGTCGCCAATTATATCTATACTATGTTTAGTTTGTCTTTATGAAGATATCATGAAACGCGAACAGAAATTTCAAATCATTATAATTTTATTTATTTTAATTTAATAATTCAATTAAAGAACTATCCAATATGAACGAACTTCAATAGTTTCAAAACAAAACAAAGGCGTTAGCTCCACCCCTAACAATGGCCCATCTCACTCTGTCAATATCGGAAATGAACGACAGACATACTCAGTACTTGTTTGTTAAAAAAAACATACTAACGTTACCCTTTATCAACATATTTTTCGTTAAATGATTGTTAAAATGGCACGGTTCTTGAGTGAAGGCCAGTTCTCGGCAAACGTAGTGTAGGACGCCCCCCTGCCAGGTGGACCGATGACCTCAAGAAGGTTTCTGGTAGTGGCTGGATGAGGGCCACGAAAAATCGTCTTTTGTGGCGTACCCTTGGGGAGGCCTACGTCCAGCAGTGGACTAGTACAGGTTGATTGATTGAAAATAGCACGATTAATCTAAAAAAGGATTACGGATTCTTTCGCTTCATAGAAATCTCATGTACACACATATAAACTTACTTTACTGTTATATATAACTATTCTAAACATTACGAAAATTTCTAAAAGTTTTTATCCCTTTTTGAGGATTAAGTATGACTATGTATGTATGTATGTACAATTTTATCGTTGACTTATTAATTTGATAACCCAAAAAAATGATAAGTTGCCTATTTAGGTCAGCGATTTTTTGTGCAATTAGGTCGTAGGTTATCTGCCTATCTGTTCGAGTAGCTTATTTTGGGATTTTAAGTTAATTAATGACCGTTAGTTCGATGTTGCGAAGTTCTGTCTATCACGCCAGGGAAAAGTGTCGTGAAGTGTCTGTAATAGTAATGTTGCTTAAAACCAATTCTTCTAAGATTCGTTTATGGTTGTGTGAAGAACAGAAGAGCATGTATGAGAAGGTTCATGGGTGAGAAGTACATTTAACAGCGTGTATGAGGGGTAAGGATATCCTATCCTCATAGGAAAACGGGCGTGATATATATATTTATATACATGCACACACCCACACACACACACACATACATATATGTACCCTTAGTCCCGTCTATCCACGGTCACTATTATTATGACTGACTTTACGATCACTATTGTTTGACTTTTAACCTTTGCGATAAAAGAGGCGAGATAGCCTATCACCTTTCTCCCTCGAGTCAAATGTCAGTTGCGTTAACCTTTGCTTACTCAATAAATGTGCCGATATCGGGAATAAATAGATATATACATACATATATAGTCGTATATATATCCGTTTCGGTGTGGACAGAACTTCGATAACGTTATATGATAATAATCGGAAGCGTAGAGTAAGATAAATAGCTACTAGGACCTGAATAGTTGAACAGATCAAAAGATCCTAATAATAATAACGTCAACAAAAAACTTTATAAAGTATTTCAGTTTTTCTTAAAATTGATTACCCAATGTTTTAATAAACTAATAGTTTTAATCTGCTATCATTTGTACTATCAAAAATAAATATAAACATGCATACATACACATCACTGCAGTTTCCTTGTAGAGGAGTAGGCAGAGACTACGGATCTCCATCTGTCCCGATCCTGACATACCACTTTCGCTTCATTGACACTCATACATCTTCTCGTACACACTCGGCGGCTATAGGTACTCCTAACGTCACCCTTTTTCAATATGGCGTCTATCTCATTGTCATATGTAAAAAAAATATGTAATTAAATACATTTACGAAATGCATCTAATACTATGGTGAGGGAAAACATCGTAAGGAAACCTACTTGTTCCCCGAACAGGTAATAGTTAGTGCTTGTAAAGAACGACATGATTTACCACCTGTCACATTAAGTACTGACTATCTGGTCAACACTTGGGTTCGAGGTGGCCATCAAATTACTACCTTCGCAATCGTGGAGATGGACACCTGAACCTCTGATTACCTATTGTTTTTTGTTGACTGTCATTATATGTTCATGTGTCATTGATATTATACCTTACTAGTGACCCGCTCCGGCTTCGCACGGGTATAAAATATATAGCCTACTTCACTATTTAATGGATGTTATTATACATATAAACCTTCCTCTTGAATCACTCTATCTAATAAAAAACCGCATCAAAATCCGTTGAGTAGTTTCAAAGATTTAAGCATACAAAGGGACATAGGGACAAAGAAAGCGACTTTGTTTTATACTATGTAGTGATACAAATATACAATCTGCTTATATCCCTTTTCAACTATCTATTCCAGGTACGCGGTGTATCGTCGAGTGAACGCATTTACTCCTTAAGGACGAGACCTCCGTCGCTGCTCCCGCCATCGCCTCTTAGCCTCGCCTCCTCTGGGGACAAGGCATCTCTGCCGCCCCCAGACGACACTGCCATTGGCGCGCCTGGCACGTGAGTATATGCCTTTCTGCACGGTTACATAGATAAATACATACGCATACCTTTTCATGACCATTAACCCTTGCATAGTCGAAGGTTTAGGTTTCCTACTCCACAATTGCGAAGGTAGTAATTGTATGGCCATCTTGAACTTACATGATTACTAGATAGTCAGTACTCAATGTGACAGGTGGTAAGCCATGTCGCTATTTACAAATCTCTGCCGCCCCCAGACGACACTGCCATTGGCGCGCCTGGCACGTGAGTATATGCCTTTCTGCACGGTTACATACATACGCTTTTATGACCATTAAAGTCAAAGTCAAATGGTTTTTATTCAAAAAGTACATGTACAGTACAGTCATTGAACGTCAAAACATTTGCCTGACTCTGGTTGTCTCTTAGCATTGAAATTCAACTGTTAACCCTTGCGGGGTAGTCACAGGTTCAGGTTTTCCTTTACATGATCACGGAGGTAGTGATCCCGTGGCCACCTAGAACTCACGTGTTGACCAGATAGAAAAGAAACATATTAACATGTATTTTAGATATGGCGACATGGCTGACCACCTGTCACATTGAGTACTGATTATCTGGTTAACACGTGGGTTCGAGGTGTCCATAGGTTACAAACAAATACATACGTATACGATTTCACGACCATTTACCCTTGCGGGGTAGTCAGAGGTTCAGGTCGCCATCTCCGCAATTGCGAAGGTAGTAATTCTATGGCTACCTCGAACCCACGTGTTGACCAGATAGAAAAGAAACATATTAACATGTATTTTAGATATGGCGACATGGCTGACCACCTGTCACATTGAGTACTGACTATCTGGTTAACACGTGGGTTCGAGGTGTCCAAAGGTTACAGACAAATACATACGTATACGCTTTCATGACCATTAACCCTTGCGGGGTAGTCGAAGGTTCAGGTTTTTATTTCTATAATCGAGGAGGTAGTAATTCCGTGGCCACCTCGAACTTACATGATTACTAGATAGTCAGTACTCAATGGGACAAGTGGTATGCCATGTCGCCATTTACAAGCACTCACTATTACTTGTTTGGGGAACAGGTAGGTGTCTTTACGTTTTTATCCCTAAGCGTTGTATTCAGTGCATTTCGTAAATGTAATTTTATTACGAACATGCACATAAAAATTTATTTCCATTGGTCATGTACTAAACCTCAAGTGGGATTTGAACCCTGTACCCACTGATACAGAGTCAAGCCCCCAACGTATACATGTTAATATGTTTCTTTATTTTCCAGTTTCGTGTGCTACGTATGTGGTTCCTGCGTACCGTCGTCGCAGTTACGGCTAGTGTACTGCTGTGCGAACCCCGAAAGGGAACCCTACTACCCCTTTATCACCTCTCTCAAGCCGCATCCGCAGGCTTCGCCCATCAGTCCGCAAGGTAAGGGGACAATGGGCTATATTAATTTATTTACAACGGCAATTAATTCCACGTAGTTTAGTTGTTTGGGGCTTGACTCTGTATCAGTGGGATCAAATCCCGCTTGAGCATGTACCAATGGAAATGAAGTTTAATGAATTTCCATTGGTACATACATTCGTGGTTACATTTATGTAATGCGTCGATTACAAGGTAAGGCAACAATGGGCTATATTAGGCTAGAACAACCAATGCATGAATTGACTTAAAAAAAGAACAGATAACTTAGGCCATAACAGATAACGGCAAATTGAAAAAGCTTGATTTAGAAGTACCTATAACCGCCGAGTGTATGTTAAGCGAAAGTGGTTTGTCAAGAATGGAAGTGGTGCGAACGGTTAACCACCTGAACGCTAATATTTGGAGGTCCCGGTTTCGATTCACGGTGGGGGCAGAGTTAAGAACTACGCTTTTCTTCTACTTTCCAGTCTGGTCGTTGGTTATAATGCTATATATATATATATATATATATATATATATATATATATATATATATATATATATATATATTTATCTATGCATAACAAGTATTCATTTCTTAAATATACGTCGACTAGTACCCTTAACACAAGTCTTAAATGAACTTACCAAGGGGCTAGTACAATTCTTGTAATAGTGTCTCAAATATTATAGTCATTTATTACATTATTATGTACGTATTCGCAGGCATGGTGCAGATCTGCGCGGCGTGCAACAAGAGCATTCCGCTCAAGTATCCGTCCTATGGAGAGCAGCCCGACACCCACGCGCCCCTCGCCAACAACGACAACAGCAGTATTAGGTTAGTTGCATCTTCTTCTTCTAGTGGCACTACATCACTGGAGGTCTGCCGTCAGCCTGCTGAAACTCTCCTTGTCCCTGGCCATCCGGAACAGCTCTTCCACACTGGCAATCCCGGTCCACTCCCGGATGCATTAGTTGCATCGTGTACATACGAATACATGCTCCTGTTCTGGAGTGAGCTGGGGCCGTAGTTCACTAATGATTTTTGTAAGATAACAGTTCAATATTAGATCAGTAATAGTGTGAAGTTGGTAGTGGATGACAAAAAGTGACATTTTTCGCGATTTTTTAAGTGAAATTTGACACTTGGCGTTTTTAATAGTGAAATTTGACGATTTTGGTCATCCACTGCCAACTTAACACTATTACTGATCTGATATTGAACTGCGTTTGTGCTAAAACGCATTTGTGGACTAAGGCTCCAGAACGTGAAACTCAGAATACCATGGCCTCAGTTTCGTTAAGGATCGTTATTGAGATTGCATAAACATATATGCGCTTTCTCGATCATTTGTACTGTAAGGAGTAGTCAGAGCTTCGCGTGTTATTATTCACAATAGTGGAGGTAGTCATTCTATGGCCACCTCGAACCCTCGTGTTGTGAATGAGCCATTACAATATTATCAAGCTCTGATTGTTCCGATGAATAGGTCTTTATAATCTTCATAATGTATTCCCTCGCCGTAGTAGTTGGTCCATTTCGCATATTTATTTTTGTTAGGAAAATGTACAGTCAACGCTAAAAGTGAAGTCCCAATTACGTTTAAAAGGTTTACGTTTATAAGAACTAAAGACAATATTTTTCATTTCAAAGCACGCGAACGTATAGTGGCCATGACAATGCACAGTGGCGCCAGTTTTAAAATGAATAATATTGTATTTTGTTCTTATAAACTTAAACCTTAAAAGTTACTGGGACTGCACTTTTAGCACTGACTGTACATAATGTAAGAATAGTATTAAATGTCTTTTAACTTTCAGATTCAAACCGTACGAGCTGAAGTCGTCGTCAAGTCATAACAAGAGGGCGAATGTGCAAGCAGCCAGCCCACAAAGCCAGATCGTGGCCGGCGAAAATGGCATGGGATTATACAGGTAATTGATTGTTAAGCTACGATGGACTTTGTCAGCGTTTGGATGGGTGGCCGGGTGATTGTGTTGTTAAATACGATGGTAAAGGATAAATCGTGAAGGTTATTGGCTGTATTATATAAGGGTGTAGTTAGTGTCTGTGAATAGTGAATAAATCGTGACGTACTTTAGATACTGGCTTTCGAGTGAAGGTATAAGAGGTAGTGACGACGATGGTTACTTAAGACTGTTGCCTGTTGTTGACTGCCTCGAAAAGGTTTAAAGAGAAGCGTTATGTACATATGATATACATATATGTATGAAACAAAATTCAGATTCGAATACAAATAAATAACAATTCGGTATCTCTATCTGCCAGTCCGCAGCGAAATTGACGTATATATCGATATGATTGATCTTTTAAATAATCTTGAGTATGTACATACATACACATCACGCCTGATTCCCTGTAGACACAGCACAGCCCTATGAATAGCCATACGTGCCGATTGAGAAACCAAGTGGCTACCCCTAACACTATACTTGGCTCCATTAATCTTATTACCTGCACACTCTACGTTCAATATCTCCTTCACACTTTCCGTTACTAGTAATAAATAGCGTTCCCAAATGCACAAAATCATTAACATCAAAATCTTACATTATTTATGTCAATCTTACACTCTATCTTGCCAAGTTCCTCCATAAAGTAACACATTCACTAAATAATAAGGAATTAATTACAATTTCACCTTACACGACTTGTCACAATACTGCCAAAACAACACTCCTTTTTAAACCTTCACTCCCTGTTTTCAGATGCTACGTGTGTGCAGGCGTGTTCCCCCAGACAGCGATGGAATGGCTATCCACCGCGGCAGAGTATATGAACTCCCATGCAATGCACTTCCCGTGTTTGGGCGGCGGCGGCGCTAGAGGGCGTGTTTTGGCGTGCTCGCGATGCGTGCGCCACCTAGCGAGACAATGGGACCTGCTGGACGCGTCAAGGGTGCCTCTAGAGCATCGGAGGTGAGGTTATGTGAAGCATGTCAAGGTGAAGTGGGTGGTACAGTATTGTGCCGTTCGGCCTCGTTCATAACCGGTTATGAAAACATACTACATAGTATGTATTCTTAACTAGTTAAGAAAAAAAATCTTGTTTGTATTATGTCGTAATTGGTTATGAAAAATATGTATCAACGTTTTTTCAAATCTATCAATTAAAAACATAAAGATTATTCCACATTAGTAATATTTTGTAGGGCCGTCAATAAGAGACAAGAGTATGATTATTATCTACTCTTACTATTTGTCGTAATACGTATTCACTAGCTGATAATGGTCAGCTTTTAAACGGTGAAATAGATAGCTTAGGTATGTACACACACGCAAAAATATATACATATACATCACGCCTGATTCTCTGTAGAGGGGTAAGCAGAGATCACGGATCTCCATCTGTCCCGATCCTGATGAACCACTTTCGCTTCATTGACGCTCATACACATCCTCATACAAACTCGGCAACTATAGGTACTTATAACAAACTGTCGTATGTATGTATGTATATTATATGTATCTATATGTCCATTCCAGATACAATATTCCGTCGCCGCTGCCGTCCAACGCGTCGATGAACGGGGAGAGGGTGATTCCGACCCCGCCCTCGACGACTTCTGATCGCACTGTCGCCAGTAATAGTGGTAAGGGTGCTAACTAAATGCCTTTCTTGTCTTGGTAGACTAGGGGTGAACGAAGCTATTGGTGTACGGGTTATCACTGGCCTAAAGTACGAAATTATTTATACAAATCAGAAATAAAATCAAAGCGGAAGATTAGTTGCTGGGGTTAGAGTATAGTCTGACCAATGCCCATCTTTCTGGCATGTTGTAAGATGTGCATAAAGTACTAAAGATTTTCCTACTTATCTCGGAATAAAAGTATAAAAATTTACTTAATAGTATAGTCTGTCACTGGTATACTGGTGAATCGTCAAACTCTGCTGGGATGTTAAAAGAATGCTTACTAGCTGCCGGGTATGTCGAAAGAGGCGACTGAAGGAACTAGGGCTCCTATGGTTCTATTGGGCGATATGCTAGCGTCCTGTCACCAATTTTTCATGTGATCACAATCCCAATATTCCCTAGACTATATTATTGTGTCGTAGAGGTTTTGTCAACCTCGAAAGGGATTAAAGGACATGATATTTGATTTTGTAAGACTACCTTCTATTATCCAGTATATTTTTTTCTACTTTTCAGCGTGTACGTCGATCTACTGCTACCTGTGCGGGCTGCACTCGGACTTGACGCTAGCGAGGGTGCTGTACGGACAGCCGCAGGGATCCGCTCCTTACTTCCCCTGTCTGCTCACGCATCAGGTAAATAGGACTTCAAATTATACATACATGTACACTAGGCAAAAAATCCTGTAAGCCGGAGTTTCTTGTTGGTTCTTCTCCGAGCCAGGGCTTCCGAACCAACGGTACAATTTCAATGCTAAGAGACAACCAGTGAAAGGCAAATGAGAAAACTCAAACAAATGTTGAATAAAAACCTAAAAGGATTGGCAGAGGCAATCAATCGACTATCGACTTAGTCCTACGCTTAATTGGACAATATGAAACATAGGTCAGGTTTGCCATTAACACTTAATACTTCACTCACATTAATACATCTCCGTTATGCCAGTTTCACTGTGAAGATTTAACAAAATTCATTGATCCCATTTCGCCCAATCCTACCAACCCACCCTTTGCCATTTCTGATATACATACCTCCACTTACGTGAAATTAAATGAAATATCGACCAACGATGACAGAAACAAAACGGAACATAACAATTTGAGAGGCGCCATATGCTGGCCCCGGGCCCCTGCGAAAGGGATCCGTCTCAGTTACTTGCTAGCAGAAAGGGAAGCCCAATCTGCCAGCACTGATGTTATGACAGGCCCCGACACGTCACGCAAACGCCACTACTCTATATATACTCTGTATTAATTGTATATATATTGTATATTTACAGAGTCATCCAAACGCAGAGCAGTTACGAGAGAATGGCTCGGCGCTGGTTTGCACATTTTGCTACCATTCCTTGTTCAGCCAGTGGCATAGGTGAGTAGCAACCATAGGAAATTGCCATATTATATATAGATACAAATATATGCTCGTATCTCTATAGAGAGGTGGTAGATATATATTCATATACATATATATTTACGTCCTTTAATCCATATCGGGCTGAACAGAACCTTGGAGACATGAAAACATCTTCTTGGTCACTTATTAGAAAGAAAGAAAGAAAACAAAATATTATTCACTACTTTAATAAAAACAGAAATAATGTAAAGAAAACAGTTGATGCAGTGAAAAGGTGCTGCCTCAGTATACGATGCAGCTAGGCATCACTGGTCCTCCGGCAGCACCCGATTCGGAAACTGTCACAAGCTGCATATAATAAATAACAAAAATACACAAAATAATTTATTTATAATAAACATCGTGACAAATACAGATATAATATATTAGTATGAATAATGGTTGTAATGTCATATAGAACAGTGGCAGATTGTTAACCTATACTCTAATAGATTCCATTGTCTTGTCTCTTAGTCGCCTCCTACGACATGCCGGGAAGAACGGCAGCTAGTTAGCATTCTTTCTACGTTCCAGACTAGCACAGGATTAAGCATAACCATCATAAATTAACTATTAATGTACCTCAAAGATTAGCTAGTAACTAGGATTACACATTCAGTTACATATGATATCCTTTTTACGTACCAGTACAGGTTTTGATTAATTTTTCATTGAATATGTTAAAGGTACGAAGCCATAGGCGGCTACCCTCCGGAGCGGCGAGTGTACAACACCCACGACTACCACTGCCATCTGTGTGGCATCAAGACCTACCGGAAGCGGGTCAGAGCACTGCCCATGAAGGTTGGTATGGGGTGGGCCATGGAGTAATTAACAAGAGGAGTGGGCCTTACGCAATATTTGTATGGAAACTAGCGTGGCGTTACGCGGGGTGAAACGAGGTACGCGGGATGGAGGGGATATATTACAACCAATTAAAACACGGCATCGGCCAATAAAATCAGGTATCTTCTTTCTACTACACATTTTTAGACTCCGCACCAATTAAAACACGCCATTTGGCCTCCGCACTGCGTAACGGGAACCGCTCCTTACGCGGGGTCCTCTTTATATTTGGTTCGTGGGGTGTATGTGGCGTGTTGCACTATGTATTTTACACCAAATATTGACAACCTCCGTGGCGCGATTGGTTGAGCACTAAAACGCTAATCGTGAGGGTTCGATTCCCGGTGGAGGCAGAGTTGAGGACTACGTTTTTCTAGCTCAAGAATGGAGCTACTATCAAATCTCCTAGTTAATAAAGTATCTGTTACGATAAACTGAAAAGAGCTGCGGTATACATTCTCTTTATGTAGGCATATACGCCAACAAGAACGTGCATTAAGAATTATCTTGGACATGTTATGCGGATGAATGATAATAGATTGACAAAAGGAATATATGTGAGTGAAGTGGAAGGCGGTTACGTAGGGGCCGGCCTAATAAGACATATAACAGTCAGATAGACGCTATATTGAAAAAGACTGACGTTAGAAGTACATACAACCGCCGAGTCTGTATGAGGAGGTGTATGAGTGTCAATGAAGCGAAAGTGGTCAGTATCGGGACAAATGGGGATCCGTGATCTCTGCCTACCCCTCTACAGGGAATCAGACGTGATGTGTAAGTATGCAAGAACGTGCCAAGAAACTGGTAGTTTACTCTGTACCTTTGTTGCATAGTTTGTAAGAGCTTATTTCAAACATAAAATCTTTTACATACCCTGCGGTTTATATGCAGGATGTAATATATAATATTAATGTTTATTATTACAGGAATTTCCATTTTTGATGCAAAGGCGGACGGATAATTCGCTGTTGCTAGAGAATGGAGACTACGCGGTCGTCTGCCTCGATTGCTACGAGAGCTTAAGGTACATATTTACGACTTACAACCCTTTTGGGGTAGTAAGAGGTTGTCATAAAACACCTAAACGCTAATCGCGATCCCTGGTTCGATTCCCGGTGGAGGCAGGGTTAAGAACTACGCTTTCATGTATCTTTTTATCTTTCTATAACAAGTATATATTTATTGAATATAGTCCCGTGCTAGCGGGGACGAAAAAGAATGCTTAGTAGCTGTCGTTCTTCCCGACATGTCGTAGGAGGCGACTAAACGCCACCAATAGATTATAAATATAAGCAGCAATATTCCATTATGACATCGCAACCCCCTATATTCATGCTAAAAAGTGACCCAGGTGATATTATATCTCCGAGGTTCTATCCCTCGAAAGGGACGTGAATGTATATATTATTTCTCTATATGTATATACAGCTTGCCAAAAAAAAGTAGAAAAAAATGGGGGCGCCACTAAGTTTTTTCATAGCAACCCTAAAAGTGGACAACCTAGTCTTGGTACTTAGTACATAGAAGTATTATTTGTGTAACATTATGGGCATTTGCTAATACCATCTGTATGTAATGTATTGTTAATCTTCAGGCTTTGATTAATATATGTACCAAACTTCAAAAAAATATCCATATTTTATACAAATAAATTTTCTTCCAAAAATAATTAAAAATACTCAAAAGTATCAACTTCATTAATGCGCGCCACAGTACTGAACAAAGATGTAAAAATAACCCTCGTGTTCGAAGTTTATTGTATAATATTACACTTATCTCGTATGCAAGCAATTCACAATGGTTTATAGTTCATCAAGTAATGCATTTACCAACTATATACAACAAAATAAACGTTCAGATACCGGTCATTTTAGCAGTTCTTTGATAAACATCGTCCACATCCGAAAGAATAGATTTGTCCTTTTTTTCCGCCAGACATTTATTATAAACTTTGTAAATCACACTCCTGACATCACTTCGGATAGTCTTATTCATTTTAATTAACTTTCTACGTATTTAAATAACCGTTTTATGTTAGAGTTTATTTGAAACAAATTTTTGGAAATTTGACATCACTTTGTTTACATAATTATTTTTTATATTTTAAGGTTGCAAGATCACAAATAAAAGATTACGTTTCTAGACTTTTTTGCCAAGCTGTACCTCTTAAATATAAGTCGACTAGTACCCTTAACACAAGTCCTAAATTTACTTCCCAAGGAGTAGTTACTAGTTCAATTGATGTAATAGGGTCCTTTACTTCCCAAGGGACTAGTTCAACAAGTATAATAGAGTCCTAAACACCATTATTCATGTACCTTCCAGGACCCAAGCCCAAGACTATGAGCGCCGCGGCGTCCCGGTGGAGAAGCGCGAGTACAACTGGCTGCAGCAGCCGCCGCCGCCGGAGGACAGCGCTGACGTCACCATCGCCAGGCTGCCCTCTGGCGACCGCTCGGATAAGCTGGTATGGGCTCGTGTGTTGTTTTAACATATACTTCTGGACACATCTATTGGCCCACCTAGCATTTTCAGTTTCGTTTAGTCGTAGCTAAAACTTTTTATTAGGTCGAGTTAAAAGTTTTTATGCAGTTTTTAACCTGGCATATTCACAATGTCATTCAATAGTCTTTTTTTTAATATCGGACACAGAATTTAAAGAAACAAAAGACAATTTGGAGCTTGTTTGTTGATATCAAACAATCGAAATCTAAACTCTAAGGTGGGCCAATAGATGTGTCCAGAAGTGTAGATGTAACACTTCACATAAAAGTGACAACCTCCGTGGCGCGATCGGTTAGACACCTGAACGCTAATCGTGGGGTCCCAAAGCTTCCCGGTGGAGGCAGAGTTGAGAACAACGCTTTTCTACTGCTTTCCAGTTTGGTTGTTTATTATATATGCTATATATTTATTTATCCATGTATAATATGTATACATTTCTTAAATATACGTTGACTAGTACCCTTAACACAAGTCTTAAATGTACTTATCAAAAGGCTAGGTCAATTGGTGTAATAATGTCCAAATATTATTATTATTATAGTTTATAAGTACGATAGGAGGAGACTCACGAATCTCCCTTGCTTTACTCATTAACCTTCTCATACATGCACTTCTGTTCTTTACGCTACGAACACCCGTAAACACACTCTCATTATATAAAAAAGAAAAACGCTGTCACGATCATTAACGCATGTCTCGACAATTGCGAAGGTAGTAACTCTATGGCCACCTCGAGCCCACGTGTTGATTTGATAATCGGTACCTAATGTGACAGGCGGTAAGTCGTGTCGCCATTTACAAGCACTAACTATTACCTGTTCGTGGACCAGGTTGGTTTCCTCATGATGTTTTCCCACACCGTAGTATTCGTAAACCTCAGAGCAGATATTAATGAAAATATTTTGACGTAGAACGTAGACGTGTTCTACGTAGAATAAAAATACATTTACAAAATGCACCAAATACTACAGTGAGTGAAAATACTAGGGTATAGAAGGATACTCTATTTTGACAATATGACATGTAGTTTTTCGTATGTATGGTATTAATCATACTCCTGTTCCTCAGATCCCGCAGTCGCTGGTGGTGTCCCGCAGCTCGTCCAAGAGGAACAGCCCCAAGCAGCCCGCCCTCGCCGCCAGCGAGCGACGCCTGCCCACCAAGATGGACAAGGCCGACCAAGGTAAGTGATAGTACTTTTTACAGACTCTTATTATTCACTATCGGTTAGACACCTGAACGCTAATCGTGGGGTCCCGGGTTCGATTCCCGGTGGAGGCAGAGTTAAGAACTACGCTTTTCTACTGCTTTCTAGTCTGGTCGTTGATTATACATGCTATATATGTATTTATCTATATATACTATGTATACATTTCTTAAATATACGTTGACTAGTACCCTTAACACAAGTCTTAAATGTACTCACCAAGGGGCTAGTTCAATTGGTGTAATAATGTCCAAATATTATTATTATTATTATTACTATAGTCTATTCGCGTTAAGTAAATAGTGACGTCATGATAATCAGAGGTCAAACTGACCAATGAGACGTGAGTAAATGAGAAAAGAAGTCACGTTGACCAATAACAGACAACCCCTATTGGTTAAATCATGGAGACCTTGATGACGTCACTATTTTCTTAAAGCGAATATACTATAGTGACCCGCTCCTGCTTTGCACGGGTATAAAATATATAGCCTACTCTACTATTTAATGGATGTTATTATACATATAAACCTTCCTCTTGAATCACTCTATCTATTAAGAAAAGCGCATCAAAATCCGTTGCGTAGTTTGAAAGATTTAAGCATACAAAGGGACATAGGGACAGAGAAGGCGACTTTGTTTTATACTATGTAGTGATTTTACGAGAAATTGCGTTATCGTGTATATTATATAAACAAAGTTTTACTATCGTTTACCGACGTACCGGCCATGATGCTATGACCTTGGTCACGGGCAACTGTCATGCCATGGCCATTGCGACTTTGCCGAAACGTCGGGTGACAAAGGTAATACTTTGTTTATAAAATATAAAATGAAGGTAACAGACATAAAGAAATACATAATTTATGGCACACCTATTACTTTAATTGACCTAGCCTCTTGCTAAGTTTAATTAAGAGTTGTGTTAAGGGTACTAGTCAATGTGTATTTTAAAACATGTACTTATTTTATATAGGTATATCGTATATATAATCTACGACCACGCTTCCCAAAAGAAAAGCGTAGTTTTTAATTCTGCATCCACCGGGAATCGAATCCTCACGATTAGCGTTTAGGTGGTTAACTCATCGTTGTATACCATCATTTGATACGTAATTTATCGGTTAATGTGATATGTTCTGTATCGCTTATAACATTTAATAACACCATCTTATAGTCTTAAAAGTATGTCCTAAATAACTCCCTAACCACAAGAGTATCCAATGCGATGGAATAACAATGCAAGAGAATAAGCGAGTGAACGCTCCACTCTTGACGTGTAAGCACACACGAGCTTTTGTTGTGCGGGGAATATTAAAAAGGGTCCGTGCTGCGTTTAGATAGGGCGAGTTGGCATATAGATTTTTCACTAAATGAATATTTTTATGTCTGAGATTTGAGTAGGATGTAAACAGATATTGGATGGAATGTTGTAAAAGGTGACTAAGGTTGATGTAAGAGACTTAAGGATTAAAAAAATTATCTTTGATTATTTTACAAGAAAAACGGGACTTATCGCGGATATTTTTTATAGACATAGTATTACCTTGGTTACCCGACGTTTCGGCCATGTTTACGGGTCAACTGACGAGCGAGCAAGGTGTGTAGAAGTGACTTAAGAAGCGTTGAAATGAGGGTAGACAGTGAATCTGACCCCTCATTTCGACAGAGCCGTAGACATTTTTCTCGCACGTCAGTTGACCTGTGACCTTGAGGAGTCATGACAACATCTCCTTGGTTACTCATTAGCATGAATATGGGTTGTTATGTTACATGGACCATTGGTGACAGGTTGCTAGCCTATCGCCCTATAGATTCCATTGACCCTGAGTTAACAACTTATTTGTGTCTTGATCGATACAAGAGCATTTAATCTATAAAAATGTATTATGTCTAAGTTCCCGATAAGTATTTTGAATCCATAATTCTATACTACTACGTTTCTTTATAATTTAGTTTTGTAACTCGCGCTGGACAAAAAACCCTGAAAGCCGGAGTTTCAGAGCCAGGGCTTCCGAACCAACGGTAGAATTTCAATGCTAAGAGACAAATGTTTTGACTTGCAATGAATGTACTGTACTAGTACTTATGTTGAATAAAAACATTTGACTTTGACTTAACTAAACTACCATAGTAAATCCGAAACCTACTAACCACTTGTAAACGCGCCCCTAACAAGATATCTGCGGTAGACAATCGGATAACTTCGCTACGTGCTTTCACTGGCAACTGAGTAAAGGAAGCACCACATCCACTGCTCGAGTGTTTGTTAAATTACATTTATATGTCTTATATGTTTTTGTTGTAATATTAATATCGTACTCTGACTACAGCGAAAGAGTTTACCGTCGTCATATTACAATCATATTCCTTCTTGAGAGGCCTAGTTATCTACAAATACTAATATACATTTAAAAAAAAACAAACATACGCTTCACGACTTGTGCCTACACACTCCCTTTTTTATTATGGCGTTGTAGTCAGAGGCTTGAATGCACATCTCCGAAATTTCGAAGGCATGTTAGGTATGGGTCATTCAAAGCCTGCGTAATTTATGTCCCTTAATTCCTTTTGGGGTGGACAGAACCTCAGAGACATGATATATCTACAAGGTCACTTTGTAGCATGAGTATTCGATGTGGATGCGATGTTATTTGGAACATTGGTGATAGGTTGCTAGCCTATCGCCCAAATGGTAATTTGCCTTTAGTCCATTAGTTCTCTGCTACAACATGCCGGGGAGAACGGCAGCTAGTTAGCATTGTTTTCACGGATAGCTCGAGCCATGTTTCAATATGTATTCATTTTATTTACTTTATGAGACCGGGTCATATCACGATAAATTAATAAAGATATAGATACCTTTATATCAGTCGACGTTTCGACCCAGTTGCTTAGGCGGGAAGGGAGCTTTTTCAATGTGTCGTATAATACCGTAATATCTATTTTCTTTACCTCAACGTGTGTATATAAGCTTATCGTTCAGTAGGCTCGTTCTTGTTTATTTTTATGAGTCAACCACTCAACTTTCTTGCCGCAACAGCGTTAGGGCGGGTGCTCTTGAAATACGATTACAGTGTGATAGCTTCGTATAGAAGAATTGTATATTTATTTAAAGAATATCTACTTAGAATATATTTATATGTTTGTTTCTGGGCATCCATAACCCTCGACTGGGTAGGAAGTGTAAGAATGTCGATGTAGCTAAAATGGTTTGCCAGGATCGAGAAAAGTAGGTATTCGTGATCTATGTATAATCCTCTGTAGAGAGACAGGCATGATGTGTATTTATAATATCTCTAACATCACCTCGTTATCTTTTATTACGACTCCGATCGTAATAAGAATATTTCATAATAAATTTGCTGAATAAACGGGCATCTTATTGGCATTCTATTTTAGCCTAAAATTAGCTAGGTACATAATAAGTATATATATTGTTATAACACGTATACTAATTTTACAATTTGAAATAGATATTTTACTAAACTAGCTCGCGAAAAGTGCTTTTAAAGTGACCATACTAGTAAATATACAACTTATTAATTACGAAGATTATCTTCCTTTTCTTGACGGAAATTATCATTCAGTATATACATATACCTATGCTAAAGTGTATGTATGTTATTTCTGTTTAGAAGAAGCGAGTCTTCTGCTCCTACCCTTGGACTAAACAGTCAATTTGTACCCACCTCATAACATTCAGCAGGTTTATTGCTTTCGTTGCGTGTACGTTGGGACCCCTTGCTACTTCGAATAGAGCGGTTTAACATAGCATAGAAGTTATGGTTCTAGAGGTAGACAGTGTTGTAAGTCCTATACAAGTGTAGTTTTAAAAGATTCGCGATTATACTCATGATTAATAACTAACGGGACTTATCGCGTATGTTTTTATATAATAAAGTTACCTTTATTAACCCGACGTTTCGGCTACGTTGCACAAGCCTTGGTCACGGTTCCTATACAAGTATACTGATTAAAGTACTAGTAGTAAAGACTAGTGTTAGTATTAGGAGCGAATGAAAACTGTTGGGTCATGGCTTAGAAATCTGTCTCTGGTATGATATATTACTACTATAATTCTGATAGTAATATTATTATATGGTTTAATGATTATTATCTATGGTTATCATAGTAAGACATATAACAGTCAGTAAGACGCTATGTTGAAAAAGGGTGACAATAGAAGTACCTATAACCGTCGAGTGTGTATGAGAAGATGTATGAGTGTCAATGAAGCGAAAGTGGTCTGTCAGGATCGGGACAAATGGGGATCCGTGATCCCTGCCTACCCCTCTACAGGGAATCAGGCGTGATGTGTATGTATGTGATTCCCTCATGAACTATATGCAGAGGATATTGACTAGAGGCATGTGGTGAACGCTTGCTATCTTAATGCACACACCATTAGGGTTAGGCCAGATTAATTTGAACCCTAGAAGCTATTACGAGGAAGGGCTAGCACGGAATAGAAGATATTTCCAGTGTAAGTGTGATATTGACGTAGCTCACTTTGGGGCTTGACTCTGTATGAGTGGGTACAGGGTTGTAATCCCGCTTGAGCATGTAGCAATGGAAATGAAGTTTAATGAATTGCTATGTACGTTCTTGTAATTAAAATACATTTACGAAATGCGTTAAATACTACGGTGCCGGAAAACATCGTGAGGATACCACCTGTTCACCGAACAGGTATTAGTGCTTGTAAATAATGGCGACATGGCTTGCCACCTGTCACATTAAGTACTAACTATCTAGTTAACACGTGCGTTCGAGGTAGCCATAGAATTACTATCTCCGCGATCGCGGAGACGGATACCTGAACCACTACCCTACCCCCTACCCTACCTACCCCCCATGGGTTAATGGTCGTGAATGCGTTTGTCTTTTGTTTTGTACAAGAGAGGAACTCACACCCATTAACCTTCTCATACATGCTCTTCTGTTCTTCACACTACATTCACCCGGCTTGAGAAGAATGTCTCCAATTTGATCTGTATATGCCAAGGTATTAATATCTTCACATTACGTAAACCCGCATTGAGAAGTGTGAAGAACAGAAGAGCATGTATGAGAAGGTGTGAGTGAAGCAAGAGAGATTTGTCAAGATCGTTCGAGGTGGCGATCGATAGTCTTTGCCTATCCCGTTGGGGACGTAGAGGCGTGAACATATGTATGTATGTATAAATATCTTCGAAATCCTGTCCACCCGTGCTAAGCTTTACAAGACTTAGTGTTTGAAAGCGTATCTTTGTAAATAAGCTCAGTTGCTAGCTCAGGCAACAATGAATCTTATTTAGTAAGGAATACAGTTCAAAGTACCAGTGTGTACGTTTTAATTTTCTTTTCTGAAGACTAAGCTAGGTTGAGGAATAGACTGGATGAAAAGATTAAGGGATTATTTGTCGTGAATAGGTGTTTATTGAGTAAATTAACAGTGTATACAAATAGAGAATGCTGTCTTTTGATGCAAAGTTCATTTTATATTTAGCTTTTTCTAACCTTTCTTGTAAGTACCTATTATTAGTTTGCAACTGTCCGGATTTCAAAATTAAAATAATCCCTTTCAGGTTGTCTCTGATTCAAGATATAATTCCTAGGTAAATGTTAGCAATAATATTGGGGCTGTTTTGACTTAATATGGAACATTGGTAACAGGTTGCTAACACTTTGCCAAATTTATTCCATTTCCCCTTATTTCTTTCATCGTAGTCATAATACCGAGCAGAACGGCAGTTAGTTAGCATGTTTTTTCATCCTTACTAGCACGGAACAAGGGTATTTATTATATATCAAAAATAAATTAATAGTTTATATTATATATTATTAAGTTTATATTATAAATATTTTTGAGAAACTCGCGATTTTAATTCATTTTACATAAAAACGGGAAATAACGCGTATATTTTTAACGACCTCCGTGTCGCGATTGGCTAACCACCTGAACGCTAATTGTCAGCTCTCGGGTTCGATTCCCAATGGAGGCAGAGTTAAGAACTACGCTTTTCGTCTGCTTTCCAGTCAATATATTATAAACTATATATGTATTTATCTATGTATAAGAAGTATATATTTCTCAAATGTACGTTGACTAGTTACCAACAAACTTACCAAGGAGCTAGTTCAATTGGTCTAATAGTGTCCTAAATTATTATTTTATATACAAAGTACTTTGTTTATGAAATATACACATAAGTGCCTAAACAAGAGGTGCCAAGTCTGTGGAGTGGCGGCCCTGTGCTAAGTAGATATCAAGACGTTATTACCAAGCGGGGAGGGGTTACGATCGGTTAACCCCTCGCTTGCCACACTGCGTTCACGTTGTTTAACCTTAGACTTGGGCTATGGGCGCCGATTGTGTATGAGGAGTGTTAAAAAAGAGAGAGTGGTTGATCAGGGTCGAGAGCAATGGGGATTCCTGAGCTGTTTATATCCATATATGGAAACGGTGTTTGTTTATGTATGTACATGTGTGTATCTTGGATTTCCTACTTGTTTTGGTGAAAGTCTGTATTTGACAATTTATTTAGACATTATTATGTATATTACAATATATGTATTTTTTCTATTATTTTTGTGTGTCTGGTAAAATATTTTTTTTACGAGTAATTTCACAACTCTTATTTCCCTAACTAGATAGTTAAAGATTGCCATCTTGAACGACGATCCTGACAAATCTCTCTTGCCTCACCCATTAACCTTCTCATACATGTTCTTCTGTTCTTCACACTACGTACACTGGCCTTGAAAAGAATATCTCGAATTGTTCAGTAAATGTTCTACTTTATTACTATACATACGAGTACATAAAGTCAAAGTCAAATATTTTTATTCAATAAAAGTACAAGTAAATTCATTGAAAGTCAAAACATTTGCTAACACTGGTTGTCTCTTAGCATTATAATTCTACCGTTGGTTCGGAAGCCCTGGCTCAGAGGAGAACCAACAAGAAACTCCGGCTTTCAGGATTTTTTGCCCAATGCCAGTTACAAAACCAAATTATACAGAAACAATCATCTCTAACACGTCTCGGCAAACGTAGTGTAGGACGCCCCCCTGCCAGGTGGACCGATGACCTCAAGAAGGTTGCTGGTAGTGGCTGGATGAGGGCCACGAGGGATCGTCTTTTGTGGCGTTCCCTTGGGGAGGCCTACGTCCAGCAGTGGACTGATACAGGCTGATTGATTGAATCATCTTTATACATACTCTTAATATTAACTCGTAGTACAATGCGAACAGTTGAACTCTAAGGCGCATGCGCGGGCCATTGCAGCCGGATTAGTGCGGGCTATCTACAGGCGGGTGCCGCTTCCTCAAACCCGGCTATTTGTAATGCCCGGGTCACTATTCTGGGTAGGTTTGGGATAAGATGATGGTGTTATGATGTTGAGACGTCAGGGATTTATTAGAGGCAAACAAATAACGTTGTCTTCTAAATTATTGTAACAAAGGGATAAAAAGTCCCGTGGATTTGAAAATAATCCTAACTGCTAACTGCGGAGTCGACTAAGAAACTAGGTTCCAAATGGAATCTAATGGGCCAGGAACCTGTCACCAATATTCCAAATGACATCACAACCACAATTATCATGCTAATTAGTGATCGTGTCTCCAAACTCCTGTCCTGCCCGAAAGGGATTAAAATACGTGAATATAGGTATGAAAGAACAAATACATTTTTTTACGTTATGTCATAAATGGTTGAGCCATTTATGACATAACGTAAAAAAATGTATAACGTAAAAAAATATATAACGTAAATAAATGGTTGAGGTCTATCTTAAATCTCGTGGAAGGCAATAATACTAGTCAATAAATGGATTCTAATGACCCATAAGCTAGCAAGTAATCTGACAAATACTCCATTAAACTATTACAACCCAAGGTTATGTCTGTCAAAGTGATAGATGTATGTGAAAATATTTAGCCACCCAAATCCAGAATATGTCCCTGTATACTATAGCCACATCGGTGGTTCCGCTACCAGTTTTTGATGTGATTAAAAAAGGTCAACGCTGGCAAAGAGGGTTGTTTCGACCCATTGTTAGCTCTAATGCGAAATGAATTGGCGGTTGTATGGTAGGTGTAGGGTTGTGGTGGTCGTATGTCGTATGGTCGTAATATTAAACATATAGAGAGGTTTACGAGTCTTAGTCAAGTATGAAAAGGGATTCTTTTTAACAGAGATATAGTAGCAAATTGACAGGTGTACTATGTGTGTTTCTTCATGTATGTAAATAGAACAAAATTATCATCAGAAACAGTATCTAGTGTTACTGGTGGAGTTTTATGACGCCGTGTCAAGATTATTTGCTATTGAATTGTTTGCTAAATAGTCAGTTTCTTCACGATGTTTTCATTCAGAGTAGAAGTGATGTATTTCGAAATGACATCACGAGTTTATTTATATATGTATATTCGGTGCGATGTTATTCATAGGGAGTAATAGTAACGGTTTGATAAGTTAATGCCCAAAAAGTCTAGTTGAATAGAAAGATAGGTATCCTTAGTAGATTCATTCAAAACTCTTGTAAGAAATATAACTAGTAACTTCTTATCCTAATTATTAGCCATACTAGTAATGTAACTTATAACTAGAACAAATCACGTATAAGACAATTCTTCATACACGTTTGTCCAAATGAAACCTTCGATCCAATTTGGTCAGAAAGAAAACAGCTAAGAAGCAAGCCTTTGCTTTGGTGCAGCCTTGCCTGTTGCGTCCCCCTTACGTAATCACGCCTCCTATGCCCTAACTGGGTTAGGGGGTGTCTACACTAACGCTGAATTGCATACATAAACTGTGAGTGCTTTCAGTGG
Organism: Leucoptera coffeella; assembly: GCA_030578115.1. Classification (NCBI taxonomy): domain Eukaryota; kingdom Metazoa; phylum Arthropoda; class Insecta; order Lepidoptera; family Lyonetiidae; genus Leucoptera; species Leucoptera coffeella. Next base: position 183,753 of record JAMBLF010000052.1, on the reverse strand, counting down.
TTAAAGAGCTTATATAGGTGGTCATTCAAGCTTACAACTGTCTCGAAAAATAGTATGTAAATGCGTCATTAACTTCGAAGTCATAATAACATCTGTATGTAAATACGTCATTAACTTCAAACGTCAAATGTCAAACTTCAATACCGTCTAGGTCTTTTTTAGTATATCTATTGAAATGAGATGATAGTGATAAAGAATGAATAATTGAATGTAGAAAGATTTGTAGCTCATAGCCCGGTAGCCATTAATCTAACTTCTTAGCTTCTTGATATGTCTTAAAAATAAGCAGGTATATGCGCTTTTAACGTTTCGAACTGGTACACGGGGCTTCTAATAGCTAATAATATATTGATAAAAGTCAAATATGAATATGTAAACAAAAATAATTGTCAATAATTCACCTATTAATTCAAATTAGCCCTAATTCCTTAAACGCTATCTAAATATTCTATTTGACCAATGTGACCACCGCATTACCCTCCTTAGGCATGCAACGGAACAGAGCCTAGGAATAATTTAACAGAGTGCGCCCACCGTGCAGTTTTCATGCTGAATTTTGCTTTTGGCATAGTCTGTGAATAGTCTCTTCGCTTTGTCTGTGGCTTGTTTATTGTTTCTTTGCGGCGAACGGGCTTCTTGGTGCTTTTCAGGCTTTGCGCTTTTGCTGCGCCATTATCGAAGGCTATTGAGCTTTTTGTCTAATGTGAGGGTAGGTGTGAAAAAGGGTTTTCTATACTACGGGTTTGATACTACGAATTGATATGCTACGAAATGGGTTCGTAGTATACAGTTTTTTTCAATAGTAACTGTTAACGATATTAGTTTTTATAATATTTAAACATTTGTAGTCGTAAATGATCGTAAGTAATATAAATAGTATATTTGTTCTATCATACAAAAAAAATTAAAACATCTAATTAAATAGTACGGATTAGGGCGTATTGTCACATATCAAGAATAGTGAGGATAAAATCTATAACGTTCTTTCATACATTCAAGCATATGCTTCACGATTATTACCCCATTCGAGGTGTACAGATTCCTGATCATCCATCTTTCTACTAATACTTATTTGACCTCTCAAAGCCTGATTGCTGTACCGGATAGTCAATATCTCATTACTTGACTGATTATGCGCTGTTAGTTACAATTTTATCCACAACAGTCTAAATTTACTAAAATCTTATCAAGACGAATCCTTGTGGGGTAGTCAGAGGTTTGACAATCCTTGCCCGCAATTACAAAGTCATTTACCGATTTACCTGTTATCCATGTGTACAAATCTACGTATATAAATAAGACATATGACAGTCAGATAGACACTATATTGAAAAAGGGTGACGATAGGAGTACCTATAACCGCCGACTATGTATGAGCATCAATGAAGCGAAAGTGATCTGTCAGGATCGGGACAAATGGGGATCCGTGATCTCTACCTACCCCTCTACAGGGAATCAGGCGTGATGTGTATGTATGTATATAGAAGTAGGTACCCAATGGCATAATAAATCCTATCTATTCTCAGCTCGGCTTAGTCGGCGGATCTGGTTCGATGCCTCATGTTTAATCAATATGTCGATACAATTAGTGGTGGCGGCGTCTGTGAGCACAATACATCGATTGTTACACTCTGGTTAGAAGCCTAGGGATGGGGTTAGGTGTCGATGGTTACAAACTTAGGTAATTTTAATTGGTACTTTAATTACTTACTAATAAGGTGAAATGTCAGGTTACAGGTATATTTTGTAACTTTAATTAATTACTTTACGGGTAATAACCCTAGTATAGTACTAGTCTAGTATATTGGTCAAAATATTTGTGAACAGCACTTCTCTTAGCAGTCTCTTAAAGTAAACATACATACACATTCCCTGTAAAGGAGTAATCGCTAATTTTAATTGTTACTTTAATTGCTTACTAATAAGGTTAAATGTCAAAGGTCACTATAGTCTGGCTAACGAAAGTAGATACTGGATAATTTTGCAAACTTTTTATATGACAACACTAAAGTGTTCCTACCATCGGATATTTACCCTCCAATTTGGGGTATTTTAATTAGAAAGTACTTAGGAACAATTAATTCCAAAAAGGCATTTTTAAAACAAACTCATTTTGAACATTTTATAAAATGAGTTTTTATAATTCGTACGTCTGCTAAAATTGTATTAATCGAAAATAAGTTTCGTATGTACGTGTTGGACCATTTCAAGAGCTACAGTAAGCCTTACGTTGGTCTAATAAATAGCTTAAGTAATTAGGTACACCATATCTTAACTAATTAGGTAGAGAAAAACTTGGCAATTTTATTTTAAAGAAAATTAATATCTGTTTTCCGAAAAATTTGGTAAAATCAGAATTAGTGTATGGTATTCCTATTTCTGACGCCGAAGTTGGCGTGTTGTTGATGTTTCTTTATGGTTAACTTGCGTATAGTTAGGTTAGGTTAGTACGGTCAAAATGTCTTGATATTTTTTTTATTTTAATTAAGTAAGTACATATTCGTTTAAGTAAATTTTTGTTTGTTATTTTTGTTCCTTTGATACGCTACAATGGAGTGATGTATCCATGTGATGTTTGGTATGGAGTTAATAAAGAGATAACAAGTTATATAAGCTACTTTTAATCAAGTCATAACGCGGACAAAATTGGAAGCATCGACTAGTAAAATCAAAATAAATGTCAAAGTATCAAAGTGAGTTATTCTGCCTTTCCTTTTTATTTTAGGGTTGCAATGCTAATATATTTTAAATTTGCCGCGTTTTTACAGTATCTACTTTCGTTAGCCTGACTTGGTGGTTATAGTACTTCCAACATTACCCTTTAGCGTCTATATGGCTGTCATATGTCTTATTCGACCGGCCCTCGACGTTCCAATATTCACCACTTCACCCACATATACTCCTTTAATAAACAACTCTATAGTCGTTTAACATTAGTCGATAAAGACTATCGACATGCTCCCATCCCTCAACCAAGGCCGGGGCGTGTGACTGGAGTCTCGCTTGTGATTAGCCCCCTCTGCTGAGCCAATTTGCTCCCCCACAGGTTTGGACAAGGCTGGTGGTGTACTGGTAGTGTGTGGTAGTTGAATAGAAGAGTCCATTAATTGTGGAGTTGCTATGAAAAAGGTTTTCTTCTTTTTAGGCTATGGGAGTTACTTGTGATATGTAAATGTCCATTAATTCATTTTATATTCGTCTAATTCTTGTTTTTCAATTTTTTTGCCATCTCAACTCTGATTTTGTGACTAATAGAGAACAAGCAGATAGTATGTTTCCTAGGTTTCTGGCTATCACGAAAGAGAGTTAAGGGTGTGAATATTATATTTATCTATTGCGAGATGATAGACACGTGAAACTTTTATTATTCCTTATGTGTTAACGGTTCTAGAACTTAAGGTTGTCACATGTAACTTGTTTTTGGGGACAAATTTCCCATTTCTTACGACATATTTACGTACGTTAAATATACAGCTATTCTATTCTAGTACCAAATAAGCACGGAATGTATATAGTTACCTCTTTACTTACATAAGTGTATAACAAACCTTACAACGTCAGAATAGCGAAGTGTACGTATTGCATGGAAATCCCAAATCTGATCTTGTCTGTTTGATTCTAGTGCTAGAATGCAATGTTCACACACATAGATGCTACTAGAATTCATATACGTCAAGAACTAATCTTTTTAGGGAAGTCGGAAGTTAAGTGACTAATGAACTTTACGATGGTTTAATACCAGATCTTTGTAGTAAATGTTTAGCATAGGAATTAATTTTTTATCAAATACCTCCTAACACTACATACATATGTATGTGTATTCGTTGTTCAACATCCTTTTCTTATCTAATTTTACAGTTATGATTCTTGAAAGTGTAAATAGAATAAACGGTTTCCAAGATTCATCTGCTGTCGTTAGATTTAACCTATAGGGTACAAAATTAGGAATATTATGATAGTGGCTTATTTACATCAATCCATAACCCAAAAATACCTAAACAAACTTAGTACTTTTCTCTATATACATAACTCCAAACATACGACTTCACGACTTATTTACATTTCCTTTTTTATGGCGGGGTAGTCAAAGGCTTGAGAGCTCATCTCCGAAATGTGATATGAGCTAATCAAACGTTTCACTAGATAGACAGCACCCAAAGTGATAGATAGGGAACCGTATCACCGTCTAAAACGAGCCAATACAGTCTTAAAACATCAGATACCCGTAGCATAACAATCGGGGATCAGAATCAACAAGGTACGTAATCGCGGGGTCGCTAAAAGCCCCATCAGACCAACTTCCGCGCTTCTACCCCTAATAATGCGCAGTTAATGCGATATGACGCTGGTCACAGTGTAGGGGACCGGGATAGATGTAAAGGGTATTGTGGTTATAAAAACGTAAGTAAATGTAGGCTAATCTATCACGTTGGGTGCTGTCTATCTAGTGAAAAGGGCTTTGGGTGGCTCATGCCTAATATGCCTTTGAAATTTCGTAGAAGATTACTCAAGTCTCTGATTACCACAATAAAAAAGGGAGTGTGGTGCACAAGTCGGAGAGCATATGTTACGTAAAGTAAAGGTAGTTTATGTTAGGTTTGACAGAGACGTAAGATGTTCTCTGTCAATAATTAACGGAGTAAAATTCCGTCACACATTAGCGTCGGAATGAGAAGTTGCCATTCACAGTTTGTGTTGGTTTTGTTCCTCATACTTGTGTGACGAATAAATTTATTGACACCCTTCACCTTTATTAACGGCGACCACAGCATCCTTGTCAGCTTTAAACCTATCACCAATTGTCTCAATAATAAGTAACCCTGATTTACATGTAAAACTTTCAATATCATACATATAATCTATTTCATTCATATCTCTTCGACCTTACGACCTTCTTAACAGTCGATCTGTTACATAACCCCTTGTCTATTGGGTGCGGGCCCTGTGCATCGGTTAATGCGGACGGAGCCACCCTATTGAGCTGACGCCGCGGCAGCTCGCCCGGAGAGATTTAACAACCCCTGCCACAGATACTGTGACTTATAGACACGGCACGTATGCCACTCACACCCATTAACCTTCTCATACATGCTCTTCTGTTCTTCTTCTTTAAGGGATAACAAAAACAAACGCGTTCACGATCATTAACCCATGCAGTCAGAGGTTCAGGTTTCCATCTGCGTAATTGCGAAGGTAGTAATTCTATGGCCACCTCGAACTCACGTGGTGGCCAGATAGTTAGTACTCAAGATTACCTGTCTTGTTAAGAGTGGGCAGGCAATCCCAAGTATTTAGCTGTTGTTGTAGATGGTGTATGGTTCTGTTTGTGTATGTATTTATATTACAACTAGGTGGAAACCTGGCTGCTCGTTCAGTACGATATGTTGTTTCGCTACCAAAGCTAATCGAACCGTATAAACATTTAACAATATTGAAAGATGCCAAATGCTATTAGAATTGGAATTCGAATTTTGCGAATACATTTTGGCGACTCCTAATCAACATTTATATGTTTTGTTATTTAGGTAAAGTATCAATGGAGTCTTTGTACCCCCGAGCGAAATTATTAATATAGATTTGATGTCTAGGCATCCCCATACCCCATGTTTATATTAAAAATTATCTTTTTTCTTTCCAGGTAAGTCAACATACGTTTTGAACCTTCTCTCGTAAGTAATTTAGCTGTAACAAGTAATTTGTTGAACATGGGAACACTTTCCAGGTAAGTAAGTAAAAATCTCATATGTTATACAGCATTTTAGCATGGATATAAAGGTTGTGATGTCATAAGGAAGATTGGTGTCAGGCTGCCAGATACTATTTACACTAACAGCCTACTACCACAAACCGGGAAGAACAGCACCTAGTTAGCATTATTTTTACGTCCTAATCTAGCACGGGACTCGGTGACATATAAAACAACTTCACAAACCACCTTTGACCAAAATATTTTCAGGGTTATAATATATACTTAAACTAAGGAAACATCTAAATCCTTTCTACACTCTTCCCTAACTGCAGTACGCAGGCGCGACGCTCAACTTTGGGCGCGCCTTACAGGCCCCGACGCGGCCACAGCCACTAGCAACAAATGCGGATGAACAGGGCAGGCATGGGAGTAGTGGGGTATCGATATCGATAAACGGGTTGCCGTGAATCTGTTGAGTGGTTGAGGAGGGGCCTAAGTCGAGTCTGGGAGTAGTTGATGTTTTGGGATTCATTAATATAATTAGGAATAATACCCAGACTATTTAAATACGTAGTAAAAAATTATATATTTATTTGGTTTTGAGAATTATGAACTGTTTACTAGAAAATTTAAAAATACTAAATTTTTTTAGGTACTTACTGGTTGTCCGTATTGTTTTAATCTTCTTCTTTGTCCAACACTCTTCCCAGTTTATCTGGGGTCGGGTCTCCTCGTACACTCGCGCCATAGAGCTCTGTTCTGTTTTAATAAGCAAATAAAAATTCCCGACCGAAGCATGACCATTATCAGTAGCACATTTTCTGTAGCTATTGGTGGCTGCACTTGGTGCCTTGCGTCGATTAATACTAAAGCCTAATTTTATCGACATACGAGTATGTTATCCATCCCTACCCCGTTAGCCGAGGACCTGCGCCCTTTGAGGGCATCCGCTCGCCGCAGCCGTGAACTTGTAGCGTAACGATTTCATGAAAAATTTACCTAATGGACCGCCCTATAGGCGATCGTACTTACAGGGTTTTGGTATTTTTATCATACTAACGTTTATACATATATTTCGGATAGAAATAATTTTTAGTCGTATATTTCTGGTAAAAAGAGGTTTTATAGGTAGTGGGTAGATAATACTTTCAGTATTTGTAACATGTTGATTGATGATTGATAAACATACGTATACATTCACTTCTCTTAATCCCTTTCGGAGTAGACAGAACCTCGGAGATATGAAACATCTAGGTCTCTTTATAGGATAAATATTGGGAATGTGATGTCATAACGGAACATATGTGACAGGTTACTAGTCCATCGACAAATAGATTCCATTGACCGCTTGTCCCTTAGTCGCCTCTTGCGATATGCTGGGAACAAAGGCAGCTAGACTAGCACGCGCTATTTCAGGTTACATATAAAGTATTGTTTGAATATTGTTGGTTGAACAAATACATAAATGTTTTCCCAACACTATCAATCGATTTTTAAGACGAAGATACTGCTTGTACTGCGTGATAAGTTTGCTTCTTTCGAGATAGTCTCTATCAATATTTCTACGATGACAAAGCTATAAACTTTTAGTTGTTTTCTTCAAATATACGGGATATATAAGGCCCGTGCCAGTTTGAGATGCTAAAGAAGCTTATTTAGTTATATTCACGTCCTCTAATCCCTTTCAGGGTGGATAGAATTTTAGAGACGATGAAATCTTCAAGGTCTGCAATTTAGCATGAATATTGGGGTTGTGGCGTTATATAGAACATTGGTGACAGGTTGCTAGCCCAACAATGAAAAGATTCCATTGATCCCTAGTCCCTTAGTCCTACGACAAGTCGGGAAGAAAGGCAGCTAGTTTGCATAAGAAGTTTACTTAGGTATTTCAATAATAACTTCTTAGCAAATCACGCAACATCTTCCATTTACCACCAATGTCTGTCTATAGAAAAAAAACTCAGGTCAAATATAAAATCTACTTTACTCTGAACTTACGTAAGTACCTAAAGTGTACATAAGAAGAAACATATGACAGTCAGATAGAGGCTATATTGAAAAAGGGTGTAATCAAAAGTTCCTTTAACCGCCGAGTGTTTATGAAGAGGTATATGACTCAATGAAGCGAAAGTGGTTTGTCAGGATCGGGTCAGATGTGGATCCGTGATCTTTGCCTATTCATCAACAGGGAATCGCGGATTCTGTGTATGTACGAATGTAACAGCAATAAGTTCAATGAGACTCACTCTATGCGAAGAGAGATTTGTAAGCATCGTTAAATATAGCAATCAATAGTCTGCCTATCCCGTTGAAAAGTAGAGCCGTCATTGTACATTGTATGTAAGTAAGTACTCTAGTACAAAATTCCCTCAATACCAAAACAAAGCCATTTCAAAAATGAAAACACTAACTCGGCTGGATTGCCGTCCCGCTTTTGCAGTGCAGTCGATGCGCTCGCCAAATGGCTTAAGCTATAGAGATGGGCTTTAAGCCGCTAGAGTTATCGATTTATTGGTATATTGTAACGTAAACAACTGACAGATAGCTTAAGTCAATTATGGAAGTTGTAACATTTACATACATACATGTTTTCGTGGCACTACGTCCCCAACGAGTAAGGCAGAGCGTCCCAATCGCCAACTGGTACTGACAAATCTAGCTTGCTTCACTCACACCCATTAACTACTATTGTCACTAAGTACACCCTCCTTTTTTCTTGTAAAATGACTGAAATTTAAAAGTATTTCTTTTTCATCGTTTTTATTTTAGTAACTATGTTCTCGTTCACACCGCAAGTGTTTTTTTATCACACTGTTCTTAATTGTACCATAATTAAATTGTTAATGTAGTTTAGAATCACAACCCTAACTTTAGCAACATTAATTTTGTAACCCGAGTGTAAAATAAACACTTCACTTTTGACAGCCAACAAATGCTTTTAAAGCTAGGTATAGTTATATTAAATTTAATAGTAAAAGGGGTTAGGTTACTGTGTACTTACAAATAATATGTCTCGTTAAACATGCACAGAGATTTTCTTTTCTATTGATCTTATGATCTCTCTCGCTTCATACAATTATTATAACATCGAGTCGTAACGTTATTATTGTAACGTCTAGTCCCTTAGTAGTCTTGTACAGCTTTTAAGGTCGAATACAGCTCTTACATTCTATACATCAAACTACTACTGACGTGTATTCATAAAAACAGCAATAAAATACTTTATCGACGACCAAAAGCCCCGTATAGAAATATCGATACAAAGCCGAATCGAATAATCGAATCGGCACGCCACGGCAATCGCGAAATCTCATTTTTATAAAGGGAAGCAATGGAACGAGTGGAAATGACACTGCAGGCCGGACTTCCGAGCCTATACCCAATTTATACAGGTGTCTGTCTCTATTGTAAGCGAAAACCAACCTTATCACCACCAAATAGAGCTTATTTTTCCATACATTCATTAAAACATATCAACAGGATATAGTCTAATGTAAAATGAATGTTAAGGTTGAGGCATAAAGGTGATTTTTGTTTGTAACCGGTGTCTGAGGTTGACGCGTGCGCGGTAAAAGGGAATCAGTTGAGGTTAAGTCGTCGCGTCGCGTGCACGTCAGTGTGGTCGCGAATAGTGTTGTGACAAGTCGATGTAGTGTCGATAGATTTGTGTTTGAAGTGGTGTAAGTGTTTTTGTAATAGATTTATCGATATAGGATTTGATTTTAAAAGGTGATTTTCTAATACGGTTTTAGTGGTTTAAGCTTTCTTTTTTACGACATAACGTTTATTAGCCACATAGTCCCTGGGTTAAGGTTATTGGGGCTTTACGATCGTTAACCCTTTCGGGTAGGCAAACTATTGTTGGTCGTAAACGCGGAGGTTTTAAGCCAATCAAGTTTATTTATTACATAGTAACGGGGCAGTGCACTTAATGTACAGCGTTGTATATATAAAATCTACAGCTCTAATAAACATATTTCTTAACGATAGAATTTTTTACGAGACTGTGTACATCTTTATATCCTAGAATAGATTAATGTGACAGACAGACGCTTTTTATTCTATCAAACCTTAGGATTAATAAAAAAATACAAACCATCGATTAGGATTCAGACCGTGTTCATATGCAAACATTATTATAATAAACATCGTATAAAAGGTTTCATACTTAAAGTGCATTTACGATGTATAAATCGTAACCTTTCTAATGGCAAAAGATCATAAGCGACTCGCCACCTCACACCCCAAGAATTTCTATACTACGTACGTATACCAAAGCTCCGCACCCGTAGTCTTGTAGGCGGGCGTGCTACGATTTGTACGCTACGACGACAAGGGTAATTAACTGTACTACGTATTTGTACAGTGAATTATTAATTATATACGGGTTAACAATACATATTCATATAGATAATTGTCTACGTTAGAAGTACTTTTAAAGTGTGTATAAGGAAGTGTATGTATGTTAATAAAATAACAGTTGTAAGCTAGGATCGGGGGAGGATCCGTGATCTCAGCCTACCGTTATGTAGGGTTACGTGTGTGAAGTGCACTATACATATGTACGTGCTTCCATAATGTACGAAAAAGATACAATAAGATCATAAGTACCTTTTTCTATCTGTTTTGTCTTTTTGAGAACCAATGTTTAAGTGATTAAGGAATATAAGTAATTCTGATCAGGTTTTTGCGCAAAATTGTTTGTAATGTGCATAAATACAATATAACTTGATTTATTAATAAATAGAATGCACCCACCAATGTAATGCATAACGACTTTAATAATTCTCTCGGTTCCCTTATATACTATCCATGGTACTATTCTATAGAAGCATACCTCCTAAGGTACAACAAATCAAAACAAACGCATTCACGTCAATTAACCCTTGCAATTGCGAAGATTGTAATTCTTTAGCCATCTCAAACCCACGTGTTGACCAGATGTCAGTACTTAATGTGACAGGTGGTAAGCCATGTCGCCATTTACAAGCACTCACTATTACCTGTTCAAAGAACAGGTAGGTTTTCTCCTAAGGTACAACCTTCTACATTTTTCCTCTGAATCAAAGCAAAGGTTCTGTTTACGCATGCAGGCGTGGCGTCGAAGGCTTATCCTGCCCTGCCATTAGTATTCCTGTCAGGCTTCATCGTCTAGCCGGTTTGGAGGGGTCCTCTAGGGACTATGGTCTCCCTAGATTCTTTTACGTATAGTCAAAAATGATTTTATTCAATACTAGCGACCCGTTCCGACTTCGCACGGGTATAAAATATATAGCCTACTCCACTAACTATTTAATGGATGTTATTGTAAATATAAACCTTCCTCTTGAATCACTCTATCTATTAAAAAAACCGCATCAAAATCCGTTGCGTAGTTTCAAAGATTTAAGCATACAAAGGGACATAAGGACAGAGAAAGCGACTTTGTTTTATACTATGTAGTGATAAGTACAAGCTGTAAGTACCTTGGAATCCGTAGACTCTTTTACGCATAGTGAAAAAAGATTTTATTCTTATATTATCTTTATATTTAAATACGAGTATAGTATATTCCTCGAAATAACATTTGTCTGACCCTGGTTGTATTTTAATACTATTCTAACGTTGGTTCAGAAGCCCTGGCTTGGAGATAAATCAAAGACTTTACTTAGGTTGAACTAAGATCTTTTAGGATAGTCAAGTATGCCCTTCTATCCCTTGGTAGACATAACATCAGATCAGAGATATATGGATGAGCACATCGTGAGCATAACTATTAGGATTGTGACGTCATCAATGATGTTTAATACTGGAAACTATTCTTGAAAACATATGTCTAATATGTAAGGGTACGTAAGTGTAATTTTAAGGGTTTTTATGGCATTATGGACCATTGGTGACAAGTTGCCAGTCTATTTCTTAATATATTCCATTTACTTCTAGTATTCTATTACTCAATGCATTCTAGTTATATCTAGCCCTTTAGAACCTAGAACAAGTCTTCTAGCACAACAGCTAGTTAGCATTTTACGTCCCAGACTAGACAAATATAGTATTTCAATGAAATCTACTTCTCCATTGCGACCGTTGCATGCAAGTTAGGCCCCGATCGGCCGATAGAGCGCGCTATATTGCCACCGTGAAACTTGCCAAGTGAAACTTTATTCATATCGGCAAAGACACTGCTAGGGTAGGGGTGCCAGTGGCTAATTTTTATCGATAGTTTTGTTTAGTAGGATTATTATATGTTTATGCAATCGTTCAATTATTGACATAATCTCAAACTGACAGATTTTTTTAACTAGAAATAGGTATTCCATAATACACAACAGCCAATTTTTGCTTTTCTTCTTCCGATGAACGTCGGCTAACTTAACCAGGAATGTATTATGTTATACTGTAAATGAAATAGCCAAAATAGGTAGTTAGTCTATTGCAAATTACAGACCAGACCATTTTGATACTTTTGACTAAACGCCTGTTAACCTTACTTACATAATGTGATTGAAAAGCTCTATTAAACCAGTACATTACTCCGCGATCGTTATCAGTCACTTTAGGCATGGATAACGTTATCGCAATTCTCAACATTATCTTCGATTTGACTCTATGCATAACTTTACCTTAGCTGGTTACATTAATATCCCATAACAATCCAGTAAATCAATAAATAATCTTATTTCTCTACCAAATAAAACGTCGAACATCAGTACATCGACAGCCAACCGCTAAACCGGCGTGCCTGTACGTGACCCTTCATTTAACATCCATTACGGATGCACTCATGAATCGCGACCAATTTAATCTCGTTGGCTTATCGACAGGACAATGGGAGGTTTTCTGTTTTATTCCATTCGCGCCCCCTTGAATTTATCGATAATATGATTATTGTCTGTACACATCACTATTGTTTTGGATGGGAGAGCATTGTGAAACAATTCTGCAGGGCTTATTATAATATCTTGAAATGTTGTATGCTGTTTTTAACGTCTTTCTTCTCTTGTGTGTGTCTACATACTCGTATATGAAAATCATGATGCCTATAGCAGATTTCACGGCTCCTAAGAGTGACATAGGCCTTAAAGATGGCGGTCATTAAAATACTATTCGTAATGTTTATGTTTAACCGTGTACAAAGTAGTAATACCCTTCAGTTATAGAATATCCCTCTTTGGTAATAGTTTTAAAACGGATCATTTTAGGACGTTAATAAGTGACATAATATTATTCTTATTACAATTTAATGTCGCCGTTATATCTTAGTAGAGTTTCAACAATCGATACATGTTGGTGCTTTTGTCACCACTATAACATTTCGTTTCCACCCATGTAATGTTTATCGATGTTATTTGATTTGCGGTTGGGTCAATCGTGATTTGCTAGCTACAGCGAATGGCCAATTTATTATTTGTGCGAATAGGCCAAGTTATATAGGGCTGATATATATGCACATTCGTGTATAATATTCATAATTATGGTGTATAGGAACACGTTCCGAATAACCTTTTGTCAATGATTTGCTATATTATAGGCAAATGTTTTGACTTTCAATGAATGTACTGTACTTGTACTTATGTAGAATAAAAACATTTGACTTTGACTTTATTGTGGATAGTCTATCGCTCAAAGAGTCTCTTCTTCTTTCTAGATATTTATGTTATAAGTTTCTCTGTACTAGAGGAGTGCCCGAAAGTCGCAGATATTGCCATTTGTTTCAATCTTTACAAAACCCAATTTTATATTAATAATAATAATAATCCTTTATTGAAACTCCACAATACATTAAATGACATATTAGTATGGATGAATAATTATACAATACTAAATTAAATAAGAAAAATGTTTACACGAAAAGGTTATTATATTAAAATTACCAATTAGAATTAAATGTCAGTCAATTAGTGAGTGCCGTGGAGATCCCAAACGACAATTTCGTATCATTGACTTACAACAAAAACGCTTAGAAAAAGTTTTTAAATTTTCATTAATAGTAGTACCATTTCTAATAGAATCTAGCCCATCAGCCTAAATAAAAATCACAGGACCAATCCTTATTATAACTCAAAACGCAATCAATTAATTAATGTGAAGTGAACGTAACGTTTCAACCCCACTCGTACTAAGTCGTAGTGATGTGACAGTGTTGTCGATATGTGCTGAAGTGTAGTGTTGTGATGGATTACCGGGCCCCGCCCCCTATGATGAACGTCGGGACCACCTTCTATCCTCCGACAGGTAAGCGTAAAAGGAATAGTGTATGTAGTGTGTGAAGTGTATGACTGGGTTTAGTATAGAATGGAAATGGTATAAGTCAGTTAGTCAGTCAGTCAGTCAGTCATGGTATAAGTCAGTCAGTCAGTCAGTAATAAGTCAGTCAGTCGTATGATTACACGACAAACTTTTGTTATTGTAACAAATGCGCACATGAAGATGTTGTGTTAAGATTAAATAGTTCTGATATAGAATGCATGGTTAGGTGTATTAGTGTTCGAATAATTTTGAATATACTTTTGATACGTCGAAATAGTGAAGCCCCAACGTCGTTTCTTATACAAATTAATGTGAACTGTGAATTATAGGACTGTTTTAATTTATGTGTCCGTTGAATCTAAATATCGTGTAGTGTTGTCTTAACAACTAGCCATAAAGAAACACAACCATTTAGAATTTAATTTCGTTGGAGACTTTAAGACGCATTTTTTACATTTTCTCTAGTCCCACCTGTTTTAAAGTCCCATCCCTATCCGTGAAAGTTGTCGCAGTGCAATTTGCACTCCGCATACACACCGCATCGCTGTCGCGCTCCTCGTGTGTGCCCCGACGCTTCCTGCCAGGGTGACCAGTAGTTGGGGGAAAAGTGGGAAAGTGAATGGCTATTGTATAGGCCTGTATATAGTTATATTTTATATGAGCATTACTATTGTTAATTACTATAGATTGATATGGTAAATGTTTTGAGATTCGATCCATATGTAGCGTTTATCCTAACGTAACATTCCATATCCGCGCTTACTATTATTACCTTCACCGCTGAAGTGAAATATTTCACAATTTAATTACCAAATTATATTTAAAGATAGGAATGGTGTTCCATATTGTCGCTTGCAAGCGCTTATCACGTTTTGAAATATAGCAAAAGCTCACTGTAATTTCCTTCACCGCAGAAATGAAATAGTTTGCAATTTCATTACCACAGTAAATTTGAAAAAGGAAAGAAATACATACATACATACACTTCACGCCTGATTCCCTGTAGAGGGGTAGGCAGAAATCACGGATCCCCATTTGTCTCGATCCTGACAGATTACTTTCGCTTCATTGACATTCATACATCCTCTCATACACTCTCGGCGGTTATAGGTACTCCTAACGTCACCTTTTTTCAATATAGCGTCTATAAAGAAATACATTTATTTATTTCTTACATTTATTTGTATTTTAACACATTACTTCGCAGAGACTGAACCCAGGACCTCTAGTTTCTCTATCTTTCACCCCAATCACTTACCCACATACTTCCTTATAATTAGTACAGTGTAACTGCTCGGCTATAACCCTTACAGTGCGTGTCGGAACGCCATTAACACTAGGCTGACCATGGCTTCCTGTTTACTTGGGATCGCTTTATTAGCGGCCGATTTAATTGCCCTAACCCATTTAGGTTCATTATTACCACGAGAAAGAAAGAACTACATACATATGCTGATACATATTATGTTCGTTTCCCTATAGAGGAGTAGAGAAATCAATGATCCCTATTTCTCCATCCACGCAATGCAATTTTACTTTCATTGACATTTAGATGTCCATACAAATCGTTATACACGCTCGGGGTTTTCTAGTACTTCTAACATCAACGTTATTTTAACCTGTCTGTCTTACTGGGCCGATACAGAATAACTTCTGTTGGGTAGATAGCACCCGAGAGTGATCTCTGCATCCTCATAAGCGACCGCGGCATGTGCTTGCCTATATGTATGTCGAGCCTCAAATTGATCTGCTGGTTGTGATGGAATTTTTATGGAATATTAATGACAGGTTGCTAGCACATGGTGGAATGGATTCTATTGACTCCTAGTTTCTTATCGTTACTGTGATAAGATGCTAGATACATTCTATTTAAGCCATTACGATTGATTGTCTTTTTTCTCATAATATCCTAGGAGGCAATTATGAGATTATTCGCTAACGCTATCCGATGTAACGTTATGAATCATCATTGCCACAACATTCCTAGTACTTATGTTAAAAGTAACCGAAGAAATGTTTAAAAACCCCAGGATATAAAAAGCTTGAGTATATACACATTCAACACGAGTTATGATTATCCAATATCTCCTTTTTATCACGCTATCGCCACCCCGTTTTCGTCGGCTAAGTAATCCGTTTCCGCGGTCCCTTTCGCCGCTAAGCCCTTATCTTTTCAAGCTATGACGCCCCTTATGAAGATGTTTGAACCGTGTGAAAGGTCGGATAGAGGGAGGGAATCAAAATGTTCACGTTATAGACATTTTGGTTCTTAATCCAGTCCGAATAGGTACGTCAATCATTTCAGCTAGTCCTTTTCGAATTGTAGTACTTCGTAGTTACAATTTATTTGATCAGTTTAATTTTAGCTATCGGATTATCGAATTTATTTGATCAGTTTAATTTTAGCCATTTGGTATTGCTACGAAAAATTGAATATTGTTTACAAATTGCTAGCTTATATTCCAGTTGATTCTATGGACAGTGTTAGTCTTTTGTTCGCCTCATACGACATGCCTGAAAGAAAGGCTACTTACTAGTTAGCTTCGTCTAAGTCTAGAAGCGCTAAGCTACTAGTTAGCTTTCTTATTGCATCCCAGTCTAGAAGCGGAACATTCAATGTTTCCAATAGCAAACGATTCCTAGAGCAGCTTTTTCCAAACACCAGTTCCCATCATTTTCAATTCCACATTTCATCCGCACGGAATATAGTGACACGAAGGCACGATTTGTCATGTCCCGTCGCCCCTCGAGTCAAAAGTTAAAAGTTGTGTTAAGTGAGCTTATTTGTCTGTCTGTTTCCGCTTATTCTATTGGGTGGGGTGCTCTGTGCCTTTATGTGGTTGACGCGGAAAGTGGAGGGTTGAGATGGCTTTAAAGTGAATTGAGATGGCTGTGATTGTTTAGTGCAATGGTGTGACGTATTTATATGTTGTGAGTGGTTATATGTGCGGACGTAGTTGGGTGTTTAGGAGTAACGTCAGATTGGCATTATAGCACGTAACAGGTGTTTCCTATTGTAGTAGAATACGTTTTAGAAGTCAAAGATAGGTAATTTCTGACATCAATTAACGAATTTCTAAGTGAGATGTGAAGACTAACAATTGGCTATTATGAGGTTTGAAATACAAGAGTCCCAATTAAATATTTAAATAAATACAAAACCTCATAACACGTTACAAATACTCTTATAAACACCGAAAATAAATAACTATGTCCCAACGTTTACAAAAGCCATAGTCACTCTACAACGTTGCGCGCGCACCAAATCCCGCCTGTCTCGACTCGGGCCTTTAAAGAGGGTGTGCTAAGCACGCGAAACCACTTAGCAGGCTCTTCTCACAAAATGACCTTTATCCCTCAAAGCTTAAGGTTGAAGATTAACTGTGTCTATACATATTTACATCACAATGCCTCTGTCAACTCAACACTTTGTTTGTCTTGTATAACTAGCTTGGGCGTGTTGCTTTACGTCCCTCGGGATTTGCTGTTTTCTTGTCTAATGGTGTTGGGATTAGATGGAAATAGAAGAGTGATATATGTACATACATAATGTATTATATCAGATTATTTTCTTCTGGTATAACAGTTTCGCATTCGCTAATATTGATATACTTTGGATGCACCGGTTGTTTTTAGGCTATTGCTTTAGGTGTTTCAAAACTTTTATACTTTTTGTTGTAAATTCGTAATTAGTGATTATTACATAAAACAATTAAAATATAATTATTTTTTAATTTCTATTAACTATTTTTTTTCCCAAACACTCAATGGAACGAAAGGTGGACTTGAATTTGTATCCAGCTCTTGTGAATTATGAATTAAATTATATGTACGTATATTAAGTTATTTGCATTTGCATTCAAAATTCTTTAATCTATCATATCTTTGTATTTACAAACATTCTATTAAAGCCAATATTACTTTTAGCTCAGTCCCAACGTAAACCCGCGTTGATGGTCACCCTAGCTGGCTGGCCGGATGTCGGCGTATAAAGTATCGCAAGCGTCCTTATCCCCACCATCCGTAGTGGCGATAAAAAGCTAAATGCACAGACTACAGGTCTGTAAATAGACGCGTGTTTGATATAAATATTTTACTGAACGGTTTTTAATATGATTATATCGACATATTGATAAATTATGGTATATCAATTTAAAAAAATTAACATCAGATGGACCTTAAACCAATAAAAAGATGAATCACATCAGTAGAAGATGGCAAACGCAGTAAATGGTGGTTGTAAATGGTGGTCTTGCCGCAAATGCAAGTAAATCAAGAAGGAATTAAAGATCATAATATTATACAAAATGTACTTAGGTTTTATTAACATAATTTTAAAAGTAATAAACCAAATAACTTTACCAAATCAAAACCGCCTAGTCTACGAAACGTAGAGACTACGTATTCGTCACCCCGCCGTCGCAGTGTCACCCTACACCCACTTGTTCGCCTCCTACGGGCTATGGCGGTGGCCATGATTGCGGAGAAAATTGGGACCTAATAAAAAGGTTATGGGGAAAGAGGATTTAAGTCAGGGCTTTAGGTTTTCGTAGGGTTTTGTTTTAGAAGTGTGTATATTGTATATATTTTGTCTCTTGAATGTTGTATTATACATTACTATGGTGTATTTTGACGAAGGACAATATCTTCATTCGTCATCTCTAATCTACCTTTTGGTGACGATCTCTAAAGGTTATTCAGACTAAAACTACGATGATAAAACCTACGATTTTCTGTGATAAATTCACAAATACCTAACTAACATTTGAAAATGGTAAGTTAAGAGATCTATGTTATCAAAAAAGACTGGATTAGAACACAAAATATCCAATAATATAAATAAGATACGCAAGTTAGTACTTTAATTATCGAATTAGTTTAGAAAGGCACCTACTTTGTTCCCGTTCATCAATCTAAGTGTGACTCGTGAATATTCTTACCCAAGTACCTACAAAGTATCTTGCAAAGTATGCAGCCGGTGTCTCGAAACTTGTTGGGTGGTTTTTGGGCGGGCGGGCGTCAGATTTAGGCAGAATAATCGCCTCAGACAGTTTTCATTACTAGTCACGTTTCGCGGAAAGCCTTATTAAGGAAGTTAGTGGTTGTAGCATTGTGGTGTGACGAATAGCGTTGGGTATTCTTGTTTGATTGAGATACGGGATCTTAAATACTATTAACGTCTCTACGTCTCCAACGGGATATGCGGAGACTATCTATCGCCACCTGAAACGATCCTGACAAATATATGTGAGTGAAGTAGAAGAGCAGTTACGTAGGGGCCGGCCCAATAATACATATGACAGTCAGATAGACGCTATATTGAAACAGGGTAACGTTAGAAGTGCCTATAACCGCCGAGTGTGTACGAGAAGGTGTATGAGTGTCAATGAAGTAAAAGTGGTCTGTCAGGATCGGGACAAATGGGGATCCGTGATCTCAGCCTACCCCTTTACAGGGAATCAGGCGTGATGTGTATGTATGTATTTTCCCTCACCGTTAAATCTCTATATCTATTAATAACTTAAATTAGTTTTTAAAACTTCTTAATAGTAACCGGTCACGTTTGAAGTGATTTGGTTTTTATCTTTTCATATAATGGCTTGGGTAAAATTAGTTTTATGTGACGCACGTGGTCTGGTGTGTCCTGTGCGGATAAGGGACTTGTAAAGTATGGAATTATGTGTCTTTCTTTGTCACTAGTAACAAGTTAGAGAGACTTAAAGGAATTTTCAGTTTATTCAATGATAATCTTTGTCGCTTAGAATTGTAAACGTGGAAGTAACTGAGAATTGTAAACGACTTTTGGTTTATTAAACGATGTGATACCTTTCACTTTAGGTAGATGTAATATATGTTATATAGTTGTCATTGTAAGCAGGGATTAATATACGACTAGACTATTTCACTACAGAGGGTTAGGCAGAGATCACGTATTCTCATTTATCTTGTTCCTGGTAAATTATTTTAGCTTGTATCGTTTTGTAGGTTGATATTTATATCGATCTTGTCAAATCTCTCTTACGCTTCATTGACATTGAGAAATCTCTGTCATTTTGACACCTCTTTATACACACTCGGCGGTTATAGGTATTTTAGTATGTCACACTCGACTTATTAGCAATAAACGGAGAATAGAAATCCTAAACCTATACTTAATCATATTGAGTGTCTGCCTACCCAGTCAGGTATTATATACGTAATCCTATCCCCCACAAAGAACAAACTTATAACACCTCAGTTTCCTAGGGGGGTGAAAAACGCAATTAAATTCAGCAACTGTCCAAAAGGGATATACAGAGTGTCGGCGTTCGTAAACAACTTTTAATTGGAGCGGCTTGATTGTGAATGCTAAGGTTTTGAAGCTAGTCTGGGATGGGAAGAGATAGGTAGTTAACTGCCTTTCGTATTGTCATATATACAATCCAAATTAGAAATATTCTTCTCAAGGCGAGTGTACGTAGTGAAGAACAGAAGAGCATGTATGAGAAGGTTAATGGGTGTGAGTGAAGTAAGAGAGATTTGTAAGAATCGTTCCAAGTGGCGATCGATCGCTTTATGGACGTAGAGGCGTGAATATATTGATGGACATATTTACATACGCTTTCACGACCATAACCTTTGTGGGATAGCCAGAGGTTCAGGTTTCCATTTCCGCAATTGCGAAGGTAGAAATTCTATAGCCGCCTGGAACCCACGTGTTGGCCAGATAGTCAGTACTCCATGTGACAGGTGATAAGCCATATTTACAAACACTAATTTATTACCTGTTCGGAGAACAGGTGGGTTTCCTCTTGATGTTTTCCCTCACCGTAATAATTAAGGTATAGCTTTAAGCCTTTGAAGTAGTGAAACGTTTATAAGTTTTTTATCTTTCTTTCTCTTTATATTTAAACTATAGTAATGAATTTAGTTCATGCGTAACGTGTATGTAAGTTGCGTATGTAAAGGTGTTAAGATAGTAACCATCTCCAAAATCTACACTTCATGCCTCCCTGATTTAAAGATAGCCCTAACGTGTATATAATTTACGTTCGTAATGTAACTACCCTTATTATGAGATGGTCGTATTACGTATAACATGGTAGGTCTAGTAATAACAAAGTGGGACATGTGTATGGTTCAATTGAGAGGTCGGTGTAGGCACGCGACCTCTTAAGAGGGGTCAATCGAATCGAGTGTCACAACTCTGGCTGAATGGTGACGCTCTCGGGCCTCAGAGATATTAAAAATAAAGAATCATTTAGACCAGGGACCTTACTCCACTAATGCATTGTAGGCACAATATTACTTCAGTAGCGATACAGTAATACTTCAATGGCCGTAATTTGACACGTCGGCACATAGTGGAACGCCAAAAGTATAAAATTGCGATTGGAGTATTACTGTATCGCTACTGAAGTAATATTGTGCCTAAAATGCATTAATGGAGTAAAGGCCCAGAACAGAACCTAGTAAGAGCTATTGTGTTTACAAAACCGTTTGTGTTGTACTTCTTAATTTATTATAAAACTGCGTCTAATGCAAAAACAAAAGAGATATTAACATAATTATTATTATTAAGGTACAGTACGATCATTGTGATAATATAATTAATTAAATCATAAAACATACGCTTCACGATTTGTGTATATAAATTCCCTTTTTATTGAGGCGGACTAGTCAGAGGGTCGAGTGCCAATCTCCGAAATTTCGAAGCATGTTAGGTATGGGTCACTCAAAGTTCGCGTTTCACGAGATAGGCAGCACCCAACGTGATAGCTAGTGAACCGTAGTGCCGTATATAGGCACTGGCTATTTCGAGGTATTTTCCCTTAACGATAATATAATTAATGTATACGTATATGTCCCCCTGCTAGGTAGACCAATGACCTGAAAAAGGTCGCTGGTAGTGGCTGGCTGAGGGCCACGAGTGATAGTGTTTAGTGGCGTACCCTTGGGGAGGCCTACGTCCAACAGTGGACTGACATAGGCAGATTGATTGATTGAGACGTTTAGTATATTTGATACTGCCAATATCGTGATATGAGCGTACCCTTGTTTAGGTCTAAGCCCAGTAGTGACCAAAAAGTCTGATTGATTCTCTACTCTGTTATAACCGCAAGTGTACGCACACCCTAATAGTACAGTTAAGGAACGGGCACAGAACCCGGGTCGCTTAATGGAGGTCAAGTGGTAAACACGCCGAGCGCGACTTGAGCGGCACGACTAATTGACGCGTTTAGCTTATGTAATGCTAACTAGCTGCCTTTCGGCTTGGCGTGTTTTAGTCCCGTCCGTATAATAATAATGATATTTGGACTTTATTACACCAATTTAACTAGCCCCTTGGTTAAGACTTGTGTTAAGGGTACTTGTCAACGTATATTTAAGAAATGTATACATATTATACATAGATAAATACATATATAGCATATAATATAATCAACAACCAGGCTGGAAAGCAGTAGAAAAGCGTAGTTCTCCACTCTGCCTCCACCGGGAATCGAACCCGAGACCTCACGATTAGCGTTCAGGTGTCTAACCAATCGCGCCACGGAGGCCGTCGATATAAAGCTAACTAGCTGCATTTCGGCTTGCCGTGTTGCAAGTAAGAGATTAGGGGTAAAACTTCTATATGGAAAAAGGGTGACGTTAGAAGTACCTATAACCGCCGAGTGTGTATGAGGAGTTGTACGAGTGTCAATGGACCGAAACTGGTTTGTCAGGATCGGTACAGATGGGAATCCGTGATCTCTGCATACCACTCTACAGGGAATCTGGTGTGATGTATGTAAAACTTCCAGTATGAGAGGAAGCGCATTTATACCTGTTTATAAATACATACGCCATCACGACCATTAACCCTTGCGGGGTTCAGGTTCAGGTTTCCATCTCCGCAATCGCAGAGGTAGTGATTCTATGGGCACCTCGAACTCACGTGTTGACCAGATAGTCAGTACTCAATGTGAGAGGTGGTAAGCCATGTCACCATTTACAAGCACTAATTACCTGTTCGGGGAACAGATAGGTTTCCTCACGATGTTTTCCCTCACTGTAGTATTCCGTAACATTTTTTGTATGAGAGAAAGCGTAATGACACTTGTTTATAAATGTTTGTCAAATGTATGTCTTGCTAAACATGTATTATTACCACTCGAATGATAGATAGATGGTTCAAAAATATTAATAATTCGTTATTTACATATACAATCATGTAAATTATCTTTTTCATTCGATTTGATTGAAATCGACAGTGACAGACGTTAACACAAATAAATATCTATTGTAGTAATTATGCACAACCCTCTTTTACACTTTAAATTGAAACATACTGGTCATGCAACGGCAGGTGGTCTAATAGTCTGTTTATAATTGTGACAAGGAAGTGAACCTGTCAACAAATGACGTTATTCACCCCTCTAAAATATATACACAATGCACACATTTGACGACCACCGTGGCGCGATCGTTAGGCACTTGAATGCTACTCGTGAGGTCCCGGGGTCGATTCCCGTTGAGGCAGAGTTGAGAACAACGCTTTTCTACTGCTTTCCAGTCTGGTTGTTGATTATATATGCTATATATGTATTTATCTATATATAATAAGTATATATTTCTTAAATCTACGTTGACTAGTACACAACACAAGTCTTAAATGTACTTAGCAAGAAGCTAGATCGATTGGTGTAATAATGTCCTACAATATTATTATTATATTATGCTTCCCCATAATATTGTCCTAAAACACTTAACTACATAAATACACACCTGTTACAAATTCACACAAATTCTCTTACCGGGAATCAAACCTAACCCCCTATCAATGCTCCGGTTGTCTAAATATACCAAAACTCCAATTTAGTGGCACGCACGTGTCCTTTTTTAATAATAGATTTCCGTTTCCGTCGATTTGGAGGGTAGTTTTGTAAATTTTTCAATGTGTCATAAAAGTTTATGGGGTGCGTGATTTGTGGTTGAGTTGTGTGATGAATGATAGCAGATTGACAAAAGGAATATATATGAGTGAAGTGGAAGGGCGGTTACGTAGGGGCCGGCCTAATAAGACACAACAGTCAGATAGACGCTATATTGAAAAAAGGTGACGTTAGGTGTAGCTATAACCGCCGAGATTGTATGAGAAGATGTATGAATGTTAAAGAAGCGAAAATGGTCAGTTAGGATCGGGACAAATAGGGATCCGTGATCTCTGCCTACCCCTCTACAGAGAATCAGGCGTGATGTGTATGTATGTATGTTTATAAGTGTTTGAAGGGTGATGATTTTATGAGGAGGTCCTCATTGGTAGTCGAATTGTTACTTAAGATATTTTGTAATTTATTTTTGACTAGCGACCCGCTCCGGCTTCGCACGGGTATAAAATATATAGCCTACTCCACTATTTAATGGATGTTATTATACATATAAACCTTCCTCTTAAATCACTCTATCTATTAAAAAAACCGCATCAACATCCGTTGCGTAGTTTCAAAGATTTAAGCATACAAAGGAACATAGGGACAGAGAAAGCGACTATGTTTTATACTGTGTAGTGATTATGGTGTTTGAATTTGTATACCTTGTATCTGTTGTGGATAAAAATATATATAACATGAGCATTTTGTTTAATTTGTTTTAATATAATGGTATGCTATATTGAACATAAAAAGAATGCTAACTAGCTGCTGTTGTTACCTATGAAGGTTAAATGGATTCTCTTGGACGATGGGCTAGCAACCTATACCAATGTTCCATATGGGATCACAACCCCAATATTCATGCTAAATGAGCTAGGAAAATATCATCGTGTTTCCGATTTTATGTACACCAGGAAGTCATTAAAGGACGTGCATATATATGTATGTTTTGACGACATCTGTGGCGCGATTGGTTAACCACCTGAATGCTAATCGTGAGGTCCTGGGTTCGATTCCCGGTGGAAGTAGAGTTAA
This sequence comes from Leucoptera coffeella, assembly GCA_030578115.1. Taxonomy (NCBI): domain Eukaryota; kingdom Metazoa; phylum Arthropoda; class Insecta; order Lepidoptera; family Lyonetiidae; genus Leucoptera; species Leucoptera coffeella. The sequence goes on along the minus strand of JAMBLF010000052.1, from coordinate 158,907 downwards.
GAACTACGCTTTTCTTCTACTTTCCAGTGTGGTTGTGGATTATATATGTACATGTATTTATCTATATATAACATTTATATATTTCTTTCATATACCTTGACTAGTACCCTTAACACGTCTTAAACTTACCAATGGGCTAGTTTAATTAGTATAATAGCGTCCTAATTATCATATACCTAACCGTCTTTTCTCCTTGTTACAGCAGTGACATCTACCAATAAGCTGTCAAAGCAACGCGACATGTCGCAGAACAAAAGCAGCGGACCGTTCGCGACCGCGTTGCGTACGCTAGCGAAGAACGCGGACGGAAAAGACGGTGAGTGTGTAGACGCCTTTATTGCTTACATCCTCTTTTGAACCTACCCTCCTTTGAGTTTTAGGGTTGGTTGTTGGTTGATGAGAAAGGATTAATAAAATTTATGGTTAGGGATGAATAAATAGTGATCGAAATAATAAAAATAAGGTGAGGTATGGTTAAATAGTGATTAGTAAGGTTTTGATGCTATACTGTAGTGATTATAATTATAATAATAATAAAAAACGTTTATTTACAGCCACAAAAACATTTACACAATATAAAACGTTTACAATAAAAAACTTACAAACTAGGGGGTATAACTTGTGCATGTTACTGTCGCAGCAAAAGGGTTCTAACTCAGCTGGGTATGTTACGTCTGGTGCCAAAGGCAACGCTGGTCTTATGTCAGAACCATTAAATAATAAAAGAATAGAAGATTATTATAAAATTTCTTCAGTTCTAAAAATATTGCTGGTACAAGGCTGTAGTTGTATATATTGACGCGTTAGCAACCATTGCTTTGATAATTATTTATAGTTAAGGGAGTGTATTAAATAGAATTTGGTTAAGAAAGTTTACAAAAATACGCTTTAGGTCTGAAAGAGTAATGCTCGTAAAATATTACAATAATTTTAAATACAACACCTACAAACTTCTGAAATAACTGTAGATTTATAGAGTTAGGCAACAACAAATATTTTAAACTATTTCGACATTGGTGTAGATAGTTTCAAAAATCGTAATTTATTAACCACCCAATTCTTGTTTAATAACTCGAATAAATTTGCAATTGGTTTAAGCCATGAAAAAACTATACTGAAAAAAATAATAGATTGATAAATACAAACAAATCATTCAACCTTGGATTACACATCCAGTCCTGACCAAAAAGTATTTTAAATATTATATAATTTAGCAAATGCCAAAATTTTGGTTCATTTACTAAATTAAATAAATGGATAATGGTTGAATGGAGCGTATCCTGTCAGTCATAGCTTAAGTGTGGTTAAACTGACAGCAAAATGTCAATGAATTGTCACTTTAAAAAAAAAGGTTAAAATTGCAGTGCGGAATCTATATGTATTTCATTTATTTGTGAAACTAAGTAATTCACAGATATGATAAGCTTGTATAAGTTCATATTTTTTCAGGTTGTAGATGTTAAAAAACATGTTTTAGTACGTATGTTTGTTGACAAAGAAAAAATGGTTCTATTTATAATGAATTTTAACGTATAAAGTTTACGTTAATGTACAGTATCATTTATTAATCACATTTCATAATTTAAATCATTGCTATGATCAATATTTTAATGTATAATATCATTTTTACACTATTTATTTCAATATAAATTCAAGCGTTTACTAAACACCTACACGTTCATTCAACATATACCTACTGATCTAACCTAACCCATACTAACATAAACCAGGCAATGCCCGGCTAGGGCATGCTTTTCAAGTGACAAGTGTTAACAGGCCAGAGCGGGACCGCGACTTCGGAAAGAGAGAGGGACCCGCCCAAGGAGAAGCCTCCGACGCCGGTGGCGGCGAAGAGGTCCTCCCCACACGCGCACCTCCCCACCAGCGGATTTCAGCCATACCGACCGGATGATAGGTGAGAGAACAGGTTTCAGGCTACCTTCTGATATCCCCCCTGGCCAGGCTATTCTTACTGATATCCATGGCTTTGGGTGATAGACTGGTTAGGCTATCCTTAGTGATATTCGTAAACGTAGTTCTATACTCATTGATATATTCTGAAAGTTTGGCTTACCCTTAGTGATATTCAGGAGCGTAGTTACCCAATCTACTGAATACTGGACAGTCAATTTTGTGAATGCTCTTGAAGATTTTTGTAATGCAAAGGTCGTGAAGTGTATGTTATTTAGATTGCAACTGTCTGCAAGGACTTTGGATGTTCGATAAGTCAGTGTTTGCTCTGAACGGTGAGCGAAAACATAGTAATAGCCAGTGCTTATATGCGGCGATACTGTTCACGACCTATCACGTTGGCTGCTGTTTATCTAGTGAAACGCTGTATGGAGTGACCTATAGCTTACATGGCATCGAAATTTCGGAGATGGGCACTCAATCCTCTGACTACCCCGCCACAATAAAAAAGGGGTATGTATACACAAGTCGTGAAGTGTATGTTATGTTGCTCTGAACATTGTTTGTATTCTTAATTTCGTAAGAATCGACTAAGTTTTGTTGCGTCTCCGACTCGAAGGACCAGTCCCTTCTTTCCTACAATAAGAAACTGCCGAATCATAAAACAACTACAAATATATACTAATGTCACATAAGGGCGAACCATATGATTAAGGAGATCTCTTCTATCTTCCCCGTTATGGACCTTAAGTGTATGTATCAGTCTCGTAACTCGGTGTCTATCAAAGGCTGTATATTACTGATCCATCACAGTGTGTGTATGTAGACCCTTGCTGAGCCGTCTTTATTTGCAGGTTGACCCACCCAGCTGCGTCGCCGTATCCCCTCCTGGACGCCAGCGCGTACTCCCCCTACGCCCACCACAGCCTCTACTCCAGCGCCGCTCTGCAGTATAGGTAAGTTTCTTGAAAGTTAAGAGATTTGTGAATGAATACATACATACATACACATCACGCCTGATTCCCTGTAGAGGGGTAGGCAGAGATCACGGATCTCCATTTGTCCCGATCCTGACAGACCACATTCGCTTCATTGACATTCATACATCTTCTCATACACTCTCGGCGGTTATAGGTACACCTAACGTCACCTTTTTTCAATATGGCGTCTTTTTTCTTTTTTGAATACATAGTGAGATTATTTATCTGCTACTTGGGTGGTTTCTTTGTGTTGCATCTATATGGATCGTTGATGTATCATTTGAATTGTTGCGCCTTAACATGACCTTAGCAAGAAGGTACGAAAAGTTGGACTAATATTATAACGGGTAATTCGTTACTGATACAACCCTCTTAAAATGAAACTTAAAAGTACAACAATTGAAGAGATTTAAAATCTCTGATGCCGTAGTGCGTAATAATCTATCTTATGAGTCTGAGTGATAATTGCAACTGATTTCGAACGGGAATAATTTCAATATTTTCAAACACAGAAACAGAAACTTCTAAATCTCCTGATACAATAGTTAGAAACAAGTAGCTAGATATCATAAGGGTCCTCTGCAAACTCAATACAGAAATACCATTAATCCCACACCTTACATCCCGAGATACAGTCTCTGACTAGTTCGGGAGAGCACTGTCCAATGTTTGTACCTAGCTTAAGTTTTTGTTGTGCCCAATAAACTTTATTATTATTATTACCTTTAACCATCCCCCCTTCTTTAGACTGGCCGCAGAGGAGCAGTTGTACCTGGAGCGGGTATTCCGCAGTGGGGTCGGCTGGCTGCCCCCCTACGCACTGTACCCCCCCGTGGCACCACTGCCCCTGGTGCCACCTTCGCACCCTGGCAGCCTGGTGCAAGGCCACCCCACCGCAGTGCCGCCGCCTGCCCACCATCACCACGATGACAGGGATCGGGAGAGGTTAGTGTCTTGTGATCAGTAGGTAATGGTAGGAGAGGTAGCGCTGGTGGATTTGTTTGCTATAAGTAGGAAGCTGTTGTGGGTAATGGTACAATAGGAAGGAAGGATTTTCGTTTGTTATAGTTGTTACTACGACTACAGTATATAGGCAACTCAGCAATCAAACTGGTCAACCCTTCCTAATACATAGAAATGCTTTCTAGCATACGAAGAAAAGGCAACTCAGCAATCAAACTAGTCGACTCTACCTGCTACATAGAATTTCTTTCTAGCTTAAAAAGAGAAATTTATAGTCGTACCGTTAAGATAAGTGTTCACCAGGTTATGCTTTATAGTATATATGTATAGTATAGTAGCCTAAATTATTCTTCTTTTAGAAGTCTTGTTTTTTACTTATATAATGATACCGGATCCATGTTTTAAATAATACAATGTCTGTTTACAGAGAGCGAGAACGCGAACAGCGTGAAAAGGACCAAAGGGAGCGAGAGAGACAGCAGCGCGAGAAGGAGACGAGAGCGAGAGAGGCGCTAGTCTCGCTGCAGCCGTCTCACTTGCTCCCGCCGCCCGTGTACGCGCTGCCTCGGCCCATACTCCCCCCTCCCCTCATGTACAGGCAGCCGTTCCGCCCGTACACGAGCGTGCCCACGAGTTCTCCTGCTAATCTCACGGTGGCGCCCCCTAGCGACGACCGCGGTGAGGATAACAAGAACTCGGAACCAGTCTGATAGTTAGCGCGGGGATTCTAATCCCTTTTTTAGTTTAACGAATTACCGGAACGCAGTCTGAGAGACAAAGTAGCAGAGGCTTGGCTTACTGTCGTTGAAATTGATAGACTGGTAACAATTACCATTTAAACATGGCAACACTGAGCCAATAAAATTCGGACGAACGTGAATTGCCAGAGTGTCGTATTATATATATGAATAGTTGACGTGTACTTATAGGATAGTACGAATTATTTTTCGGTAATTTATTGAGGTCTAACTTCTTAAGGACATGAGGTCTAGGGTTTCGATTTATGATGATAGTTAAATGGATAACATAGTACTCTACGTATATAGTATATGGCTCTGAAAATTTGTATTATATAGGGTATGTATTTGCGAAAACCTAAGCTTCTTTATCTGGGATATATCAAACTATAGTTTAGGCAAAATTCATTACGCTTATAAATGAATTCTCGTAAAAATTAAACGAAATCTGAGGTAAACTGCATTTCGTCGGCTATTATCATATTTTTACCAAAACTTAAATAACCAAATGATATAATTTATAAACCGTTGCCATTGATATAACAAACTGTAAGCCTAAATCATTGAATTGAATCAATATTTGACATAGTATAGCTAAATACTAAATCAACATTTGACACAATATTTGACCATTTGACTATTACACCAACTCAATTCAGAAAAAAATCCTTAACTCATAAATATCGGTAAATGTTCTGTTGGACGAAATAGGACAATACTAAGGAAACTTGACAAAAATGCTTCGAATAAATACCTTTATACTAAGACTAAACTTTTGCTTATTTTATGTTTGTGTGGGATATTGATTTCCAAGGTTTTGTTATCAATTAACCGAAAATAACATTACAATATACATGAAATTGAGTTAGGAAAGTTATCAAAAATATAAATTGTGGTAAATGTTGATAGTTCTATTTAATGAAACATTAGGAATTCGGTTCGAAGGACCATTTTCTAAAAAAAATACTTCTGCAAATAGTTTGAGATTTAAAAACAAACTTTCATATAATTTATTTGTTCATTTATCACAGTTCTGATCATTAAATGTTCATTTGAGCAATAAATGTTCAGCCTATTGCTTAAATTCGATAGTTGCAAAAAATATAAATGATTCACTTAACTAAATACTACTGAAATTGTAATATTCACAAGATTCACTTTCACTTTGTTATCCAATAATGCTATTGTAAAACATTTAAACCTGTAATAAAGATAAAAACTGACAATATTGGATCTATTCTAATGCGTATTTGACAAAAAATATCTTGGTCTATGAAATTCTATTAAAAAGTATAATCTGATAATTGTGATTTGACTCATAGAAATTTTGCGTTTAGTATCATTGACTGTACTTTAAAAGTACATGAACAAACATATCGTATATTTTACTAATATGTATATTTCAAAATTCGCACACATTATCGCATGTATATTATAGATTTTGATATTCGGGTCAATTCACAGAAAAATTTGAAACATAATAAGTTTTTTTCTAACTTTTTTCATTAGAAAACAAATCATATTTTTGTTTTTTCAATGTAGATTGTGAGCCATGCATTAATCGTTCTTGTTTGATATTTAGCGAGCAGTGTGGCCCAAACATGTTAGTCTGTTAAAATCCATAATTATTTGATCTCCAAATGCTAGTGATTTTAATTTAGGAAATCGATACGGTAGAGAATAAAAATTTTTGTTTATTTTCAAAACACCATGGCTCATTTCTTAATCATTTATTTAGAGTTCTCATTCTGTAGATAATATCTATATAGCTCAGCAATACAATACAAATTCATAGGTTTTCCTGGAGTCAACTTAAGAACTCAAAAAATAACATAAATAGTGACGTAAAAATGTTTCTTTACATAAATTTGTACAAATCTTAGTCCATAAGCATATTTTTTCTGAATAATAAAACGTCAAGAATAATATTCTTACAAACTATGGCAACATTATAATAGTTATTCATAACTCACAATGAGCGATTGTAGGGTATTTCAAAATTATTTTTTGTACAGCGACATCTATTGGTTATTTCGGGACACAATCACTGGCAATATAACCGTAATGTTACAGAGTAAGGTATTCGATATAAAGGCTCGCATAGTCAACATAATGTTTCCTAAATACAACAAAGATTAGGAGAATTCTGCCTGGCGCAGACTGTAGATAGTTAGCGTGACTAAGGATATTAAACTAGGCATATTGAAAATTATCTAGGTATTTGTATTTTGAATGGCGTCGGTTCTGACCAGCGTCAACAAGATGGCGTCGTTGACAAAATGGCCGCCGTATTGCGAAATTAGTTTAGACACAATATAAGTACTTAATGCTGACTTTATTTAGCTCGATTGAAATTATAAGTATCGGCAAAAGTACGTTTGGAGATTTAGCACTGGATTCAAAAATGTACGATTAAGATTTATTTTGAGACCTCTAGGTAATTTTAGGAGCTTTATTTTAAGCTGTAAGTGCAATTCATAAGTTTTAGATGACACTGCATTTTGTGATAGGATTTTATTTTAGTTTTGCAGTATTCTTATTTTCTATGTATAGATTTCTTTATAATTTTATATATTATGTTTATGGTATTTTGTAAAACCTTTATTTTGTTTATGTATTAATCGTTGTACTTGTCAGTCAAATATAACTGTCAGAACTATTCGTGCTACTGTCAATCGATACTTCCAATTCAACTCGTTTTTAATAGATACAGAAAGCTATACACTAATATTCCGTTCACTCAAACTTTTTATGTTTTGCAGGAAATAGCCTACGGTACTGATGAATATTACACGTTTTTCATTCTCTTTTGGAACTTGAGATATAAGCTAATAAAACAATCAATATTACTTAAGTTTTCGATGGAATCTTGAACTTTTTCATTATTCTTGAATTTGGCAAATTTATCAGAGTTTGAGATTACGTAGGTAATCTTTGTTACTGGATGAGTGTTCTAAAACTGTATGCATAAAGTAAATATGTCCAACAAATCAGTTTTTCAATTGGTAACCTACATTATTTTTCTTGTTCATAATACCTCGACGTGATCGGAATATTGGTGTATACAATACCTAACTAATGTTTCTCATAGTGATACGTTCATAACCATATTGTCAATAGGAAATAGGACATTCTATAACCAATAGTAGTAGTACAGTTCTAGTCCATTTTTTGTGTATGCTTTTAACGAAATACCACGTTGAGACTAGGCGTAATATAGTTTTAACCAATCGGGTAGAGATGAGATTTGTATGGCAGTTGTTATGTGTTCAATTTAAGTGACAAACCCTTGAATTCCCAAGTCCCTGGCTAAAAAAGTTAATAAAATTGAAAATAAAACACCGTACAACCGTTTTCTATGAGTAGCTTTGAAAATTTCTAGTTTATATTACGCAAAAATATATAAAATTGGAAAAAACATACACTGTTTTCTATGAGGAACTTTGAATTTTACTAGGTTACATTAAGCCACATTTGTCGCACACAACATGTTGAATGATATCGTGCAACATTTGATTAACAACGTTGACTATCTACGTGTATACAACGTTGGTCGTAGAAAATGTATCGCAACTTGTCGCGTGCATCAATTGTTGTGTAATGATAATTGCTAACGAGTTATGTGACAGTGTGTTGACGGCTTTACTGTCAATATAGATAAAGTGGAAATAATACTTCAAAATAAAATGGGACTTAGGGAAAAAGGGTGTTTATTTTTCGGCTGTAGGTTGTTTTGGTGCGGTTTATATCTGAAAAGAAATCAGGGATGTATTTCCTTTTTTTATCCTACAATATATTTACAGTGTGGAAACCTGCAGTCAAATTTAGTAGGAAATATGTTTTATACATGTTTTGTGATGAAAATGATGAATTTCTGGACGTTATGTGATGTTTTGTCAAGATTGAGATGTTGCCAGCCTAAATCGAAAGTTTTTTTGTTACGTGGCAACACCGAGCGACGGATTATTTACACGACTGCATTGTTCAATTTTCATTAGTAATTAGTTATTGTTTATTATTAATAATAATCATAAGATGATAAATGTACACCACACCTCTTAAATATTGTAGCTTTTTGTATGTATTCTTAAAATTAATGTGTTTTTTATGTTTAAACGAATTAAAATAAAATCATGATGTATAATAACAGATTTTTTTGTTTGGACATATTTTTCATCACAGATGTTTAATTATTTTTACACATTACTCACAGATGTTCTGTCATTTTGACAGATCCAGTTTTCATCGAGATACTACAAATATACACACAATTGTACCCAACAAGATCGAACCCTGATCACCTATATCCCTAATTCCTTCCTGCCGCTAAAGCATGCATGTTTGAGTAGTAATTAGATATGTAGATGCAAAAAACTGCTTCTTAGTGCCAGTTAAATACTATTAGAGAATATAGAACACAGAGAAATCCGCCATGACAAGAATGTGTCATATCATACATATCGATACTTTGACCTTAACAAAATTCAAGCACAAGAAAATACTTCTAGGAAAGGTTTAATGTAATAGTTCTGCGTAATTGTTAAGCCTTTCAGGATAGTCAAGAAGCTTGAGTGACCATCTATGGTTTTTAGTCCTTCGAAAACCATATTTCGTGAAATAAACAGTTGTACCTAACAGGGCAGGTGGTTAATCCATTAGTACATTGTGAACTTGGTGTGAAAATGTATAATTTTACCTTGAATCTATTACAACGAATAGTGTTTATAGCGAAATGTGTTTTGTTTATGTGTGTATGAAATGAAGCAGTACGAAAAATTACTTCAGATAGTCAACATTCTGCTTAGCGTATTATGCTCATAAAAAGGAATTATTTCGAAAAACACGGATTCTATCACGATGTTTATCCTCAATAAAAAAATCAATAATAACCATATTTCATTGCATAATCGTACATAAAAATGGAAGCAGAAAAGCAAAACTCCAGTACAAAACAAAAAAACTAAAACGTCACTGTCAGATTTATATAAAACAGTCACACGATTCTTTGAAACTTCTACAAAAACAGCAAAATAAATAACCACAAAAAGCTTCCGAAACATTTTAATAAAACTGAAAGCTAAAATTGCAACCACGGACATTCCCGCAAAGATTACTCCCTCTATCACCAATCGCTGGCACAGCAGGGCCAATGCGAGAGCGAATAAGCCACTCCGGGATCCTCCTAACTGGCAAATGTGGGATGCTTTGAGAGACAATAGAGGATCTCGGGACAACATCAGAGCGTTTGGAGAAGGCGAGGGTGGCGATGCTAGTATTAGGAACCTTGCTTTAGGTTTGTACTTAAAAATCTAATCTAAATCAATATTTGATTAAAAAGGGTAATATAACCGTTACCATTCTTTCGGAGTTGATTTTTGAATAGCAATGGTCTTCAAATTACTTTTTACTAGGCACAAAAAGTGCGGGCATACATGTAGCAATGTTAGTGCTCTGATAATTATGTACGAAATTGTTTTAAGAAAGGTTCTAAAGGTCTCATTACGATGTTTACCCTATCATTCCGATGCATTTTTACTCTATTGACAAAATTCTAGCACACAAGCTGTATTGTCATATCTAAATGACAATGCTAAATAAATTCTCAAGTTTGGCACTTTTACTGAAACGAGTGTTAATGTGATTAGTAAACAACTCGAGATGTACACAGAATTTTCAATTACCCTGCATAAGAAGATATATACTCTCGTCCCGGTTGATAGAGTAGTATCATCTTCTCTGATCTCTCTCTATGTTCTACTCGATTACTTTTAGCATTTCTATCAAGGTTATGATACAATATATTTATTAAACGCAGGCACGATATCAGGATTGATAACAGGCGTAGTATTCCTAAAGATAAGCAAGCTGACCGCCTTTGGTTTGGGCGGAGCAATTATCATTCTTCATTTTGCGGAGCGCATGGACTATATTCAAGTGAACTGGGAACGTGTGAAGGAACTAGCTCTGCATACTCACCAGAAAGTGGAAGATGGGCTCGTGTTCCTCAGGAGTAACAGCTGTTTCTCCATGTCTTTTATTGGTGGCTTCTTCTTTGGGATTGCCATGGGGTAGATTGGTAGAAAATTTGATTTAAGAGTTGTTACAAATGTATAGTATCAGTGGGAATCTGTCAAAAATATTGGGTCAAAATTTGCTGATTTTACTTGTGCATTGTAGTGTGTAGACGTTAAGTTATTGTGACGTTTTTGTCTATCAGCTCTAAGATTGGGAATGTGATTGTGTATGTATTTCTGGTCTTTGTATACCTTGTAGTATGTCGCGAAGTCATTAAATTCAAGTTTGAATGTGATAACCCTTTGAGAAGCACTTGATCTTTGTCAGGTGTAAGAAATTTAGGTTTCACAACAAATTATTTCTAATAATGCTCCTAGGTCTCTTTTTAACTTTATCTGACATACCAGTAAACAAAAACTAGTTACATTCTATAGAAAATTTCTTGGATATATCTTGGATATATGACAATGTTGTAAAAAAATCAAATATTCGAGCCCCTTGGGGTGCATAAATGGTCTTTACAAATTCGTCATCATAAAATTTTTACGAGATATTCTACCTTCGCAATTGCGGAGATGGTCACCTGAACCTCTGACTACCCCGCGAGGGTTAATGGTCGTGAATGCGTTTGTTTGTTTTTGTTTATATTCTATGAAATTACGGATTTAGTATCAATTTCTGTACAATGTTAGACTTACTACATATAAGGATGAACCAAAGCAAAGAAAACAGGAAAATGCATTGCAAAAATACCGAATTTTTCACCAAAATATCGTCACAATCGTAGAACAGAGACGGATCTTCATTTTCCATACTTTACAGAAGAGGGCGTTGAAGTTATATCGGTTTTTTGAATATATCTCCAAAATGCTAAATCGAAACTGCATTAAAATTTGCGTTTGTGGTTAATTTGAAGTGTTACAAAATACTATCCGAAAAAAACTATATTAATTTGTTTTGTTTCTTGTAAAAAGTCAGTGTTCTACGATTATGACGATATGTAAGGCAATGCATAGGATATGTTTTGGTTAGTCTAGAGAGTAATCTAAATGTGAACTGAAATACCAGTAGGCTTATTAAAGAAACAGTTGATTATAGATCCTTATATTATCTATTTAAACACACGAAAGATAGGCAGATGTCATTGCTTTCCAATGTTTTGGTCTGTAATTTTTTCTCTATCACATTAGGATATTTTTTTAAATATCGATTATTTTTATTGATTTGTTGCGGCTGGATATTGAACGTAGAACCTTCGGCTTCGAATTTATTAGGTTCACCACCTGAACCACACTCGCTAACATCCACTTATATAAGTTCATATTATATACATGTAATTTAGTTAGAAGACTGTTATTGAAAATAACCATTTATAAGTTTTGTATCATTGTACTTAGTGAGTATATCTTGTATGTTTTGTGATATGTATAAATAAAATTTTGTTAGCTGTTAATTTATCTTTCATTTACCATTTTTGCTAGTTTTGCTAGCTAACGGATAAAAAAAACGGAAAGTGAGCTTCATTAAGGCGTGTCGTAGAAGGCAACTAAGGATTAAGACTCAATGAAACCTATTGGGTGAACTGATATTTGTCGTTTTTCTCAGTCCCAAAAAGTGAGAAACGGTTTTTGACTATACAATGTATAAATGTAAAGATCTTATATATACGATAACAAACAATACAAAGATGAAATTTCTTCAACGATTTGTCTGGTCGCCTGAAGGAGGTCAGCGGGGGCTTATTTTGGCCAAAGAATTAGTTTAGTCATTCAGCGTGGAAATGCTGCCAGCATCTTGGGCACTCTCCCTGTTGGCAGTGATTTGGCTCAAATATTTTATTTATAGTCTTATTATTAATTAATTTATAAATAATTAATTTAATAATTTAAGTCTTTAGAATGGAATAAAAGTTATAATACAAAGATGGAAAAGGCTTGAAAGGACCTGACTTTAGTACCCTGATATTTCCTTGTCTTACAACATGTCGGCATGCAGGTGTCAATCACATACAAGGTCCCAGGTCTGCTGGACTGGACGTAATATAGTGACTGTTTTGTTAAACTCCATCCCCAGAATTTTAAATAAAACCCCATAGTCACATATACAATACAATAGTGGATGAAGCTGTATTCTTGCAATTCATGTCCCGCTCATCGTTAAATATAAAATGAATTCTGGTATCTGGCAGAATGTTACATTCAATTGAAATGAGAAATCATTCGACGTTTTCGACATTACATAGTATCATACAAGTAGTGAAAATGAAGTAAGTACATACATATAAGAGCTATAAGATTGCGAAGGGTCTGACATCAATCCCTATGTTGTATGTATTCCATTTGCAAGTTTACGTACATTCGCAATTCCAAAATTCATTAGTTCTATAAGAGACAAAAATTACTAGGAAGTTGCCTCAGACTTAAAATAGTCAGTCTGTCAAATACACGAACCAAATATAAATAAAGAGGACCCGGCGTAAGGAACAGTCCCCGTTACGCGGTGCGGAGTCTAAAATGGCGTGTTGTAATTGGTGCGGAGTCTTAAAATAATGATGATGATGTAGAAAGATACCTATGTTTTGTCTCACAAAATGCCGTGTTTTAATTGGTTATAATATCTCCCCTCCATCTCACGTACCTCGTTTCACCCCGCGTAGTGCCACGCTAGTTTCCATACAAATATTGCGTGGTACTACTACTCCATGGTAAAATAGCTAATCCTCGGTATATTGGGCTACCTGATCATTGTTTACAATTTCTGACTACTCAAGAAAGGATTACGCTCGTGATGCTTACTCAAACTAATTGTTACGATGAATACATACATACCAGTCTCTCTGTACTCGGTCCTTCGTCTCTAAGGATCGTGGTCAGCATCAGAAACGAATTAGAAGCGTATTTTTATAAACATACAAAGGGAAAATTATAAGAATATTTGGCTATCAATTTGAGCTAACTGGATCAACACATCGTTCAATTATAAGTATTACTACATACCATAATTTGAACGTAAACGTAGTGTAGGATGCCCCCCTGCTAGGTGGACAGATAACCTGAAAAAGGCTGAGGGCCACGAGTGATCGTGTTTTGTGGCGTACCCTTGGGGAGGCCTACGTCCAGCAGTGGACTGACATAGGCTGATTGATTGATAATTTTTACAATTATGCTGGTATTTAATGATTTAGGTGCATTAAAAACCACTGGAGTAGTGAAAGTAGACGTTAAGGCTTAGGTGTAGGCGTATATGTAATCAACAAGACGTTAGAAGTACATATAACCGCCGAGTATGTATGATGATGTGGATATTATAGCAGTGACACGGGTTTGCCATGATAGGGGAAATATTTAGCTATACCTATGTATGGACATGGGCGTGAGGTGTTGATGTAAATTAACTTTAAGGTGAATTATTGTAGCTAATCAAAACATCTTCAAAATCACAATTAAATCTGTCACATTAGGTGCTATTCATCTGGAAAGCAGTTTTTGACGTGACTCTAGAATGATTCAACTGATGGTGGCTACACAAACTCTGACTATCCTGAAAAGAAATGCAGTCAATGTATAAAACAATATATTAAAAAAAGTTCGCACATTACTTATTTGTTTGCATGAAAGCATGATATTTTTATAGACTTAGAACCTAATATTGCATGAAACTGATATAAATCTCGTAGTTACGATTTTTAATTTAACATTTTTGTAGTTATTATCCGCTTTTGTATTTCACAATAAATTCTTAACCCATACACTTTTACCATATACCACATATAACCACATACATATGTTAATAAATTTGCTTACTTACCAATACCAAAATTTGCAAAACTCATTGAAATGCAGTCGTGTATTTTCCTTTTTAAAAGAGGTATCAACATCTCAAAATTTAGTAAGCTAAGTCTCTGCCATTTTTATTATAAGTAAGGAGCTACTTTGGTTGTAATTCAGCCATAGAAATGTATATATTCGATGAACACAAAATCTATGTTTATAGGAGGATAAACACGGATTAAGTGTCCCCAACAGTGTCTCATCAGTTAAGTTATATAATGAAGCAGTATTAACATTCGTTTTCATCACAGGCAAACCACCAACAACATCAACAACAGTAGACCCGAAGCCCTTATCAGTGGACACGTCAGAAAAGCATCCTGAAGAATGTCAGAAACCTGAAGTAAAAGAAGATCCAGTAACATTCCCTGACAAGTCTTCTTTGCCCAAACCAGTGCCACATTCTCCCATAATATCTCCCTCTTCAATACCGAACCCTAACCCAAGTGTGGCGGCTACGAAACCCAACTACCCAAGCTTTAATAACTACCTCCATTCGATACCAGGCTATTCTGCTTTTCAACCTGTCGTACAACACCAAATTCAAAGTCCGTCCGTACCAATGCAAAGTAATGAAATAAGACCTGATAAAATTGTATATCCCGCACAAAAGACTGAAGATATCAAAGACAAGACTAGATTACCTGATAGGATTCAAGTTAGCGATGATACTAAACCCAAATCTCATTCAGAAACTGAGGTTAATAAAGCTAATACCACTGATGGTAAAAAGCCACAGTTAGGTAAAGAAGAAACTTTGCCACGAGAAAAATCCTTAGCTGAAACAAAATTTAGTGTGGAATCTTTAACACAACATACACCTAGGAGTAAAACTCCAACTATTTTGTCAGAAGCTTTGAACAGACCATTGAATGAAAAACATGTTCAATCTAGCATTATGATCAATGAGAATCAAAGTATTAATAGTCTTAAAAAAACGTATTCTAGAACAGAAACGATAGACACACAAAATAAGGCCATACTAATGCCATTTCATCTAGCGTTTCAAAAAGGAAAACCTGATAATAAATTAGAAATACAAAGTAATATAGTGATCAAAGCAGCAAATCCCAATGTTACGGAAACTAATACAGATTTATCTAAAAGCATTCCTACAGCTGATAGTAATCAAATTGATAAAGGTAAAGAAAGTTTAGTTCTAGATAGTAAGAGTAGTGTGCAGAATACTCCTTCCTTAGTATCAAATAAAACTTTTACTCACCAACATGCTATCGATATAAACAATAGCAAATCTAAAGTGATAGAAAATGAAATGGAACAAAAGAAACCTTTGGTTTTGATACAAAATAAAAGCGGTCACAATCATAAAATGCTACTAACAATAGCCCAACCAAAACATAGTTCTCAGGTCTTCGTACCAAAAAGTGTTTCAAGTGATCCAAAAAACGTCCAAAATCCTTCACGTCCATCTTTGATGCACAAAAAGAATGATGAAAAGGTATCTAAAGTTGTATCTCTCAAGCGAACGCATCAGGAAAACTGTGATGAGAATGATTTCGAAAATCTCATCACGGAAAACCAAATTTACGGTAACAAGATAGTCGTGAAGGAAAAATCAAATACGTTGCAAGATAAGAAACATAACGAAAAAAGTGTCCGAGTACCAATAGACAGTAATATTACAAACAAAACAAAACATCCTAATATTGTTTACCTTAGCAATGTTATACCAGGAAATCTAATGATGATAAAGGGAAATATTAACAAGGCTAACTATATAGAAAATCCACAATTATGTACTAAGGATGAAAAACAATCTTTAGTTATAACTTCTGAAAACAATTCACAAAATAAACAGACACTTCCCAACAAAGATATGAACGTGCTTAAAGCTAATAATTTTATGCAAATAGTCTCTAATAAAAGTGAAATGGTTATAGGGAACAAAGTCCTTGTAAATACGAGTGCTCAACCTCAGATTTTATACCATGTTCCTATGGTCATTGACACAGACGGCACACGTTCCCCAAACCAAGATATTGTTAAAGTTTTAGCCCAGAATAAACTAGAAACATCAAAGGGAGACTTAAACGAAAAGGTGTACATAGCTTGCCCTTTTCAAATGGATAGTAAACAACAACCGAAAATAATGATAACAGGACTAAGACCTAAAGTGATAGGTAAAAATGAAGAAGTCAGTGCTTTAGATAATTATGAAAAGCGCAAGAGATTGAGGCGTATGAAATATTTAGCTAAACGGGAAAAGGAAAAACAGGATGTGAAGAAAGTTGTAGTTAGAGAAACAGAAGTTTCTACTCCTGATGTTATCAAAGAAGAAGTTACGAAAGAATTTATACATACGATTACAAATCAAGAAAGTTCAGAGAGTGAAAGTGATTATGATGAATTTGATGTTGCAGAATACGAAAATATTATTAAAACGTACACAGATAATAATGATACTGATGATTCGAGTAAAGTTAACTTTTTAGCTAATTTCAGATTGGTTACTAAAGAGTCTTTTAAAGGTGAGTGTAATATTAGCAAAAAAATGTATTTAGCTTATTTTTTAAGTCAAGAGTCTTCCCGCGACCACTCCCTATGCAACTGGGTCGAAACGTCGGGCAAAATAAAGCTAATCAGATATCTTTATTAATTTATCGTGATATGACCCGGTCTCACATAGTAAATAAAATGTAATAATCATTTCGAAGACGAAAAGTTAGTTATGCCCTTCAATAAATGAATATCCAATAACTGGTATAATGCTTCAATAAGGAAAAAATAAACACTTAATTTAAACGAGTATTAGAAACACTTAAGTTTCCTTAAGTTCCGATAGTTTTTTCGTAATTCTATTTTCACTTAAGTCACTAGTCATTTCTAATAACATGCCAAGTAATAGCAACTTGATCACCAATTCTATTTCATTTCAAGATGGCACTAAATCATCTGTATTTTATTTCATTTCAGACAAGTTATTAGAACTAGAGGAAAAGTCCATACAAAAAGATTTAGTTGCCTCCGCCTATATGAAAATAGGACGTATAGACAAAATACTAAAAGATGACACTACAAACGCCATAGAGAATAATTGGGATAAAATTCCGAAACCTTTACTTGATGTGGATAAAACTGTAGCAAAAGAAGATGGCTTCATTGCTAGGAAGAAGAAAAAGGCTTTTCTTTCTAACTTTAGCTTGACGGATGTGGATAAGGAACATAGAAAAGGTATGTAAATGATTATCTATATTGGGAATTCTTCAACTATTTAGCACATGTTTAGAAAAACAAATATATAGGAAAACGGGCGTGATGTGTATGTCTGTATCTTAAGAAAATCCTTACTTGATAAAATAATAGGTTGGGTATCAGATATGTATACATACATTTTATTCATTTGTGAATATACACATTCTCAGATATAGAATGTGTTCTCAGACTATTTTAGCATAATTACCGAAAAAGTTATGGTGTTATTAAGTAACCTAGGGACATTTCGCTGAGGCGCCGGGCAAAATAATTCATTTACCTTTAGTCCGTTAATCATTTCTTACGATAAGTGGAACAAAAATATTAGTATAAAAGCTAATTTATTATTTATACTTTCACAGAATATGAAAAAGTATGGCAAGTAATCATGAAGGACAGATTGAAGCGAAACGGCATGACTATTGACATCTCTGTTCCACACCAACCCAACATAACATTGGACACAAAAACCCAACTAAAACATCTGTCAGACTTCCAAACCGTTGTCAACGAAAACAACAAACGAATCATCAGAAAAATCGACTCTATTTCTGATGATACTACTAGTATCCACACTTTAGCCAGAGATAACATTAGACAGTTATCCAAGCTACCAAAAATAGCTGATAGATGCATACAAGCTTTGAGTAATCATACAGAAACTAGTAACCAGGTTAAAAATGAAGAAAAAGGGTCCTTAAACATACCAAATGTTTCCAAAATAATCTCTTTAAAGTCCACTTTAGAACAAAGTCCAATTATAACAACAACTGCTACATCAATGGATGAACCCCAGAATTCAGCAAGAATTCTTAATGAAGAGATTCGATTGGATGATAGTTCAGATATACCGCTGATCGTGATTCAAGATCGTCAGTCTGAAGGATTTTCTTGGCCGGGCACTGAAAGTGTTATGAAGGCTTATTTGCAGTATGAAGCAGGTTGGTAATTTTATATTTTACAACTGCACTTAGAGGTTCAAATTTTGAGTGACCTCATTCAGCTGAGAAAATATAACGGTCTTAAACAAATGACACTTTAAATGGGCCGGTAGTAAGGTACCTAAGTTATGATAGTAAGGCCATTTTTTTCATTTATCTCTGTCATCCTTACAATGACTTATGCAGCTTATGCTAAAAGTGACATTACCATTAAGTGTCATTGACATATATTAGTCACCTTTTACGACATGCTGAGAATAATTTTATAAGCATCATTTTATAATATTTTATAAGTACCCAAACAATAAGTTGGTTACAAAAACTGTTAAAACTCCAATAATGTGACTTATATAAAAAGTTAAATCGTCGTTTTACTTCTAGCACGAAAAGAAGAAATCGCAGAGCTAACAAGAAGGAACACTAAGCTACAAGTGGAAATAGTCAGCCTCAACCGAGCAGTGTTAAGGGAACAAAATGTGAACCAGAGTTTGTTGGCAGAGAAACAGAATCTTGCAGCAGAAGAAGAGAAACTCATGAAGTCTATAGAAAAACTGCTAGTTGCCATAGAAATTGTAGGACAGTACAAGTGATTGTTAAACTTAGAATATTACATACTGTGTAATCAATTCCTTAATATCAGTGTGACAAGGCCCTTAAACAAGTGGCTTATGGCTAAGAGAATTGAAATCTAAATATATGGGAAATATGACTGACATATCGAATGCGTAAGTCATCACTACATAGTATAAAACAAAGTCGCTTTCTTTGTCCCTATGTCCCTTTGTATGCTTAATTCTTTGAAACTACGCAACGGATTTTGATGCGGTTTTTTTAATAGATAGAGTGATTCAAGAGGAAGGTTTATATGTATAATAACATCCATTAAATAGTGGAGTAGGCTATATATTTTATACCCGTGTAAAGCCGGAGCGGGTCACTACTTTACATATAATTTGACATCTATTCTCTTAGTGTTACGCAAAATACCAGCCCTATTTGACAGCATTGTGACTTATGGTAAAAAATCACGTTTGAAGTACATTTAACCGCTAAATGTATATGAGGAGGTTTATTGATTAATAAATCGATAATTGTTTGTGACGATCAAGATAAATAATGATACGTGATTTCTGCCTTGTTCTTTCAAATGTATTCGTTTATTGTATGTATGATTTTCATACCGATGTGTACTAAATCGGTGAATTTAGTTTTTCGGGCGTATAATTGTCGAGCATGTATGTGGTCTATGGTTGTTAATGACATTTATAACGGTCCAGTATTAGGTGTATATTAATGAAGCGAAATTGGTTTGCATAGAAAAATGGGAATCATGATATCGCCTTTTTAGGGACAAAGACGTGACGTGTATGTATATTGGTGTGTTTTTGCTGAAAATTATTTTCCTGATTATCACTTAACAACCAACGTTTCGTTTTGACAACTAACGATGACCAAACTTTTGTATGACAAGTTTTATTTGGTAGAATTATTGTAAAGCTTTCTCGTCAACAAGGTTTTCTCGTCAACAAGGTTCTCCGTGACAACGTGCTGGAGGTTTCGAGTGTGTCGACCCGGGTAGCGTACCTAGTACTGAAACTGACCAAGAGATACTTACTCTCTTAAGGTCGTGCAGGTTTATGCGCCGACGTCGGCATACCCAGACAGTGAGGTCGAGGTGGTTTATGAAGATATCGCCAAGGCGATGCATAACACCACCAAGACCCACTACACCGTTGTCATGGGGGACTTCAATGCCAAAGTGGGAGTGCGCGAATGCGATGAATCGCGTATCGGAGTGCACGGGGTTGGATGCAGAAATGCCAGAGGGCAGATGCTGGTCAACTTCCTGGATAAAGAGGGGCTGTTCTGCATGAACACCTTCTTCGAGAAAAAGCCCCATAGGAAGTGGACCTGGCAGAGCCCAGATGGTAGGACGAAGAACGAAATCGACTTCATCTTGGCAGACAGGAAGTACGTGTTCAGGGATGTCTCAGTGGTCAATAGGTTTAAGACCGGCAGTGACCACCGCCTTGTGAGAGGCACCCTGAATTTCGACTTTAAAGCCGAGAGAAGCCGATTAAGACGATCCGTTCTTCGCCCAACGATGCTCCAATCCGTGCACAGCTCTGAAGCGTTCCAGCTGGAACTACGCAATCGCTTCGAAGCACTGAATACCACGGCAAGTGTTGACGAGAACCTCGATGATGTGGTGAGGGTACTTCGCGAAGTGGGTGGAAGATGCTTCATGGGAGGGCGAGGCAGCCGAAGGTCTAAACTCTCAAGCGGAACCCTGGAATTGATGCGGATTCGACGTGAATTGCCAGAGGGAGCTTCGTCAGATACCCAACGTCTCAATAAAACTATCCGAAAATCGGTGAGACGCGACCTCCGAAGCTACAATGCGAAACTCATCAAAGAGGCCATTGAGCAGAATCGGGGGTCGAAAGTCTTCTGTAAAAGAATGGGTACGTCTAATCTGACGAAGCTGAAAACCTCAGAGGGCAGAACCGTCACTTCAATTCCGGGGATTCTTAAAGAGGTTGAGGGCTTTTACGGCCATCTATACTCCTCGCATGCCCCGAAGCCTCCACCCGATGCGAAGGACCCAAGAGCCACATTGGTGCGCCACTACACTGATGATCTCCCGCTCGTGGACGAAGACGAAATTGGGAGCGCTCTCAAACAACTTCGTAATGGGAAGGCTCCCGGCGAAGACGGAATAACCTCGGAGCTTCTAAAGGCGGGAGGAGCTCCAGTCCTGCAGAAGCTCAAGCACCTATTTAATTCCGTCCTAGCTAATGGGACTACCCCGAAGGCGTGGAGTGAGAGCGTGGTGGCCTTGTTCTTCAAAAAGGGAGACAAGGCCCTATTGAAGAATTATAGGCCTATCGCGCTCCTAAGCCACGTCTACAAGTTGTTCTCGAGAGTGCTCACAAATCGTCTGGCCTCAAGATTTGACGCCTTCCAGCCGCCGGAGCAGGCCGGATTTCGAAAAGGTTTCAGTACCGTAGACCACATCCACACAGTGCGGCAGGTTATACAGAAGTCTCATGAGTATAACCAGCCGCTGTGTCTTGCCTTTGTGGACTACGAGAAGGCCTTCGACTCCATCGAGATCTGGGCTGTTCTGGAATCCTTGCAGCGATGCCAGGTCGATTGGCGTTATGTGCAGGTGTTGAGGAGCCTATACAGCGTGGCATCGATATCTGTTCAAGTCCAAAACCAAAAGACAAGTCCTATACAGTTGCTCAGAGGAGTGAGACAGGGGGATGTCATCTCCCCGAAACTGTTCACGAACGCACTGGAGGACGTCTTCAAAACTCTGGATTGGACTGGGATGGGTATCAATGTCAATGGCAGATACCTCACGCACCTCCGTTTCGCTGACGACATTGTCATAATGGCGGATTCGCTGCAGGATTTACAGGGAATGCTGCATAGTCTTAACGCTGCCTCACGGTCGGTCGGTCTCCGGATGAACTTGGACAAGACAAAAGTCATGTTCAATGAGCTCGTTGTCCCGGGGCCGATCACGATCAATGGAGAAACGCTCGAAGTGGTCCAGGAATATGTCTACCTGGGCCAGGTTCTACAAATGGGTAGGGACAGCTTCGAGCGTGAGATTTCCAGAAGAGTGCAGCTGGGCTGGGCAGCATTCGGGAAGTTGCGTCATATCTTCTCGTCGCCACTACCGCAGTGTCTTAAAACCAGGGTTTTCAATCAGTGCGTCCTACCTGTAATGACATACGGTGCCGAGACGTGGAACATGACAGTCGGGTTGGCTCACCGATTACATGTCGCTCAGCGGGCAATGGAACGTTCGATGCTGGGTATCTCGTTAAGGGACAGAGTCCGGAACGAGATTATCCGGCAGAGAACCAATGTCGTAGACATTGTCTATCGATGTTGCAAGCTGAAGTGGCAGTGGGCCGGTCACGTCTGTCGCAGAACCGACGACCGTTGGAGCAAAGCGGTTCTCGAATGGCGACCGCGTCTCGGTAAACGTAGTGTAGGACGCCCCCCTGCCAGGTGGACTGATGACCTGAAAAAGGTCGCTGGTAGTGGTTGGCTGAGGGCCACGAGTGATCGTGTTTTGTGGCGTTACCTTGGGGAGGCCTACGTCCAGCAGTGGACTGTCATAGGCTGATTGATTGATTGATTGTAAAGCTGAACGAACGTTTCTCGGTGAAGTGCCAGGAGCGAGTCGCTCTTATTATTATTTATATAAACCATAAACAATCATATACAAGATCTTGTATATTATATGTATGTTGTTTAATGCCTTTAATTGCCATTGCCACAACGATTTTGTTACATTTTGAGTGCTATAGAAACATTACGACAAGGATAGTCTTGGTATATCAGAATAGGAAGTAGTAGGTATATTTACGATTTACCTCTAGTTAATGGCTATCTGGTTAAAAGTTAGTTCTTGTTTTTTTTAATGGGCAAAGTTGATTAGATATTTAGTTACTAAATATGTAGATATAATTAATATGTATGTATGTAACATATAGATTAGATACTGTAACTTTAAAACGAAATAGAAGTAGAATGTAAATGAAATAGAGGACCTAAAATATCTTAATGTATGTAAAGGCAATATCTGCATAGCAGTCCAATATTTAAGCAATGAATAGCAATATAAAATATATTCTAAATAGCTATATAATTAGATCAACGAAATTAGTTTTTAGATGTATTTATTCTTCCGTTCTAGTCTAAGACGTAGAGCATATTAACTAGCTACCTTTCTTCCCGTATAGTCGACTAAGATACTAGGGGTAGAATCTATTATTCCATGTCATGGCAATTTGATACAATGGCTATATGTGACCAAGAAGATTTTACGATTCTGTCCACACCTCCGAATATTAAAGTCTTGTATAAATAATGAATTTTTGGTTTTATAGTATCAATAAATATGTAACTATGTATTTAGGGAATGAATCTAGTCATTATGAAGTAGAATCTAGGAAGAAACTATGGTTTTGTAATAAATTACGAAAATAAATATGATTTAGATAAAATGCTGCAATTTTATTTCATGGTTTAGGGGCACAAGTCTACATTAGTACACATTAACATTATAGCACAATCGTGTGAAGTTGGTAGTGGTTAAGCAAAAGTGTCAAATTTTCCCTTTAAATGCCAAATTTGACACTTTTGCTATTCCACGAACAACTTCACAGTGTCACTGAAGTGATTTTAAACTGATATCTTACAAGAAGAATTAGTGGACTTAGACCCCAGTTATATTATGAGCTTTATTTCACAATTTGAACACATAACTTACTATGGGCAGTAAGATATCAACAAGGCAACTTTTACGACTACATCGTGAGGAAACCTACCTGTTGCCTGAACATGTAATAGTAAATGCTTGTAAATGGCGACAAGGCCTACCATTGAGTACTGACTATCTGGTCAACACGTTGGTTCGAGTGGCCATAGGATTACTACCTTCGCAATTGCGTATATCAACACGTGAAAAGAATGCTAACTAGCTGCCGTTCATCCCGGCAGACTAAGGGACTAAGGTACTAGACGATAAATGGATTTATTGGGAAATAAGTTAGCAAAGTGTCACCAATGCTCCATATGGCATTACAGCAAGATTTATGCTAGTTATAATATCTCCTAGGTTTTGTCCACCCCGAAAAGGATTAGATTTAGATTAGATTAGATTTATTTATTACACTGCAACAATGTCACATAAAAGTAAAATACAATTAATACATGTCCAAAGTTACAATGATCGTCATATAAAAAATAAAATGAAAATGTCAAAAATAAAATACTAATATTAATAATGTCACTGATATATGTATAAAAATAATTAATATATAACAAATTTAAAATACGACAAGTACTGTTTCGTCATATACTCTTTTACAGAGTAAAACGCATTTTCCAGCAAGAATTTCTTCAGTCGGTGGCAGAACGTTTCGTCATCCTTAATATTACGAATTTCAGTGGGAAGGTGCTCGTAATACTTGGGCCCCACCACCCTAGTGTTCCTACATGCGAACCTCGTGCGGTGCATTAACTCATTCGGAGCCAACGACACGCCTCGCGTGTCCATGAAAATTCTACTCGCCATGCCTCGCGTGTCCATAAGTTTTCGATTATATCTCGAAAAGTACATGAAAAAATTTAATAAGAATTTGTGTACATGGTATTTACCACACGAATAACCATATATTCACGTGGTTTCTACTTGGAAAGAAGTTATGTTTATACTAAAAACGAGTACCTTGTGGGTTGCCAAGAACACGCTACGCGTGTCTACTTTGAGTATGCGACCAGAGGTTCTAAAAGTTTGTTTAACTTTCCATCAAACTTACTACGTTTGCTTGTTTATTATAATATTAGTACTTACACAATAATATGTTTCTGAGTGATTTTAGTCGGTAGATGAGTAAATAATTTATATAAGTACTATACAAATAAAAAAAAATATTATAAATTTAATAATATATAATAAAGTTTGAGAATCACATCATATTTAATTTACCTATTTACATAAATATCCATATTCCGCCATAATTCCTGGTTTAAAATCACTATACTGTTGCCACAACCTTATCTCTTTCGTTGCACAAACAGAACTAAGGAAATAAACCACCACAATGTATTATTAACGTATTTAGAAACATTAAACTTCGCGCAGGGCCAGTGGACACGCGTGGCGTGTTCATTTTTTCTTAGTCGCAGAGCCGCGGACACGCCTCGCGTGTTCATGACCGTTTGTATGGCGGCTCCGCTAGTAAGACGCTGAAAAATGGCGCGGCGTCGAATGAGTGGACGTGAATGTGTATGTATGTACAACTATGACTACTTATCGTGATGTCAATAGTAAGTAGGTACAAGTAAATAAAAACAATTTTATAACTTTGGTGCATTTAATTTCAAATTAAAAGTTACAAATCAATGGTGGGATTTTAGAACGAATTAAAAATTAAACAAAACTAAAATAATCTCATTTCTCACATATTAACAAAAGCCTGCAAGTTCGGGATTTACTTTTATCTAACCATCTGCCGTACTATTCTCGTAATAGATTAATACTTTTTTTGGCTAAAGAGCTCTGTTTACCCCTTTGAATAAAACGGGTGTGATGTCTAAGTAAATTTAGAAGCTAATGTTAAAATTATGTTATTTCTATTTAATATCAAAAATATTAATTCATTGCTATTCATTTCATATTAAGAAGCAATGTTAGTTGCTTTTTTGCATTTTTAAGAGCGACTAAGGGACTAGGTGCGAATGGATTCTATTGGGCGATGGGCTAGTTAATAATTGTTATCAATGTTATCAATGTTGCATAAAACATCACTATCCCAGTATTCTGAAGTGACCTAGGAAATCGTCTCCCTAAGATTCTATCCATTTCGAAAGGGATTAAAGGACTTGAATATATATATTGATGTATATTCACTTTTTCGTCTTTAACAACGGTCAAAATGTAACGAAATGGTCTTCTGAACCTTGAATTCTGTTCACCCCAAGGTTATTTCATACACGAACAGGTTAAAATATCCTAAAATACAATTTTTATTATTAATCTAGCAATTTAGTCGTTATACAGCCAAAATTGTTTCACAAACGCTTAAGTTTCGTCCACTATAACGTTAAAATAAAGTGTAAGTAGTAAAATATGGATTCCCATTTTAAACAAAAATTGTGGTAACCCTATCCATAGGTGACTAGATTACAATACAATACCTATTCAAATAGTAAGTGAAATGTGCTTAAACCACAACCATGTGTATAGACAATTAAGTCCAATCGAAATAACACTAAAAAATCATATAAGTTTAGTATTGAAACGAACATAAAATGTACGGAATTACTCATCAAAAATACTGAAAAGTACACCAAAACAATACAGTCGCAAACCTAATCTTTGTTATGGGTTAGTATATATTTTTGAAACACATAAAAATTTTTACATTTTATTATTTTACAATAAATAACTGCTAATTCTGTAGGGTGTCCATTTTACATTAAATAATAGGAATGTTTAAAATTCATGTTGTGCTTGTTCAAATATAACAATGAATTCTACATAGTGGAAACAGGAATGCATCAGGTTCTGTCTTGTAGTCTGGTATGTTAAATAATGGTAACTAGCTGCCTTTGTTCACAGTACCAGAATTATTTTGAGTGATGGGCTAGCAACTTTACAATATCAATGCCATCACAAGTGTCTCAACACTTCTTTCTATCCACCCGAAAGGGATTAAAGATTATTATGAATATAAATCAACATATAAAAGCTACGCCATGTATATTGATAGTACATGCTAGTTTTAACGTATTTGTGCTATAAGATCTACTTACATACAAAAACTGTTGTGATATGTACATTTTCATTCTAAACATATCATAATAATAATAAATATTTAGGACACTATTATACTAAACCTCATACTATTTCGATTGGACCAAATCGACATCAAAAATATGCATGTTTCTATATAATAAGGCCTTAAGGTACTAAAGATTAAATAATGAAATTAAAAGGAATGCTTAAATTATAACTAAATGAAGGTAAACGATCAAATATGTTTAACATACATTTTGGATTAGTATTTTACATTATTGTGACATTAATACAATTCAACGTAATCTGTGATCATTTATATTGAACATGAATTTGACACCATTATTTTATTTTATTTGGATTACACATAAAATTACTATTAAAAACAATGTCCTAAACATTTTTGGTCGTTTACCATGTCTTTAACAAAAATATTCATTCAAACTCAATACATTCTACTTCACATCAGTCAATTTAAGAGTATTTTCACAATCAGCCTTAAGCTTTATTTAATTATTAGCTTCCTTTTATAGATTAATAAGGCTAGTAATTTGAACATATGTAAAAATATATTTACGCTAACAAGTGACCTAGGAGATACTAAACCTTCACGGTTCTGTTCACCCCGATAGGGAATAACGGACGTGAATGTACATGTATGTATGTATTTAAAACTGTATCAATAATAAAGTTATCATGATATGAATACACAAAAGCGTAAGAAATTTTATCTCTTTTTGGTAATAGTCAGTGAATATTGAGATCACATCACGTAGAGTGACTATTCAGGACCTCTGTCTATTTTAAATTTTATATTATGATATGAATCGTTAAATTACATAAATGAAGCTTATCATACACACAAGACTTAAAGCGTATGTATGTTATGTTTTTTTCAATGAAGCATCTTAGAGTATTTTTGTATGGTAGTGAATCAATTCCTTTTAAAATGTACATGTCAATTTTCAATTAGTATAAAAATATGTAGGTTATTATAAGCAATAGCATACAGTTCATTAATACCTACCATTTAATAAATTCTCTCTCATTAAAACCAGACTATTCCGAAATTCAATTTTAAGCACAAATATAGCTTTGTCCACAATTTCACAAAACCATAGCTAACCTACATTAGTACTAACTCAATACTTTGAAGCAGAAATTTCAATAATATTCACGGAATGTCTATATAAAGCTCATTAAGTCGTTAACTAACTTCAAATCAATCAGCCTATATCAGTCCACTGCTGGACATAGGCCTTCTCAAGGGTATAAAACACGATCACTCGTGGCCCTCAGCCAACCACTACGAGCGACCTTCAGGGGACCAAGTCTATTAATGCTTTTTGTACAATCGTATTTCAATAGCACTTGAGTAACTGCGTGAAGTTTTTAGTTGATTACAAAAGTGTAAAACTTAGCCTTAAAAAGTGCGAAATATGTCACTTTTGCTCTTTATATATAACAGACAGAATATATAGTATTAATTACTAATATAAAATGGAATGCTATTCATGTCAAAGAAAGTGTAATTAATTTTTGACTACATTGAATTTTTTCCTTATTCTCTTTTTTAAATTTAAAAAGCGACATCTTTCAAGTTATATTGAACTATGAGTATGCTAAAACTCATTAGTAAATTTGGTCCTCATCGGTCAATCTGACAGAGGGCGTCCTACAAGTTTTAATAATAAAAGTCAATAATAGTCAAATACAATTGGCAAGTTAGGCAACTAGATTTAATAGCCTTTAATTAATAGTCAGTGTCGAATATAACAAATTTATGTTGAACGTTTTAATTAGATTGAATTATTCATTGAATTAAATTAAACTAACCTATAATTTCCTTGTCTATACAAGCTACTTGCGTTTAAGGTTCATTTCATATTTAGAATCCTTTTTCATACATTTAAGTGTAGTATAATCTCTTAACTATTTGGTCATCATATAATATATAATAGAAATAATTATATATTATTAATTACTATTACAAAATGGAATGTTATTCATGTCAAAGAAAGTGTAGTTCATTTCTGACTACATTAAAAATAACCTAATACTCATTTTCAAATTCAAAAAGCGACATCTATTTAAATCGTGGTTAACTTTTATGTTTTTATAGACGACAATCATTTGCAAATGATACCAGTATCATTAAGCTAAACATATTAGTTTTAAAAAGCATTAATTAATCGACGCTGAAACAAAATAAATTTCCACAACAAATATTAATACTCACAAATACTTGTAGTATGAGTAAATACAAAATCATGTCTCATATACTACCCACGTAAAATACCCTTTATCTATTTTTAACAGTACCTGCTGCCAAATATATAATACTTAAAATAAAACGTATATTTCACTACTACAAGACACACGAAGATATCATACAAGTTATATCTAAGCACAAATTTTTACACTAAGTTTTAGTACAAACATAATTCAATATAACTTCAGTAACAATATAAATTTGTTAGTGGATGAACAAAAGTATGAAATATCACCATTTATGACAGTCAGTGCCTATATACGGCGATACGGTTCACTACCTATCACGTTGGGTGCTGTCTATCTAGTGATACGCGGGCTTCGAATGACCCATACCTAACATGCCTTCGAAATTTCGGAGATGGGCATTCAAGCCTCTGACTACCCCGCCATAATAAAAAAGGGAGTGTGTATACACAAGTCGTGAAGCGAATGTTTTTTTTTTGTTATGACAGCAAAACTGTCAAATTGACACTTGTGCTATTCCACAACATTTACACTGTTACTGAATCGACATTGAACTAGTATTTTGCAAAAAACATTAGTGTACTCAACGAGTATTAGTTTATGTTATCAATTAGTAGTATGTCTTATAGTAGTGTAATAAACTATTTTAATATTACTAGGCCACGGAATTGTTCAAAATAAAGGCGATCACACACTGGGGCCTAGGAGTCAATCCTGACGTTTCTTGACCAGGAAACAGCGTATGTTGAAGTGTTTGCACATTTGGCGAACCTGTGAATGATAGGAAGAACATAAGTACTTCTAACGTCACCCTTTTTCAATATAGCGTCTATCTGACTGTCATATGTCTTATTGGGCCGGCCCCTACGTAATCGATCTTCCACTTCACTCAAAAATATTCCTTTAGTCAATTTACTATTATTCATCTGCATAACATGTATGTATAATAACTATATACTGTCTTATAAGTCTAAGATAAGAACCTTAATATTTAATTCTATCTTAAAAACTGTATCAAAATGCATGCATTCTTTACATATATTCAGGCCTCTACATCCCCAACGCGATAGGCAGAGACTATCGACAAATCTCTCTTGCTTCACTCACACCCATTAACCATCACACATTGCACAATTTTCATCTTTGTATAAATAACGATAATGATATCAACGTTGTTGGTATTGAATATATTACTACAGTATTACTAAGTTTCACTAATATTTATTAAGTATTGTGTTCCTTAGTAATCATCCTGTGCCAGTCTGGGCACTAAAAGATTGCTAAGTAACCGTCACTCTTTCTGGCATGTCATTGACGGTGACTAAGGGACTAGGGGTCAATGTAATCTATTGAACAATGAGCTAGCAACTCGTCGCTAAATATTAAATCTTATAACAACACCATATAAACCGCCAAATTAAAGCTAAAAGTTACCAAAGAGATATTTATGTTACATCTCTGTCTTGTGCTAGGTGGGACGTAAAAAGAATGTTAACTAGCTGCCATTCTTCCCGGCATGTCGTAGGGGGTGACTAAGGGACTGAGGAAAAATAGACTTTATTGAGCTATGGCCTAGCATCCTGTCATCAAAGTTCCATTATGACATTGCTGCCCCAATATTTATGCTATAATGTGACCTAGGAAATATTATATCTCCAAGGTTCAGTCCACCCCGAAAGGGATTAAAGGACGTCAATGTATATGTATGTACAACTCAGAGAGTTTCAAACTGACAGTAATGAAAGTACATCTAAAGAATGAACGAAACGACCTCCTCCAACTCACCACACAAGTGCCGTAGTGCACGTGAGCTAGCACGACAAGCGCCGTGCACGCCCTTAGCGCGACCACCTCGCTCCGAGGAGCTAGAAGACCAGCCAGCAGGCCGCTCAGCACCACTGTGGTTAACGGGGAATAGGCCTCGCAGCGTTCACCACTCATCTGGGATACTATTAGGCGGCACTGGAAAGTATGGATAAGTAATTATCATATAATTAGTCATCAAGGTCTCCATGATTTAACCAATGAGATTTTATAGGGGTTGTCTGTTATTGGTCAATGTGACTTCTTTTCTCATTTACTCACGTCTCATTGGTCAGTTTGACCTCTGATTATCATGACGTCACTATTTACTTAACGCGAATAGACTATAAGTGAATACTAATAATAATCTTTATTAAACAAAAATAAGCATACATAAACTCAACCTTACTGCCATCACTAGGTTACCATGGCAACCTGTATCGATGGCAACAAGCACCAATCTCGGTTACATATTATATTTATGCTTAATTAACAAAACCAGAGACCAAATAATAAAAAACTGACTTAATTAAATAATAATACTAGCTTGTAATAGAGAAATGAATGAAAATGTCGTAGCAAAAAAAATAAGAATCAATACCGGTACTCTTATACACCTCCGCATACACACTCAGCGGTTATAGGTACTTCTAACGTCACCCTTTTAGTGAAATGAAATGCTTTTTTATTCAACATAAGGTTCATAAAATCACTTATTAAAAGTAAAAAAAAAACATTTTCACGTGAAAAATTGTCCTTAAAATTAGATAATCTTAAATAAATCTAATTAAACTATTCACGTTTCGTAAAAAAAAAACCTGCAGAGAAGAAATGCCAAGAATTCAATAATAATCCATCAGAATGTGAGCCCAACTAGCAATCAAACAAATCGGTGGGAATAAAGTATAAATCAATCAATCAGCCTATGGCAGTCCACTGCTGGACGTAGGCCTCCCCAAGGGTACAAAACACGATCACTCGTGGTCCTCAGCCAACCACTACCAGCGACCTTTACATGCTCTTGTGTTATCTCCTAGTATCAAGTATATATATTATGTACCCAAGACTCTGACCACCCCTTTAACAAAAAAACAAACAAACGCATTCACAATCATTAACCCTTGAGGGGTAGTCAGAGGTTCAGGTTTCCATCTCCGCAATTACGAAGGTAGTAATTATATGGACACCTCGAACCCACGTGTTGACCAGATAGGTAGTACTCAATGTGACAGGTGGTAAGCCATGTCGCCATATACAAGCACTAACTATTACCTGTTCGACGAATAATCCGATGCATTTCGTAAATGTGTTTCTATTACGAAAATGTACATGGAAATTCATTAAAATTCATTTCCATTGGTACATGCTCAAGCGGGATTTGAACCCTGTACCCCTTGATACAGAGCCAAGCCCCAAACAACTGAGCTATGTCGAATTTTTTAAAAAAATATGTAAAAAAATAAAAATAAATTATGTACATACATGAAAAACACATATTCGAACCTAGGACCTTTCTCATAAGAAGTCAGAGGTCTTACCCACTGGGCTACAGCGTTAACAAGCAACTCTTAACACATATACTCACGGCAACATTACTGAACAGAGTTCCTATGAGTAGAAACACCATCCGGGGGTCCTTTTCAATGATGGTAGTCGGAGATTTGACTACCCACAAAGTAGTGATCAGGAAGATAGCTAAAAGTGACCATAGGGGTCTCACTGCTTCTGTGAAGGACCTCATCTTGCCTGTACGTAGCTTGTAGGACCTGAAAAAGTATGTATGAGTGTGTATGAGGTGTATGTATGTATGAAGCTAAAGTCTTAAGGCAAAAGGCGATTCTTGATCTTAGCTTATATGTGTATATTAATTTACGTCATTTAATCAATTCCCTTGCTAAAATAATAATATTTGGACATTATTACACCAATTGAACTAGCCCCTTGTTAAGTACATTTAAGACTTGTGTTAAGGGTACTCGACAACGTAAATTTAAGAAACATACTTATTATACATAGATAAATACATTATATAGCATATATAATCAACGACCAGACTGGAAAGCAGAAGAAAAGCGTAGTTCTTAACTCTGCCTCCACCGGGAATCGAACCCGGGACCTCACGATTAGCGTTCAGGTGGTTATCCAATCGTGCCACGGAGGTCGTCGTTTCGTCGTCGAGTGTGTATGTGGAGGTGTATGTATACCAAAATAATGCATTTTATTCATTTTGGACATCATGTTTCATATAGACAAATATAGCTTAAGACCTACACAATAGATTTTTAAAAAGATAAAGTGAAAAGGGCAAGTTTATTTTTCTAAGCAACCGGGTTCGATTCCCGTACTGGGTACAGTTGTTTTTTCAAAGAAAGTATGAATGTAGATTTTCTTTTTATCAAAATCGGTGACATGGTTCCTAAGAACAAATTTTCGTATCTCTTATAGTTTCACACTTTCCCATACTTACCGTTTTGAATGCGCCACCTGTATATGAAGCGAAAGTGGTAAGGCAAAAGGCGATTCTTGATCTCAGCTTATCATGTAAGGAAACGGTCGTGATGTGTATGTATGTATGTTTTTAGGGTATTTAATCCCTTTTGAGGTGGATAGAACCACGAACACATATAGTCTTTATAGTCACTTTTAGAATAGTAACAAGGTTATTATTTTACTAATTAATATAAGTTAATATAAGTCTATTTAATATATTATATTGACTAGTACCCTTATCACAAGTCTTAAATGCACTAAGCAAGGGGCTAGTTCAATTATTAAGTGAATATTATTATTATTGACTAGATAATACATACGTACATATATATTCACGTCTTTTATTCCCTTTCGGGGTGGACAGAACCTGAGAAAAAAATATCCCCTAGGTTACTTTTAGCTAAAATCACCCATTAGCCACTTAATAGACTTGATATTAAATGCCTATTGACTATTAGACTATTAACCAATTGACTATTAGCACTACTTACATGTACACATTATAAACGGAGACCGTCAGCGTCGATATGAGGCCCACCGACCAAATGACTATTTCGAACACATTGGCCACTGTATACTCTTTATAGGCATAAGTCTTGAAGTAATCAGGTCCCTTGACGCCGGTCCAGAAAAACACTATCATTGAGGTCTGAAATCAAAAAATTTTAATAATATTAAGGACACTATTACACGTCTATTATTATCCGTGATCTCTGCCTACCCCTCTACAGGGAATCAGGCATGATGTGTATCTATGTACTATTACACCAATTGAACTAGCCCGATAATTCCACGTAACTCAGTTGTCTGGGCCTTGACTCTGTATCAATGGGTACAGGGTTCAAATCCCGCTTGAGTATGTACCAATGGAAATGAAGTTTAATGGATTTATATGTACCTTTTCGTAATAAAAATACTTTTACGAAATGCATACAATACGAGTATTACGATGAGGGAAAATATCGTGAGGGAACCTACCTGTTCGTCAAACAGATAATAGTTAGTGCTTGTAAATGGCGACATGGCTGACCACCTGTCACATTGGATACTAAAACACCATCACATCATCACTCGATGATGGGCACTCAACCTCTGACTACCCCGCGAGGGTTTTACGGTCGTGATTATGCAGATTGCCTGAGTATGCACATAGACAAAAACAAACAAAGACAAACACGTTCACGACCAATAACCCTTGCGGGGTAGCCAGAGGTTCAGGTTTCCATCTCCGCAATTGCGAAGGTAGTAATTCTATGGACAACTCGAACCCACGTGTTGACCAGATAGTCAGTACTCAATGTACCATTCACAGTCACTAACTATCACCTGTTCGGGGAACGTAGGTTCCCTCACAATTTTTTCCTACACAGTGATATTCGATGCATTTCGTAAATGTGTTTTTATTACGAAAATGTACATAGACATTCATTATACTTCATGTATTTGAGTATGGACATATATAACTAGTATATATGCATGTATATTAAGACCGATACTGAGTTGAGTCGCTAACGGTGAGGGAAAACATCGTGAGGAAACCTGCCTATCCCGCAGGATAGGTAATAGTCAGTGCCTATATAGGGCGATACGGTTCACTACCTATCACGTTGGGTGCTGTCTATCTAGTGATACGCGGGCTTCGAATGACCCATACCTAACATGCTTTCGAAATGGGCATTCAAGCCTCTGACTACCCCGCCATAATAAAAAAGCGAGTCAAAAGTGTATACACAAGTCGTGTCGCTGCTTTAAAACTAAACTGAAGAAACTCAAAAAACACTATTTTGCAAAAAACGTTGTTTTATAATATAGTTGACATATTTTTGACATTAAATTGCATATAGTTTAAAAATTATTATATGTAAATACATTTTTTATTAACTTAATATGTTTTATGTACTTATTATTTAAACTTTTTGAGATAAAATGTTTTTCGAGTTTCTTCAGTTTAGTTTTAAAGCAGCGATGTATGTATGTATAATACTGAGTTGACAGTGGACACTCGACCTCTGTCTACCCCGAAAGGCTTTCACGTCATCCGCATATCTACTCACCCACATACTGATGTCATACCCCCAGGGGAGGTACAGAACCCCAGTGTTATACTTCTCCCAGTGGCTCACGTAGAAGTTGAACAAGATACTCCACATCATGTAGTATACCCTGAAAAGATTTAGAGGCTTTATTTAGCTTTAGTTTATCTAGTTATTTTTGAACACTCTCTGAAAGATTTATACTCATTTTATTAACTATGTGAGACCGGGTCATATCACGATAAATTAATAAAGATATCTGATTACCTTTATTTTGCCCGACGTTTCGACCCAGTTGCATAGGCCGTGGTCGCGGGAAGACTTCGTGATATGACACAGTCTCACATAGTTATAAAAATAAATGATTTAATTTACTTTTAGTCCCTTAGTCGCTTCATACGACAAAGAAGAATGGCAGCTAGTTAGCATTCTTTTTACGTCCCAGACTAGCACGGGACAGTTACTACTACTAGAAAATAGTACCTATAATCCGCTTTGTTTGAAGGTTCAGGCAAAAAAGGGTACATATAACAGTCAGATAGACGCTATATTGAAAAAAGGTGACGTTAGGAGTACCTATAACCGAGAGTGTATGAGAGGATGTATGAGTGTCAATGAAGCGAAAGTGGTCTGTCAGGACCGGGACAAATGGGGATCCGTGATCTCTACCTACCCCTCTACAGGGAATCAGGTATTAATCATAAACATATTACTTAGTAATTTTGCATAATAATATGCTAAAAAGTGAACTAGGAAATATTGTTTATCCAAGGTTCTGTCTACCCCGAAAGCGATTATACGACGTAAATGTTTCGTAATAGCGCTACTATGTCTCGGGTATGTCTCGGGATAGGTAATAGCTACTATATACGGTTCACGACCTAACACGTTGGGTGCTGTCTGTTTAGTGAAACGCGGGCTTTGAGTGACCCATACTTAACATGCCTTTGAAATCAACTCAAAGCTCTCAAGCCTCTGATTACCCCGTCACAATAAAAAGGGTGTGTGTATACACAAGTCGTGAAGCCTATGTAAATGTATAATATAGTAACGGTAGAAGGTATGACATATATCTATAACACCTGGGGCTTTAGTCCACTAATACTTTTTGCAAAATATCAGTTTAATATCAGAACAGTAATAGTGTGAAGTTGGTAGTGGATTAGCAAAAGTGACAAAATTCATAATTTTTTAGCTAATTTTGACACTTGCCGATTACAGTGGACATCCACTACCAAATTTACACTATTACTGATCTGACATTGAACTGTGTTTGAGCTAAAACACATTAATGGACTAAGGCCACTATAACATATATCATACCCTCATGGTTCTAGCATAAGATCAACGCAGTGATTGTACTTCAATCATTGTATATACGCTGAGCTGGGACCATTTCACTGGGCAATGACATGCACATGTAGGATTTAATAACGTATAACCTTCTTTTCTCGTTTTTTCTTTTTTTAATTTCCTGTCTGTGTACGTCAATATGTTTCTATGAATAAAAGTTTCCTGATGAGCGGTTTTAGGCTGCGTGCGATGGATATGGGTGTTATCCACTTGTTGTTAGCAGCGCCTACTTCTGAGGCGGCTAAATATGTGTATAGTTTTAAGTATAAGTAGTAGCTTTAAGTATAAGTTAGTTCAATAGATGTGTAATTTGTTATGTTTTAGGGTACGATGGAACCGACATTGTCATAGTTTGTGCAAAGGTTCCAAAATAAAATAAAGATTTAAATAAAAAAAAAAAAGAATAAGTTAATAATAATAATAATATTCGGACATTATTACACCAATTGAACTAGCCACTTGGTAAGTACATTCAAGACTTGTGTTAAGGGTACTAGTCAACGTATATTTAAGAAATGTATACTTATTATACATAGATAAATACATATATAGCATATATAAACAACAACCAGACTGGAAAGCAGTAGAAAAGCGTTGTTCTCAACTATGCCTCCACCGGGAATCGAACCCGGGACCCCACGATTCGCGCCACGGAGGTCGTCAAAAATATAATATTATTATTATCCTACCTGAGTGGAGTAGCAGAGAACTCTCCCCGGCCAAAGATGGAGAAGAGGCACGCTGGTATGAAGAAAGCGGAGTAGGAGTCCAGCCCATGGTCAAACAGCTCGCCCAGGGGACCAGAGGTCTGAGTCTTGCGGGCCTGCTTACCGTCTATGCCGTCTGGGGATTGATAGAGCATGGTGTTAGGATATACATACATATACATCACGCCTGATTCCTTGTAGGCAGAGATCACGGATTCCCATTTGTACCGCTCCTGACAGACCACTTTCGCTTCATTGACATTGATTTATTGGAAGAAATATAATACTAGCCTCTTGCTAAGTTCATTAAAGACTTATTCATGGTTTTAATACTACGATGAGGGAAAACATCGTGAGAAAACCTTTCTCAAACAGGTAATAGTTAGTGCTTGTAAATGGCGACATGGCTGACCACCTGTCACATTGAGTACTGACTATCTGGTCAACACGTGAGTTCGAGGTGGCCATAGAATTACTACCTTCGCAGTCGCAGAGATGGGAACCTGAACCTCTGACTACCCTGCAAGGGTCAATGGTCATGAACGCGTTTGTCTTTTTAAAATATTATTCTCTTACCCAACGTATACGCCCAAAACAGAAACACCGACATGACAATCCACATACAATTGGGTATCGGGTTCACATTCCCATTAACTATTTCCGTTCCGTTCAACTTGGGATGGTACGAAGACGCCGTATAATCATAGTCGTAGTATGTTAAGAAGAGAAAGTTGGCTACGGTCAGCAGAAAACCAGCAAAGGTTAGGACGTTTGGAGCGACCCATGGTGGTATGTACTGGAATAGAAAGGTATATTATATATGGAATAATTATTATCACTTAAGCTGTATAGGAAAGATATAGATATATTCTTCAACTTCTGTATAATCAGGGACTATCAATGGCTATCTTGAATGATCCTGTCAAATCTCTCTTGCTTCACTCACACCCATTAACCTTCTCATACATGCTCTTTTATTCTTCACACTACATACAGAAAAGAGTGTCCCAAAATTATTTTTGTGTTTCTTGTTTTATCTATTTTAAATTCATTTATTTATATTTAAGATAACAATTTACATTATAAAATTTCCCGTGGAGGCAGAGTTAAGAATTATACTTTTCCTTTGCTTTCTGGTCTGGTTATTGATTATATATAAATTTGATACTATTTATGCATCTTTGTATAACAAGTATATATTTCTTAAATATACATTAACTAGTACCCTTAACACAAGTAGGGAATAGTTCAATTGGTGTTATAGTTTCCTAATTAATATTATTAATTAACTTGTTTATAAGAAATTGTCTACTGTAATAAAATAAATGCTAGATTTGAATTAGTTATACTCACCTCAACAAGTTTATTCCAGAATGGATGCATCACATATTTACTGAGAGGACTACTGTCTATTGCCATGTACTGAAAAAATAATAATAGCTATTAAGTACAGAAGCAGTTTAAGTTTTATTTTATTATATATAATATGTATATATGATTAAATACTACACACTATATGATTAAATATAATATTATATTAAATCATATAGTGTATGTAAGTTGTAAGTAAAAAAGTAAGTAGTATGAAGAACAGAAGAGCATCGTGACAATCGTGGATCAGAGACGGATCTTCATTTTCCACACTTTACAGGGAAGGGCATTACAGTTAAATCAGTGTTTTGAACAAATCTCCAACATGGGAAATGGAAACTGCATGAAATTTTACATTTGTGATTATTTTGAAGTAGAACACTATCCAAACAAAACAAAAATTTGTCTAGTTTTTGTATAAATACACATGCGTTAGTGTTCTACAATTGTGACGGCATGTATGAAAAGGTTAATGGGTGAAAGTGAAGTAAGGGACATATTTCAGGATCCCCAAGGTGGTGATCAATTGTCTCTACCTATTTAATAAGGGAAGTAGTGGCATGATATTTAGTTCTGCAGTTGCAGCATATAAAACACAAGACTCTGGGATCATTGAAGTAAGTAGCAAAGGAAAATAATATATATATAGAAAAACTAAACAGTTATTTAAAGTATATTGCTATAAAACTCTGCATGGAAATAGTTTATTTACATTCATATATTTAACCAGATAATCATCACCTAATATAATAAACATGTTGACTTATAAACAAATTAATCTCAACCTTGAATTTAAAAAGTGATTTAGGATGCATATGTATTAACTTGAGGATATGATGACAATAAGAATTATTGTTCATTGTTCTCTGTAAGAATCAATGACACTTGCAAAAAGTGTTCAATTTATTTTTAGTACTGTACTTTAAACGTTTGTGTTTGCAAAGGGCAAAATGGAAGAGTTCAATGGTTTGTTTATGGAAATGTGTATTGATATAGATGGAAGAAGGATTTTATAAAGAATTCATAGAACAGAGTGGAAGATAGGAATGGGTAGGACATATTGAGAGAGACATATTATTTAAGTAGATGTGTATAGCATAAAAAACAATAATGTTACGATTTAAGTAAGGTGAGGGAGATTGGTATGGCTTAAAAGGTTGCAAATGTTCATTTCGGACTATCCAGTGGAATGTGAATATATCACTTTACCTTTAGTCACTTTTTACAAGATGCTCAGTGGTATGGGAGCAGATTTAGTTTACTCTAAGTCTCAGCAAACGAGAAAGACTAAGAAGAATATAAAAAAAACAACCAATATAATCTTGTATTTTAAAATCTTGTACATAAAATAGATAAAAATTGTTCTGTAAATGAACAATTGTTTGGACTAGTTAAACAAATGATAGTTTTAAGAAACAGGCTTCAAAGATAAGATAACCTAAAAGCTACGAATAAAATACGTTTATTTGATACGTATTTATTAAAATTTTAGCGCATTGATGATTAATTAATCAATCTCACCTTATAATTATCAAATCCTTGTAGATGGTTTTGAGTCAAGTATTTATAATTAATCATTTTGTATCACAGGTTTTGGATATGCTAACAAATCACTAGATATACTTTTAAGAATTTAAGCTAAGTGCATGCTTTATCTAACAAATAAGGAACTAAACGGAAAGAAATCTTCAACAATTAGAAATATTGTGTTTTGTCTTCCTTTTTCGTAATTACCGACCAAATCAACATCAATCAATCAACTAAATTTAAAAAGGGATGGGCAAAGGAAAACAAAATGACGAATAATATTTGACAATTCTAGGCGTGAGCATTGCGTGGGGTATCGACTGACAGATAAAAATATTGTGTAGATGAATAAATATTTTCTGGCTCTGGATATACTCGTAATAGCGATAAGTTACGCATTTAGTGAACAACCACTAACGTATTTGCAGATTGAACTTACCGCATTGAGACACAATCACTCAAACATAAGTTGAGGATATCGTTCATGTTGAGAGTGTAGAATTGACACCGAAAATTCCCTCAATTCTTTGGTCATGTAAAATTATTTCTTCACATTGAATTTGTTCAATATAGTGTATATGGAAGAAAAATGGACGAGTTTCACGAGTTTGATATACTATTTAATTTGTATATAACATAGTCTAAACTCAGGTAATCAAAAATGAGCAAATATACGAATTGATCTAGAATCAAACGATCCATCGATTATTCGATAATAATACTTGAATATAAAATTATATTTGATAAGGTGTCATCTTTTACCTTATTTAGTTTGTTTCCAATCTTCCATCCTCTATCGATAAGATAAGTGTCATTTTATCCTAAAATATTTTATTCAAGATTCTATGACGTATTAATATTATTCATACAACGAATAAGCATTTGTTTCCTGTAAATTTAAGTATGTACGTATGTAATATTGTGACTCAATTTTAATATGGATTTTCAAGCGATGACTTTTACATACTTTTCTTTAGTTTAAGATAAGATCACGGATTTCAATTTTCTTTGCATCTTACGCAATCTCTTTTATTTTACTGATACACACGTCAACATTTGAATATAATACCATTTCTGTTTAATTCAGATATGTTTCTAGTGGTGACTTACCAGATCTCATTCAATCGATGCCGGCAGTTATCTTCCCTTTCCTAATTTCATATACTTACCCTTGCCTGATTAAACATAATTGATAAGCTTTGATTTGAACACATTTCTGCAATATTGTTTTTTTTATTTGGGACGCCAACAGACATACAAAAACACATTACAAAAGATACTTATGCATACAAGCTTATTTTAGAGTATATGCCCATTTAAAGGCGAACATAGCCTGCATAAATTTAGTATGTTACTTAATAAATATGTTAACGCCTTACACAACAGTATTAGCAAAAAGTACATTACCGTGCTTTGCTCAGGAGATATTATAATATACAATAGTAAAAAATAAGACTTCTAATCTATCCCATGGGATAGGCCTATAGTCAGTGCCTATATACGGCGATACGCTTCACTACATATCACGTTGGGTGCTGTCTATCTAGTGGTACTCGGGCTTCGAATGACTCATACCTAACATGCCTTCGAAATTTGGGAGATGGGCATTCAAGCCTCTGACTACCCCGCCATAATAAAAAAAGGGAGTGGTTATACACAAGTCGTGAAGCGTATGTATGTAAGACTTCTAATGCAACATATACATATACATTGTATGTAATCAACACCACTATTATCTTTCAGGGAGTAAGTTTTAGTAACTTACTTTTAATTGACTTGTACATTATGTATGAAAAAAAGTTTATGTTAGAATCTATAACCACCGAATATGTATGCACCGAACACCTCTCTTGTTATGGATGTCAAAGAAGCGAAAGTGGTTAGTTATGATAGAGAAAAACAGTGATCCGTGATCTCTTCGGCCAATAACCCTTGCGGGGTATTCAGAGGTTCAGATTTCCATCTCCGTAATTGCGAAGTTAGTAATTCTATGGCCACCTCGGACCCACGTGATGACCAGATCAGTACTCAATGTGACAGGTTGTAAGCCTATGTCGCCTTTTACAAGCACTAACGATTACTTGTTCGGGGAACAGGTAGGTTTCCTCACGATGTTTTCCTTCACCGTATAATTCGATGCATTTGAGTTTTTATTAATACGTAATTTCATTAAATAATAATGACACCCTATCACCCTGTTAATTCCAGTGACCCCTAGTCTCTTAGTGGTTTCTAAAGACATGCTGGGAAGAATGGCAGCTAGTTCGCGTTCTTATTACGTCCCAGCCTTATCTAGACTACTATCTGCCATCTAGTTTTTAAGTTACTGAATCTTACATTATAGAGATACTGCTGCAATAAAAGGAAATACCCAAAAATGACGTCGTTATACATGACTAATAGGTAACCTTACAAAAAATCTCAATATTTGGGGAAAACTAAAAATATCCTGTGCAAGTCTGCCGGACTGGATTCTAATCGACTTTATTATAACCAAATAAAACTTTTTATCCAAATTCTCGAACATATATATTCCCATCCTTTTATTCATTTCAAGGTGGATAAAACTTTGGAAATGTAATATCTTCTAGTTTACTTTTTAGCATAATTAGTGGGATTGTGATGTCATATGTAATATTAGTGACAGGTTGCTAGATATCGCCTAGTAAATTTCATTTACCATTTGTCTCTTAATCATCTCCTAGTTATTCTGGTAAGAATAGCAGCTAGTTAATATTCTTTTATGTTCCACACTAGCACAGGAGAAAATAAAATTCCGTAATACTTAAAAAATACATTACATAGGGGCCGGCCCAATAAGGCATATGACTATTAGATAGACGCCATATTGAAAAAGGGTGACGTTAGAAGTACCTATAACCGCCGAGTGTTTGTGAGGAGTATGAGTCTCAATAAAGCGAAAGTGGTCTGTTAAGATCGGGACAAATGGGAATTATTTTCCCTACCTCTCTTCAGGGAATCAGACGTAATGTGTATGTATGTATACTTAAAAAAACTTCTGAATAACCGATCTTTCCTTTTAGCCAGTTGTTGAAATAGATTTTAATGGTTATGCTGACCAGCTCAATCCAGATTTAGACTTACTGGAATAAGTGCTAGGAGTCAATAACTCCCTAAGCTAGTCTAGGTCGTAAAAAGAATGCTAACTAGCTGCCGTTCTTCCCGGCATGTTGACATGGCAATCCCAATATTTATGCTTAATAGTGACTTTGGGGATAAATTAATATATATATATATATATATATATATATATATATATATTATAATTGACGACCTCCGTGGCGCGATCGGTTAGCCCCCGGAACGCTAATCATGAGGTCCTAGGTTCGATTCCCGGTGGAGGCAGAGTTAAGAACTACGCTTTTCTACTGCTTTCCATTCTGGTCGTTGATTATATATGCTATATATGTATTTATCTATGTGTAATATGTATATTTTTCTTAAATATACGTTGAATAGTACCCTTAACACAAGTCTCAAATGAACTTACCAAGGGGCTATTTCA
This sequence comes from Leucoptera coffeella, assembly GCA_030578115.1. Classification (NCBI taxonomy): domain Eukaryota; kingdom Metazoa; phylum Arthropoda; class Insecta; order Lepidoptera; family Lyonetiidae; genus Leucoptera; species Leucoptera coffeella. Next base: position 114,940 of record JAMBLF010000052.1, on the reverse strand, counting down.
ATTGGTGTAATAACGTCCAAATATTATTATAATTATATTTCTAAAGTTCTGTCCACACTGAAAAGGATTTAAGCACGTAAATGTTTATAAGAAAAAAACGTAAAAAGTCAGCTTTGTGTAAATCCAAATTCTACATAAGCACGGGTCGAGCAATTAAAAATAGTCGAAACATTTACCGTTACTTTAATTTGTTATCTAAAAATCTTATTCAAATTGGCTGGCCAGTAAAACCTTTGCCTTTTTATAGAAAACCTGTTTTAAAACGTCACTTGAGGTCAGGATTTCCCAAATTCCTTGCTTATATAAAACAGAAATGACTAATTTGAAACAGTATTGTACTGGATATCGGAGATAACGCACTTATCAGTACATATCAATAAGCAGAGATTAATTTAATATCGGTCGAGCAACGTGGTTGAATCATTCAAGGCTTGTCATTCAGAAAATTTACTTTGGATTGTGTAAATAACATATTACTTTACAAAAAACACAAGAGAAACTGTATAATTCATTAAAAAACAATATAAATAGTGAAAAAATGGAATCAGATGATGAAATTGGTACGGAAAATCGAAGTGAAATGGTGAATAGTGAACGTGTACAAAGAAATGATTTTGAGCATAACAGTGATAACATTTATGAAGAAATAATTGAGAGACGCGTATACAGGAGAAATAGTGAAGTGAGTGAAGAAATGGAGAGTAAATATGGATTTATATTCAAAGATCCGATGGAAGATCTCTACGTTTGGCTTAGACATTCTTCTATGCGTTTTAGTCGTATTTTTCGAGAGGAAGAAAGTAATCATTCTGGGTCGGAAAGAGAAGTAATAGAAGATCTAAACCCAGATAGTACTGACGTAGAAGCTCATGTGGAAGTTACAGCTGAGGAAGATGAAAATGAAAGTGCTGTACAGGGAGACGAAGAATATGAAGAAAATCCAATAACAAGATACAGAAGACGGAGACATTCTTCAAATGAAGAACAAAAAGATGACGATCAAGTTTCAGAAGACGAAAATACAGGTGACACACCAGGAGATAATCAAGAAGTTCAGGAAAATGAAGACATCGATGATACGGGTGTAGAAAACTCTGTAGACGAAGAGTTGAATGATCAAGAACCAGAATACAATTTCACTAGGAATAGATACAGGGGCATAAAACCACAGACTCGAAAAGAGAAAGGCTCGGTCGATGAAGAACCTGCAGATGATGATATTTGTGAGGAAGTTGGAGAAGATTTACAAGAAGATAATGGAGAAAATGCCAATGGAGTTTTAGATGAATTACAAAGAGTATTTGCTAGAAGAAGATTAAATAATCTAAGAATAGATAAACAAGAACAAATAGATACAGATAAACAAGAAAATAATTCAGATGTTGAAGGTAATGCGAAAGACCATAGTGAATATGATGACAGAAGTGTAGATGAAACAAACGATGATGAGGATTGGTGCTCAACAACAGGCGAGTTAGAAACAGAAAGAAATAATGATTTTGCTCAAGACACAGAAGTTAAAAATCCAGAGGACGAAACAACACAAGGAGATTCTGAAAGTAATGAGGAAGAGATAGATAAAATACAATCAGGAGATGAGCATAGTAATGAAGAAACTGAACAAGTTGCGGATGATAATGATGTAAACGCACAAGTAGAAGATGTAAATGACAGTGAGTTAGAGGAAATAACTTACAACATGAGCAGACGAAGATTCATAGAAAATGAAACAGAGACAGTTCAAATAATAGATGGAGAACCAGTGGCAGAGGATGGACTAGAACTTACAGAGGTACACAATGATGCTATGATGAGTTATCCTCCAGAAGATGAAAAGGAAGATAAAGAAGTAGAAAATCCAGAGGAAGAGCATGTAAATGAAGTGTACAACACAAGAGCGCTTTTAAGGAATAGCAGGACGTATGAATTGGAGAAATTTGAGAAGAATGCTTTGATAATATTTAATCAGAAGCACATAATAGGTTATAGGCCAAGGGAGGGTACAGAAAAAGATGTAGAGGCTCTGAAATACACGTTTGGTAACTTAGGTTTTGAAATACAAGAGCACGTGGATTGTACGAGAGATGAAATCTTTCAGGAGTTGAAGAGATGTGAGTAGATTTAATTATTACATACATAATTAAACTTTGACGTTATTTTATCCCCTTTAGAGTGGACGAAACTTGGAAATATGAAATCTCCTAGGTCACTTTTTAGCTTGAATATTGGGGCTGTGATGACAATTGGAATGTTGGTGACATATTGCTAGCCCATCGTCCAATAGATTCTATATGACCCTAGTCCCTTAGTCGCCTCCTACGACATGCCAGGGGCTAGTTCAATTGGTGTAAATATTATTATTCTTCAAGCTATGTATATATTAATTAATACATTTAATTTTATTATATAAGGTTCACTACCTATCACGTTGGGTGCTGTCTATCTAGTAAAACGTGGGCTTTAAGTGACCCATACCTAACATGCCTTCGAAATTTCGGAGGTAGTACCACCCCGCCACTAAAAAGGGAGAGTGCTATGTTTATGTAAATTTTACAACATGACATTTTTATTTAATCTCCGAAATTTCGAAGGCATGTTAGGTATGAGTCATTCGAAGCCCGTGTATCACTAGATATACAGCACCCAACGTGATAGGTAGTGAACCGTATCGCCGTATATAGGCACTGACTATTACCTATCCTGGGGGATAGGCAGGTTTCCTCACGATGTTTCCCCTCACCGTTAGCGACTGTAAATTATGTACGTAAATGAAAAATACATATTTGAATTTCATTCATTGGTACATGCCAGAGTCGGGATTCGAACCTAGGACCTTTCTCATACGAAGTCCGAGGTCTTACTCACTGGGCTACAGCCGCCTAATATGTATATGTAAATATGTAAATATATGTATATGTAAATATACATATTATGTATAAATATGTATATTTTCTTTGCTTCTTTTTGACATTCCAGTCAGTGAAACCGACTTCACGGACTATGGGTGCGTGGCAGTGGCTGTTTTGACCCATGGGTCCAACATGGGAGTCCTAATGGCTAAAGACCGCAAGTTCTATGAATCGGACATTGTCAACTATTTCAAGACGCATGACAAACCCACCTTGATCACGAAGCCTAAGATTGTTATTATTCAGGTTAGTATGAAATATACATATATATATATTCACATCCTTTAATCCCTTTCAGGGTGGACAGAACCTCGGAAACGCGATAATATCACCTAGGCCTTCTTTTAGATATAGAGAAAAAGTTGTTGACAGGTTGCTAGCCCTCCGCCCAGTAGATTCCATTTAATCAAAGTCTCTAGCCGCCTTTTACGACAAGCCGGAAAGAACGGCATGTTTGTTTTTACATTTAATTAGGAAAACAAATAGTATTACAATTATAGAAAATAACAAATACTTTAAATTCATAATAACCTATAGTTTCCATTACATTATATACAATTAATAAACACAATTTAGACAAAAACATTATACATAAACAATAATCATTTTACATCAGTAACTAATCTAATTTAATTGAAAGAGGGTAACGTTAGAAGAACCTATAACCGCCGATTGTGTATAAAAAGGTGTATAAGTGTCAATGAAACGAAAGTAGTTTTTCAGGATCGGGACAAACGGGGATCCGTGGTCTCGGCCTACCCCTCTACAGGGAATCAGGCGTGAAGTGTATGTATGTATTTTGATCGCAATCGTGTTAGCGTCTCGCCAATTGTCTATTGTGATGGCATTGATATATAATATTGGTGTCAGGTTCATAGGTCATGGCTCAATAAATTCTATTGACCCCTGGTCCCTTAGTCACCTCCTATGGAATGCCGGGCCTAAAGGCAGCTAGATAGCGTTCTATAGGCCCCAGACTAGCACGGGATATGTCTTAAAATTAGCTAATTTATAGAAATTACAAAAGTTATCATACTATAACACATCGTGATCAAATATTTATTAAACAAAATAAAACTAAATATGTACATATTAAAACAAAAAAAAACTTTAAACAACTTTAAATTACGCCATTCAGCACTAAGGTTATTAAAGTAAAAAAAAACTTAAATCTAACAAAAAGTAAATATATACACAACGCCACTAGTGTATCGAATTTAGCACCCTGAAGCAAAAGCCCCCAGCACACTAGCAGCGTTGCCCCGCTGAATAGCCAACGACAACCTCTGGGCCAAAAACTCCCCGGAACGTCTATCCAAATGTACTGATCAAATTGGAGATTATTTCCTTAAGGCGGGTGTACGTAGTGAAGAACAGAAGAGCATGTATGAGAATGTTAATGGGTGTGAGTGTAGCAAGAGAGATTTGTCAGTATCGTTCAGGGCGTTCGGTAGTCTCTGCCTATCCCGTTAAGGAAGTAGAGCCGTGAATACATACATACATATATAAAATTTTTACAACCACCTGAACTCTCATCTTGAGGTCCCGGGTTCGATTCCCGGTGGAGGCAGAGTAAAGAACCTCGCTTTTCTTCTGCTGTACAGTTTGGTCGTTGATTATATATGCTATATATGTATTTATCTATATATAATATGTATATATTTCTTAAATATATGTTGACTAGTATACTTAACACAAGTCTTAAATGAACTTACCAAGCGGCTAGTATAATTGGTGTAATAGTGTCCCAAAATATAATTATGTGGCATAACGGCAAACGGTGTTTCCACCGTAATTTCGCAGCCTCATTTTAATTGTTATTTGGGGAAATGTCTACCCATCTCCAAACTGGTGACCCCATAAAAAATATTTTGCAGAAGAACAGCCATAATACACCTGCGCTCAATATAGTACCAGACTAGCACTTTACACCATATTACTGGCATTACAGTAATAACATATATTTAGGTATTACCTCTAAAGCCTTGACATATTCCTGTATTATTATCACTAGCTATTGCATCGGACTTTACTTCTAGATTTATTCAGTTTAAGATATATGTGAGTGAAGTGGAAGGGCAGTAAATTGGGTCCCTCCCAATAAGACATATAATAGGCAGATAGTCATATTGAAAAAGGGTGACGTTAGAAGTAACTATAACCTCCGAGTGTGTATGTGTATGAGTGTCAATGAGGCGAAAGTGGTCTGTCAGGATCGGGACAAATGGGGATCCGTGATCTCTCTGTCTGCCCTTCTACAGGGAATCAGGCGTGATGTGTATGTATGTATTTATTCAGATCTATTGTCTGTTACCAGATTTTGACTATACATACATACACTTTACGATAGTTATTATTCTGCGGGACAGTCTGAGATTGGTATGTCAATCTCCGTAATTACGGAGTTAGTAATTCTATTACCACCTCAAATTCACGTGTTAACCAGATAGTATTCAATGAGACAGGTGGTTAGCCATGTCGCCATTTACAAGCACTAACTATTACCTGTTCCAAGGAATAGGTAGGTTTTCTCACGATGTTTTCCATCACCGTAGTTACTACATTTTTGTAATGTGTTGTGATTGCGAAAAATACATATAAAATTATCAAACTTCATTTCCATCGGTTAATGCTCCGGGATTTGAACCTTGTACCCACTGATACAGAATCAAACCCTCAACGACTGATCTTCACCGAACTATATATCTATACAAACATACAATTCTTTTTACGTCCCAGACTAGCACAAGAAAAGAATTCCTTCCCGGTATATCCTAAAATGCGACTAAGGGACTAGGGTTAAATGGAATCAATTCGGCGATAGACTAGCAACCTGTCACCAATATTCCATATGACATCACAACCAAAATATTCATGCCAAAAAGTGTCCTAGTAATACTACCATATTATGTCTCTAAGTTTCTGTAATGTATATATATGAACAAACAAACAATAGCTTTTATATTGTTATTTAAAATAAGCTCAGAACACATTCTTGTCTGAAAAGATCATTTGTGATTGATGAATCATTTAGAGGAATGAATCGAATATTGTTATTGTTCGATTCACCCGCATCGATTTATTGATGTATCGATTGACATACTTTTACAGCGTCATTCAATCTCTCCGTCCCATTTGACACTTTTAATATATAATATAATATAATATTGTAGGACACTATAACATTAATTTATTAATCACTGCATAGTATAAAACAAAGTCGCTTTCTTTGTCCCTATGTCCCTTTGTATGCTTAAATCTTTGAAACTACGCAACGGATTTTGATGCGGTTTTTTTTTAATAGATAGAGTGATTCAAGAGGAAGGTTTATATATATAATAACATCAATGAAATAGTGAAGTAGGCTATATATTTTATACATGTGCGAAGCTGGAGCGGGTCACTAGTAATATAATATTGTAGGACACTATTACACCAATTTATTTAAAAATAGGGGCACTAACCAAATACAATAATAATGTAAACACAATAGAAATACAAGTTGGTTCTAAAAATCAAGATTGTAATCCAAAGCAGTGTACATAACAGGCCAAACTTAAGATATTAAGTACACTGATTACCAATTGAACTAGCTCCTTGCTTCGTACATAAAATAGTTTTGTTAAGGGTACTATTTAACGTATAAACCTATATAGCATACGTAATCAACGACCAGACTGGAAAGCTGAGGAAAAGCGTAGTTCTTATCTCTTCCTCCACTGGGAATAGAACCCGGGACCTCACGAGAAGCGTTCAGATGGTTAAAGAATCGCTCGCATTTTTGACGATCTCCGTGGCGCGAACGGCTAACCGTCAGACATAGATATATTGCCACCTGGAACGATCCTGACAAATCTCTCTTACTTCACTCACACTGTGTGTATGAGAATTGTCAATGAAGCGAAACTGGTCTGACAGGATCGGGACCAATGGGGATCCGTTATCCCTGCCTATTCTACAGGGAATCAGGCGTAACATGTATGTTAACTCCCACTGCTTATCATCTTTTTTTATAATATCTGGACATTATTACACCAATTGAACTAGCCCCTTGGTAAGTTGATTTAAGACTTGTGTTAAGGGTACTAGTCAACGTATATTTAAGAAATATATACATATTATATATAGATAAATACATATATAGCATATATAATCAACGACCAGACTGGAAAGCAGTAGAAAAGCGTAGTTCTTAACTCTGCCTCCACCGGGAATCGAACCCGGGACCTCACGATTAGCGAGCGTTCCGGCGACTAACCGATCGCGCCACGGAGATCGTCAAATCTTATCTTCTCTTATCTTCTTTCCAGGCCTGCAGAGGCAGTAACGTGACCCAGGGTGTGTTTGCCCATTTGCCTTCCAGCAGAAGAACTGATCTGGATCATGGAGACGAAGCGGCATATAGTTTGCCAGTGGAGGCGGATATGCTAGTCCTTCATAGCACCTATGCTGGGAATATATCTCATAGGTAAAGTAGATAATTCAAAGTCAAATCTTTTTATTCAACATAAGTACAAGTACAGTACATTCATTGAAAGTCAAAACATTTGCCTGACACTGGTTGTCTCTTACATTGATATTCTACCGTTGGACGTAGCTCAGTTGTTTGGGGCTTGACTCTGTAGGTACAGGGTTCATAGCTTGAACATGTACCAATGGAAATGAAGTTTAATGAATTTCTATGAATGTTGTCGTCGAAAACGGTGAGGGAAAACATCGAGAGGAAATTTACCTGTTCCCCGAATAGGTAATAAATTAGTGTATCTACTGACTATCTGGTCAACACCTGGGTTCGAGGTGGCCATATAATTACTACCTTCGCAATTGCGGAGATGGACACCTGAATCTTTGACTACCCCGCAAGGGTTAATGGTCGTGAACGTGTTTGTCTTTTATTAATATGTTAAGCATAATAATCAACCTTTTTTCTTGGTGTTTTTTGGGCTATTAGCGACGGGTTAGAGAGAAAAATTTCACTTAGCCTCATATTTTTGAGCTTTAATCTAGGGAATGTTTTTTTATATGTTCGTTTCATATCATTTGACGTTGTTGAGGGCAAAGATGTAATAAATTTAATAATATTGGCGATAGTGACTAATGTGGCATTTTCTTCAATACGGGTCTATGCAGCGTGAAGAATAGAAGAGCATGTATGAGAAGGTTAATGGGTGTGAATGAAGCAAGAGATTTGTAGGATCGTTCCAGGTGGCGATCGATAGTCTCTGTTTACCCCGTTAGGGACGTAGAGGTGTGAATATATGTATGAAGGACTAATGTCTAAATACATTCTTTGAACACAGTATTTCGGTGGGGGAAAACATCGTAAGGAGACTTCAGTCAGTAAAAGAGAATCTTTATCCGGCAAAAGACCATAACAAAAAACTTAGTTTATATTCGTCACTGAACCTCTGACTATCCAGAAGGGGTAAAACAGTCGTAAATATTTATGTATGTACCACATAACATGGCACTTATAAATATGTTATGTTTTTTTTTCAGAAACACAGTCGAAGGGACCTGGTTCATACAGACTTTATGCCGGAAAATCAACGACCTAACCCCAGCCCACGACTTAGAATCCATTCTTACCGACGTAAAAAGGGACGTAGCCATTAATCTACACCACGAAGTATTCAATCGCGGCACATTGAATACAGAATTCAACAAACAAATGCCTGTGGTGACATCTACATTAATACGCAAGCTTTATTTCAAGAAATTCGGTGACGAGAGCGTGACAGATGTCAATTTGACAGAGCAAGACTGTCAGTTACCGCCATTGCAAGTTTGCGCGTGTTTTCTCGAAAGATTTGAATATTTGAAGACATGTTTGAAGTATTTTGTTGAGGAAAACGAAGATGATGATATAGGGAAAACGTTTTTGGACGTGGCTGAAACGTTAGGGTCGAGTGCCAAGTTCGACGCGGCTAAAGAGAAAATATCTAAGGCGATACAAAATCACCTTTTGGTCAATGCTAAGGATGCGGAGTATTATAAGTACTTGTACTTTAGTAAACAAGACTGATGTTTGATGGAATGCTTTAGAGTTTAGGAGGCTATATGTACATTATATAGATGAAATTTTTGTAAATAAAAAATGTAGTACAAAAGCTGTTTTTTTACTACCTTCCTTCCTCTATGTGTACATAAAGATATGTTAAATAACCTATTATAAGAAATTCATCTTAATGTCATCACTACTCTGATACATACATTCACGACTTCTAATCCCTTTCGGGGTGGACTGAACCTTTGAGAGGATAATGTCCCAAAGGTCGCTTTTAGTAGAATATTAGGGTTATGCGGTTAAATGAAACATTTGTGACAGGTTGCTAGCCCATCGTCCAATATATCACATCAACCCCATAGTCTCTTATTCAGCTTCTACCAGAAAGAAAGGCAGCTAGTTAGCATTTTATTTACGTCCCCGACAGATAAATTCAACACATTTACGTAAAGTGCACATTTTCGTTTTGGCGAAGGAAAACCATGGAGTAATTAATGAGAGGAGTGGAGATTACGCAATATTTGTAAGGAAACTAGCGTAGCATTACGGGGGGTGAAACGAGGTACGAGGGATGGAGGGGTGATATTACAACCAATTAAAACACGGCACCGGCCAATCAAATCAGGTATCTCCTTTCTACTACACATTTTTAGACTCCGCACCAATTAAAACACGCCATTTTCCGCACCGCGTAACGGGGACCGCTCCTTTCGCCGGGTCTTCTTTATATTTGATTCGTGAGGAAAACATAGTGAGGAATCCTATCTATTCTTCGGCATAGGCACTATATAGCTTCTTTACAAGATGATATAATACTCCTGTTAACTAATAACTTTTTGGTGCCTTAAAACCTTTAAAGATAGATTGATGGTCACACAAGCCTCTGACTACCCAGAAAATTGCCAATTGAGAAGAATTGAATTATGAAATGCTTTTATGAATAAAAGTGTCCCTACAGTGTAGTCAAAGGTTCGTAGATATTAATTCTATGGCCACCTCGAACCCACGTATTGCCCAAATAGTCAGTGCTCAATGTGACAGGAGGAAAACCGTGTCTCTATTTAAAAACACAAACTATTACATGTTCTGAAGTTCTTCACGATGAATCGCCTTACCATAACTGGCACATTCAGGTAATCTATTTATATTACGAACATATTGTGTAGAAAATCATCATTTATTTAAACCCTGTACCCACTGATACAAAGCAAAGCCCCAACATCTAAGCCCCAATGAACTTACACTTCTGTCTACCCAATACAGTCTAAATACGTAATTAATGAGTCCAATCCGAGAATAGAACTCAAATCGGTTTGTTTTGATGAGAAACATCGATCAGTGGTTCAAGAGCATTCCTCTGTGCATATGCAATGGGAATTGTGACGTGATGCTCTATTTTGGGATGGCGGAAAGGGAAGTGACGTCATGGTTTTCCTTAAGGTATCAGCAGGGGAAACTACGTCGTCTATGGTGCGTCAACAAAGTCAGCAGCTCAGTGAAAGTTGAAAATACAAATAATTATTTTCGCCTGAATATTTAGTCAATTGTGATGCCGAACTGGCTAAATATGTTTGCTTTGGGATTATATTTGGATCCTCAACTGGAACGAACCGAAGAACAAGGAAGAGAAAAAGCTTTGATTTCGTTTTTCTTCGGTTGTAGCGGCTGGCGGCGTTGGTGTAACCGGGCGATGGAATAACAAGAAGTTCAAACACCGTGGCATCAGTGTTTGTACTTCAGCCGACATAACCTTAGTGATGAATGGCTTAATAAAGAATTAAAAAAAAAAGCAAGGTAAACTAAACGTCTGTTTGACACACCTGGTTTAGGCGATCATCAAAGTTAAGCAAAATGGGATGGGTGACCAGTGATTGATAGAATGTGATATTGATTGATTGATATAGATTGTCATTTCAAAATGGTGTGAAAACCGGCCTATTTTACCAGAAAGGCAATAGGTATTACAGTCACATTTACTTCAGGGTTTTATTACATTCGAGATAGATAAAAATAACTTTCTAACATAAATAAATAATAGACCAAATTGAAGACATTCTTCTCAAGGCTGTACGTAATGAAGAACAGAAGATCATGTATGAGAAGGTTAATGGGTGTGAGTGAAGCTAGGGAGATTTGTCACCCATTCCAAGTGGCGATCGATAGCTCTGCCTATCCCGTTGGAGACGCAAAGGCGTGAATGTATGTATAAATATATACAATTCTTATTTCACCTTTCTTTCAAATATGTCTTAGGAGGCAACTACGGTACTGTATCAAAGTAATTAATTGCGCGATGGACTACCATACAAAAGTTCAATACTAAAGTCACCACAACTTTGATAGTTATTCTCAAAGCAACCTACTTAATGCTGTCTCTAATTTCTGTCCACCTTGAAACGAATTAAAGAACGTGAATATATATGTATGTATATAATATATGTGTATAAAAAAACATTCACTATTGCGGAGATGGACACCTGAACCACTGACTACCCCGCAAGGGTTAATGGTCGCGAACGCGTATGTATATGTGTATGTTTAATGCGAATTACGAAATCATTTGTCTGTGTATTTACACCTTAACGTCAGACAGTTATTTTGGTTCTAAGTGACGTCGGCTTAACACGGTTGGCGCCGATCTGAATTAACCAGTTCATTAGCACCGCGGCTTAAGTGCGAAGCTTGAAGTATTTCACCAAAGAGGTCTAATCATGTTTTTTTATTAACAACTGTCTGTTTTTAGCTGTCAATATCATGGCGCCAAGGTGTCGTAAAATTTCTGTATTTATATTTTATATGTATTTCTGATAAATGTTATCTATTAATTATGTATTACTTAGTAATGTGCCGTAAAATACGACTTAAATGTTCCGAGAATGCTAACTAGCTGCCGAACTTCCCGGCATATTGTAGGAGGTGACTAAGGGTTCTCCGCACATGACTTACCACCTGTCACATTGAGTACTGACTATCTGGTCAACTTGTGGGCTCGAGTTGGCCATAGAATTACTACCTTCGCAATTGCGGAGATGAACACCCGAATCTCTGAATATCCCGCTAGGGTTAATGATCACGAACGTGTCTGTGTTTGTAATTTGGCACTGGACAAAAAATCCCTGAGGCTGGAGTTTCTTGTTCGTTCTTCTCCAAGCAAGGGCTCCCGAACCAACGGTAGTCATAGTTGTAAGACAACCAGTGCCACTTAATGTATTTCGACGTTCAATGAATGTACTATTATTGTACTTAAATTGAATTTTTTTTTGTTAATTTGAATTGATGTTATTTCTCTCCGTATACATAAAAAGGATATAAGGACATAAGTACAGTCAGCGCTATAAGTGCAGTCCCTGTAACTTTTCATAAGGTTTAAGTGTATAAGAACAAAACGCTGCTTTAAAACTAAATTGAAGAAACTCGAAAAACATTTTATCTCAAAAAGATTAAATAATAAGTACATAAAACATATTCAGTTAATAAAAAGATAAAAAATGAATTTATATTTAATCATTTTTTTAAATTATATGCAATTTAATGTCAAAAATATATCAACTATATTATAAAACAACGTTTTTTGAGTTTCTTCACTTTAGTTTTAAAGCAGCGAAAAGACAATATTTTACATTTAAAAATGGCGCCACAATGCATTGTCATGGCCACTATAGATACGTTCGCGCGCTCTGAAATGTAAAATATTGTTTTTTGTTCTTATAAACGTAAACCTTATAAAATGTTACTGGGACTGCACTTTTAGCGTTATTAGGAATTCAGGTTATTCCCGAAGCACTGCATTACGTAAATAAAGACGCCAATTGAGTGAACATTGAAAGAGTGTAACCTAAATACCTAAATGATTCGCCACTCGACTGCAAATCTTTGATCCGAGACACGGACCAAATTAGTATGTATGTACTGTGTGTATGGTTGAGAATAACAGCACAGATTGTATAAAATAAACAGATGATCAAGCTTCAGTTTTTTTTTCTTAATTATGGCAATTCGTATTTACGATTTGGTTTCAATATAAATCCCTTATTATAAAAAAAATGCTTTTTTATTATTTATTTACAACTGTATTCACATGAATATAAACTTACCTGTTATGCAAATTAAAATAATTTACCTATAAATTAAATATATCAAAAAATTTGTCGCTGTCGTTCGAGCGCAGTGCCCAATATGCTGTCAGAGGGGGAACCCCTCTGAATAGCCAGACTAATTCTCTGGCGGAGGAAGCTACCAGCCCTACGATCCCCACTGGACTCTTGCAACCGATGGCATAAAAAAATGTAATAAAACTTAAATAAAATATTTGAGCCAAATCACTGCCAACAGGGAGAGTGCCCAAGATGCTGGCAGCATTTCCGCGCTGAATGGCTAAACTAATTCTTTGGCCAAAATAAGCCCCAGCCCTTGGGTCCCCGCTGACCTCCTTCAGGCGACCAGACAAATCGTTGAAGAAGGCCACAGTGTCTGGACCCCATGGCCCCATAGTCTCTACCGCAAAAGGACTGAAGATGTACTCAGGAAACATATTTAATGAATTAAAAAAAAATTTTATCGATATTAATGAAATAATGAAGATGCTTCATTATACAAAGCATGCTCGGAACATAATTCACATAAGTTTCGAAATGCGTTTGGATTATCTTAAATTTTTATTCACACAGCATAAACCATCACTTAAAAAGTCTAAACCATTATTGTGCTATTAAATAACAATTTAAATACAAATTATAAATTAAGATGACAAAAAACACTTTGCGCGTCGTTGCGTTATAAAAATGACACCATTTACATTAAAAAAATCAACGTGGCTGAGTTGTTTGGGGCTTGACTCCTATAAACGCATTCACGACTATTAACTCTTGTAGCGTAGTCAGAGGTTGAGGTATCCATCTTCGCAATTGCGAAGGTAGTAATTTTATGGCCACCTCGAACCCACGTGTTGACCAGATAGTCAGTACTCAATGTGACAGGTGGCTAGCCATATCGCTATTTACAGGCAGTAACTATCACCTGTTCGAGGAACACGATGTTTTCACTCACCGTAATATTCGACGCATTTCGTAAATGTATTTTTATTACTTTGTTTCTCTGCGGCCTCATTTTCTCCATTAACTTATTTTTATTCATGAGAAGTAAAAAGGTTTCAATGTGAATCCTTTATTTATAAAAAAAACTAGCGACCCGCTCCGGCTTCGCAAGGGTATAAAATAAATAGCCTAGTCCACTATTTAATGGATGTTATTATACATATAAACCTTCCTCTTGAATCACTCTATCTATTAAAAAAAACCGCATCAAAATCCATTGCGTAGTTTCAAAGATTTAAGCTTACAAAGGGACATAGAGACAGAGTAAGCGACTTTGTTTTATACTATGTAGTGATGCGATACAGAGTACATCTGTACTGTACTGGTTCTGTGCATTGCAAAAAGTATTTGGTCCAAATGTTAATGGAGAAAATGAGGCCACAGAGGAGGCGCAGAGAAACAAAACAATCTGACTTACATACATATACACGTCTTTTAATCCCTTTCGGGGTGGACAGAACCTTGGAGACATATTGCCTTCAAGTTTAGTATTAATTAGTGAAATGAAATGCTTTTTATTCAATATAAGGATTATAAAATCACTTATTGAAAGACAGGAAAAAACATTTCCACCGGAAAAGTTGTCATTACAATTAGTAAATCTTAATTTTTTTTTATAAATCTAATTAAACTATTGGCATTTCGAAAAGCAAAATCCTGCAGAGAAGAAATGCCAAGAGTAACATTGGTAAAAGGTTAGGACATTGTCTATTAGATTTTATTGACATTTAGTCCCTTAGTCACCTCCTATGACATTTCTAAAAGATTGGCAGCTAGTTAGAGTTCTATTTACGGTTCAGACTAGAATAGAATTAAATATGTATAATAGACAAATATTAACATACATATATACATACATACATACACATCACGCCTGATTCCCTGTAGAGGGGTAGGCAGAAATCACGGATCCCCATTTGTCCCGATCCTGACAGACCACTTTCGCTTCATTGACACTCATTCATCTTCTCATACACATTCGGCGGTTATAGGTTCTCCTACCGTCACCCTTTTTCAATATAGCGTCTATCTGACTGTCATATGTCGTTTTGACAAAATATATAAAAATATACAGCTAAACAATTGCAGTTATAAACACGAATCCCTGACTACCCCATAAGGGTTAATCATTGTGAATGTGTTAAATATGCATTTCCTCATGAAAGTAATTTAAATGACAGTTCGTTATTAAGTATTTCTGTGCTAGTCTGGGACGTAAAAAGAATGCTAACTAGCTTTTGTTCTCGACATGTCATAGAAAGCGACTAAGGGACTATGAGCTAGCAACCTGTCACCAATGTTCCATATGTCATCACAACCCCAGTATTTATGCTAATAAGTGACCTAGGAGATGTTTTTATGTCTCCAAAGTTCTATGGGCGTAATTGGAAAGAGCTTCGATGGTTTGGACATTATGCGGATGAATGATAGCAGATTGACAAAAGGAATATATATGAGTAAAGTGGAAGGGCGGTTACGCAGGGGCCGGCCTAATAAGACATATGACTGTCAAATAGACGCCATATTGAAAAAGGGTGACGTTAGAAGTACCTATAACCGCGGAGTATGTATGAGAAGATGTATGTGTGTCAATGGATCGAAATTGGTTTATCAGGATCGGGACAAATGGGGATCCGTGATCTCTGCCTACCTCTCTACAGGGAATCAGGCGTGATGTATATGTATGTATGTAGTTATTAAGTCCGTGACCAACATAAAGTTTATTTAAAGAGCTAATCTCGCCATTTTTAATGCTCCATGTCGAACGTAACAAAAGATTGACATAACATCTGGAATGTGTGGCGGCCTTTATCCGTTAATCGCTTTTATTAGTGTGAAGGAGCCTTGACTCAAATACAGGTGCAAGGACGGTTTACACCAGCCGTTATTTTTGCCGGATCGTGTCATCGGAGTTTAATGTGTGATTCAATGGATTGTTTACACGTATTTAACATACATACCAACACGCCTGATTCCCTGTAGAGGGGTAGGCGGAGATCACGAATACCCATTTGTCCCGATCCTGATAAATCACTTTCGCTTCATTGACACTCATACATCTCCTCATGCACACTCGGCGGTTATAGGTTAGTTTCAAACTAAGTACTAACCGAGAATACAACCCGGAACTTCATTATAGCAATAAGTAGGAGTTAATCAAAAGTTATTGTGGAGGTTGAATACAAAAAACGTGTACCAAATTTAAACTAGTACATACATACGTACAATCAGCGCTAAAAGTTCAGTCCCAGTAACTTTTTATAAGGTTTAAGTTTATAAGAACAAAAGACAATATTTTACATTTTAAAACTGGCGCCACTATGCATTGTCATGGCCACTATACGTTCGCGTGCTTCGAAATGTAAAATATTGTCTTTTGTTCTTATAAATGTAAACCTTATGAAAAGTTACTGGGACTGCACTTTTAGCGCTGACTGTACCTTGTTAGCTGGGACGTAAAAAGAATGCCAACTTTTTTATATCATGTTGTAATGAAAGGAAATACTTATTCAACATAAAAATTATTAAATCACTTATTGAAAGTAAAAAAAACATTTTAACATAAAATTAGATAAACTTGAGAAAATTTAAATAAATATATTATAGTATTGGCATTTCGTAAAAGAAAATCCTACAGAGAAGAAATGCCAAGAAATCATAATAAAATGAATAAATTACTAAGGATCTAAGGAGTAATATAATTTAGGTATAGGGCTATCAACCTGTCACTAGAATTGAATTTCAATGCCATCATCAACAGTAATTCTAAAAGTGACCAAGACGTGTTCACGACCTTTAACCCTTGTGGGGTAGTTAAAGGTTCAGGTGTCCATATCCGCAATTGCGAAGGTAGTAATTCTATGGCAACCTCGAAAAAAGTGACCAAGGAGATATTGTGTTCCCGCGAAACTATACACCCCAAAAGGCATTGAAGTGATTATGAGTAAGAATGTTAGTACGTATTCATCACGTATGCAAACCAAAAAAGAATAGACAGAGTCTTGGAATATTAAAATCACTTTTTTGGTTCTTTACTCGTACATCTGTACATTTTAGATTCAAATACGAATTATATGAAACGAATTATAAACTTTGAGTAGTAACCTACCTATTTCTTACTTCTACCTATTTCAATAGTCATCACCTACACCTAACCTAACCTGAAACTCTTCACTGCCTATTAACTGACTATATGTGGTTTATATATTTATTCTATCCATAAAGGTGTACGTAGCGTGAACAACTGAAGAGCATGTATGAGAAGGTATTTCTGTGAGTGAAGCTAGAGAGATTTATCAACCATTCCAGGTTTCAAACAATCTCTGCCTATCCCTATAAGCACATATAAGCGTGAATATATGTACGTATATATTTGTATCTATACAACTCCATAATTACGTAAGAACCAGTATTTCTACCCTGCAAGGAATAACGGTCGTGATGCACATAATGCTTAAGGCCTAGGAATAGTAACTGTACTTAAGCACTAGACATTGCCTAGGTTCTAGAAACGTGCAGGGTCAAATGCCTGAGTGAAAGTTGGATCTAGGAATTCTAGCTTTGTTCTAAGGTCTTAGTTTAGTTTGAATTCTATAAGTTAGTGTTATAAGTACATCCACTATATTTACGCAAATTGCTGTATATCATATTATACATACATATATGTTAATTTACGTCCTTTAATCCCTTTCGGGGTGGACAGAACCTGGGAGAAATGAAATCATCTCCTTGGTCACTTATTTAACATGAATGTGATATCATAATAAAACTTTGGTGACAGGTTGCTAGCCTATCGCACAATAGAATCCACTGAACCCTTTATGTATATTTAATTATGGCTATCTCGAACCCACCTGTTGACCATATAGTCAGTACTCAATGTGACAAGTGGTAAGCCATGTCAGCATTTACAAGCACTAACTATTACCTATTCGGGAAACAGTTAGGTTTCCTCACAATGTTTTCCCTCACCGTAATATTCGATGCATTCGTAAATGTATTTTTATTACGAAGATGTACATATAAATTCATTGAACTTCATTTCCATTGGAACATGCTCAAGCGGGATTTGTTAAACGTAGTGTAGGACGCCTCCCTGCTAGGTGGACCGATGAACTGAAAAAGGTTGCTGGTAGTGGTTGGCTGAGGGTCACGAGTGATCGTGTTTTGAGGCGTACTCTTGGGGAGGCCTACGTCCAGCAGTGAACTGACATAGGCTGATTGATTGAATAAATGATGATTACGGTCACCCATCCAGTTACAGAGCCCGTGGTGCTTAACTTTTAAGATTGATCGAAACCCAGCGTACCAATATGAATACAACAAAACCTTTCACTATCCGTTAATATAATCTACATTTTAGGTTATGCCAGGTAATTTAACCTTTACTGTGCTAGATTCTGACCCTTGGTTCTAACTTAGGTCATACAGAATCTAGATCAAGTGTCAGCTCGAAAGCGTATTGTCTTAAATGTCTTTGAACTTCAGAACACAAGGTTAACATGACCTAAATGGAAAGTAAAAATACCTAAAAGTACTATTCTAGTCTGGAACGTAAAAAGAATGCTAACTAGCTGCCGTTCTTCCCGGCATGTCGTAAGAGGCGACTAAGGGACTAAGGATAAATGGAGTATTTGAGTGATGTGCTGTTAAACGATCCCCAATGTTCCTTTGACATTATAACCTTAATAATTGTGCTAAAAAGTGACTTTGGACATAGTATCGTCTTTAAGGTTCAGTCCACCCCGAAAAGGATTAAAGGACGTGAATGCATATGTATGTAGAACGTAAATGAAATGAAATGCTTTATTCAACATAAGGATTATTAAATCACTTATTGAAAGTAAAAAAAAACATTTCCACATGAAATTTGTCATTAAAATTAGTTAATCATAAAAAAATTAAATAAATCTAATTAAACTATTTTATAAAAGCTAACTAATTACAAAAATAGAGTTGTATGCATGTCAATGAAGTGAAAGTAGTTTGTCAGGATCTTAGTCTCTGTTTACCCCTCTACAAGGTTACGGGCGTGATGTGTATGAGTATATGTATGAATATGTTTCTATGCCGAGCAGAACGGCAGCTAATTAGCATTCTATTTTTGTATAACCACAAACTTTTCACACAACTTTTTGTAGTGTAAACTTTTTACTGATTCATTAATTTTATCTTTATTCAAATGGCTGGCTTAATCAATAGATGTAAGTAAGACCATTTAGAAACGAGATTTAAAAAAAAACATAATTCAAATTAGCACATTTATAATACCTAACCCATTTTAAAAGTTCTAAGGAACCGCCTTGAAACCTAATTAATATAGTTTTTACTCTGTTCCATAAATTAGATTATGCAGTGACCATAAATTGACTATTAACCGACTATACTTTAAAAGAGGAACCGCAAAATTTATAGGTTACCGCAAAAAGTTTTTGCGAAAAAGTATGAATGTATACAGGGTGGCGCATTCAAAACGGTCAGTATGGGAAAGTCTGAAACTATAAGAGATACGAAGATTTGTTCTTAGGAACCATGTCACCGATTTTGATAAAAAGAAAAACTGCATTCATACTTTTTTTGAAAAAACAACTGTATCCAGTACGGGAATCGAACCCGGTTGCTTTGGAAAAATAAATTGGCCCTTTTCACTTTTTCTTTTTAAATATTGATTGTGTAGGTCTTAAGCTGTAAATGTCTCTATGAAACATGGTGTCGAAAATGAATAAAATGCATTGTTTTGGCATACTTTTGTTTATCATAATAGGTTTTCTAAGTGACCACCGTTGTTTTCAGTACAATTTTCAACACGTTTAGGTAACGATCTTACTATTGAATTTTGTATTTTCATGTGGTGAATTTGCGTTACAATTGACTTTATTGCTACTTTTAGGTCTTCAATGGTGTCATAGCTTGTTTTGTAAAATTCATCCTTAACGTAATCCCACAAGAAATTGTCTAATATGCTTTAACACGTCATTTTAAGTGGACTTTTCAATAGGTTGTTAGTTTTTGATTACTCTAGATAACAAAACTCCTTAAAGGATTAATGCAATGCTAATGCCACATGATATGGTGTATGTAACAAGTAGGGAAGTACAAAACTACAAACAGCCACAGAGACAATTTTACATGCCTGTTGAATATTGTTACGGTGTATGTAAGCTACTATGATAAACTAAAGTATGCCAAAACAATGCATTTTATTCATATTCGACACCATGTTTCATACAGACATTTACAGCTTAAGATCTACACAATCGATATTTAAAAAGAAAAAGTGAAAAAGGCCAATTTATTTTTTCAAAGCAACCGGGTTCGATTCCTGTACTGGATACAGTTGTTTTTTCAAAGAAAGTATGAATGCAGTTTTTCTTTTTATCAAAATCGGTGACATGGTTCCTAAGAACAAATCTTCGTATCTCTTATAGTTTCAGACTTTCCCATACTGACCGTTTTGAATGCGCCACCCTGTATAAATAAAATAAACTTGAAAGACTATTACTAGTTATGGAAAGAAGAAAATTAGGTTAAATATATCTGCCGTATTACATACATACAAAATCACGTCCGTTTCCCTGTAGAGGGTAGGCAGAGATCACGAATCTCCGATCCCGATCCTGTCAATCCACTTTCGTTTCGAAGACATTCATACACCTTCTCATACACACTCGGCGGGTATAGGTACTTCAAATGTCACACTATTTCAATATGTTGTCAATCAAGTGTACAACTTAACACGTTCGCTGCGGCGAAATATTTAGCATACTTTCATTCAGTGCTATAGGAGGCCTTTAAGCCGTACCCTGTATCATTCCACCAGTGCAGATTGAGGCCTTTCGACCTTCATTGAAATGGATATTTGAGATGGTTATTTTTCAGCGAAATTCAATTTTTTTTAAATTATTTTTGTCTATATCTATTGAGAAGGGTTGATACTATCTTAGTTTGGCTTCGCCCGGGGTTCCGATGACAAATTTCAGAGTTATAACAAAAAATAGTTGAGAGGTTTAAGGACCTCATAACGCACTGAACGAAAGGTACATTTGAAGCAATCGTAGTGATGTGCACAATGAAAACTGCAAATTATCGATACTACTAAAACGTTTATTATTGTTGAGGAAATTATTTTATACCTAAACCTATTTAGTTGAAATGTCAATGTGAAATGACTTCTATGTCAAGAGAAAATTGTGTAAACAATCGGAAATTGTAAACAATATGAGAAATATTAAAAAGTTGTGAAAAGTGAATAAATAATAGATAAAGAGATCCACGGAGTTTAACTTGATTTATATTTGTTTACATACTTTAAGAATTATTATTATGAAGATTTACATATGACTTTCATAAAAACATTTCAGGCACATTGGCTTATTGCATTACGCACTGTGCATCACTAATCGATATGTAATCAATCACAGACGTAAAAGGGTGCGGGAGGGGGTGCATATGCCTCTCTTCCAACAAGAGGCCCTTAGACCTCCTTACCGCACTCAAGAGAAAATATTTTCATTCAGTGCGGAAAGAGGCCTAAGGACCTCCTGGTAATGACTCAACGGTATTTAGTAGTACTTTTAAATAGAAATTCAACCATATATTTATCTCTTTCTTTTATAATGTACTTTTCATTTAATTGGCTCCGCACCGAAGCGAGACGACGGTATTTTTCTTCCGCACTGCAGGGCACAACATGTAGAAGGTCTATATGCCTCTTACCGCAGTGAACGTGTTAAATAGACTAACTAAATTCCTGTCTGTTCCCAGTCTAGCATGTCGCATATATTGGGCGATAGACTAGCAACTTCTCTCTGATATGCTATATATATATATATATATATATATATATATATATTGTCAATATGGTACGTTATTTTAGGAAACGAATAGTATTTCAATTAATTAGAAAATGCTCACCAGAAATAGTGAATTGTACATCAGAAAACACTCCAAACTCAAACCTAACCTTTACTGTACGTTTAGCTATATTTTTCGTGTACATATCAGTATTTTGATGTTCATTTCATTATCTTCCTTAGATTAGTGTCATCGCAATTTTGGTATTAGTGTTTATCGTTCTGTCTCCACTAAAAGGGTTTATGGTCGTTAATATACATAAAGAAGTCTATATTTAGTTCTTTTTAACAAAATAAACAATTGAGAAAGGACGAATAGCATATAAAAGGCATGTTAAATATTTAACGAGGTACCGTGTGGTTTACGACCGTACTGACAATAAGATATTAACAGGCATACTGTGGTGCGTTTACACAAGATTAGTCTGGTGGTCAGTCAATAAAATAAAATATATTTTATACATATACTACAATACAGATCAAATTTTTGAGGAGACATTCTTCTCAAAGCGGGTGTACGTAGTGTGAAGAACAGAAGAGCGTGTACGAGAAGGTAAGAGAATTGTCAGGATCCTTCCAGGTGGCGATCGATAGTTTCTGCCTACGTGCCCGTTGGAGACGTACAGGCATGAATATATATAATAATTAGGTGTTTCATATAACTATTGAAAATAATATCTTCATCAATTTGTATTCAGAAACGGGTGTGTGAAAGTTTCAGGTGTAATTTAAAGCTGTAATAGCATGTTAGTACAAATGATTGTTTCTGTATTAAAAAAATAACTTTTTCATATGAACAGTACGACAATAAGAGGTAATAGTGAGGTCCTGTATACGGCGTGAAGGAACACAGACATAAGGTTGCACAGACTATTTAGCAAAAAGTGAATTAAAATAACTTCTTTGCAAATGTAGATATGAATAAGCAAACATCTATCTACCTTACTAGCAAACTTTATATATATATATATATATATATATTTATACTAACACTCTACCTTCCACTTTACCTATGTAAACGTGCATAAGAAAGCACACATTTTTTTGCGGCTGAATAAGAATGGACTGAAAAGGTGATTCCAAGGCTGTTTGTTGAATGAATAAAATGTTTGGAATGCACGCGTGTTTTGCTATTTTTTGGATTCTGTGTACCCTATTAAGTAGTAAAGCTTGATGTATTTAATATAGTTCATATGTTAAATAGTTTATTGGCTATATATTACAAAAAGAATTATTTAAATTGAATTCGTAGTTACAGAGATAAATACGTTTCAAGATTCATACAACGTTAGAATAATTTTTTTATTACAATTACTAACAATAAAATATATGAAAACTTTAAATATATTATGATCTTAGCACAGATAATAAAATACTACAGATCTTAGTATACTATATAGTATTATATTATATATGGTGAACAGAATTCAAAGTTCCCTCGTTAATAATACACGTAAGCATTAGAGACATAATGTTTCATATTTCACTGATTGTACCGAAAATACCTAGGAATGCATCTTCCATTATTTTCCTGATCAAAGTTGACAGTAGGTGGGTGGAAACGTGACGTGTTTGATAGGGTTGTCACATTAATAACTACATAGTATAAAACAAAGTCGCTTTCTCTGTCCCTATGTCCCTTTGTATGCTTAATCTTTGAAACTACGCAACGCATTTTGATGCGGTTTTTTTTAAGAGATAGAGTGGTTCAAGAGGAAGGTTTGTATGTATATAATAACATCCATTAAATAGTGGAGTAGGCTATATATTTAATACCCGTGCGAAACCAGGTTTATATGTATAATAACATCCATTAAATAGAGGAATAGGTTATATATTTTATACTCGTGCGAAGCCGGAGCGGGTCGGTACTATTGTAAATTTCATAGACATATTCTCATAGTGTATGAGAGGATGTATGAATATCAATGAAGCGAAAGTGGTCTGTCAGGGTCGGGACAAATGGGGATCCGTGATCTCTGCCTACCCCTCTACAGGGAATCAGGCGTGATGTGTATGTATGTATGTATATTCTCATAGGTATGGAGTTTTGCGGTGGACTGCTTCGAAGACAGATCTTCTTGGTAATATTTAGCATGGTATTCCTAGGTACAGTCAGCGCTAAAAGTGCATACCCAGTAACTTTTTATAAGGTTTACGTTTATAAGAACAAAAGACAATCTTTTACATAATAAAACTGGCGCCACTGTGCATTGTCATGGCCACTATACGTTCGCGTGCTTCGAAATGAAAAATAAAAAGATACTGGGACTGCACTTTTAGCGTTGACTGTACGTAGGGGTTATAAGGGAATGATACGAAATATTATAAACAGGTTGCTAGCCCATCGCCTAATAGACTGTATAAAACTTGTTCTTATTTTCCTTGTTGAAACAATACTAAGAAAAAAGATTTGATTAGCATTTGCATTATATTTACTTTTTATACTGACATTCGATTTCCAGATTCTGACAACTCCAAAAAGAATAAAGAGTCTACTCCAGTCGGATATTTTACAGACAGGTATATGAGTATCAAAATGTATGCAAATATTAAAATAATACAATCGCTGCCAACCCTATTTTGATAGACATAAGATTAACAGTTTACTGAACATGTGTACATTTTCGAGGTCATTTTATGAATGAATTGAATTCAATTTCATTTCACAGTACCTTAAAAAATCTTTTTGTGACATCCGCGCGAAAGTCATAACATATGCATTACGTATTTTATCTTTAAAGGGGTAGACATAGTCTCTAATAGTGTTATTTCAGGTGTTTATTTTATTCATAACTAGCGACCCGCTCCGGCTTTGCACGGGTATAAAATATATAGCCTACTTCACTATTTAATGGATGTTATTATACATATAAACCTTCCTCTTGAATCGCTCTATCTATTAAAAAAACCGCATCAAAATCCGTTGCGTAGTTTCAAAGATTTAAGCATACAAAGGGATATAAGGACAGAGAAAGCGACTTTGTTTTATACTATGTTGTGAAGTCAATTTTCACATCTATAACGTATCGTATACTTCACGACTTGTACATACATACTCCCTTTTTATTGTGGCGGGGTCGTCAGAGGCTTGAGTGCCCAACTTCGAAATTTCGAGGCATTAGGTATAGTATAGGTCACGAGATAAACGTTTCACTAAATAGACAGCATCCTGTGATAATTAGTGGACCGTATCGCCGTATATAGGCTCTGGCTATTACCTGTATATATAATATATACATATAGAAAGAAAGAAAAAAACACTTTATTCAATACATTTACAAATACACATGTAAATGATGTAAAAAAAATGTGTAGAAAACCGTTGATGCAGTGCGATGCTGCCTCAGTATACGATGCAGCTAGGCATCACTGGTCCTCCGGCAGTACCCGATTCGCACATATATACAGGATAATAGACAGATAAATACATATACAGGGTGGCGCATTCAAAACGGTCAGTATGGGGAAGTCTGAAACTATAAGAGATACGAAGATTTGTTCTTAGGAAGCATGTCACCAATTTTGATAAAAAGATAAACTGCATTCATACTTTATTTGAAAAAATAACTGTATCCAGTACGGGAATTTCAAATAAAGTATGAATGCAGTTTTTCTTTTTATCAAAATCGGTGACACGGTTCCGAAGAACAAATCTTCGTATCTCTAATAGTTTCAGACTTTCCCATACCTACTGACCGTTTTGAATGCGCCACCCTGTATATGTATTTATCTGTCTATAATATGTATATATTTCTTACATATACGTTGACTAGTACCCTTAACACAAGTCTTGATTGAACTTACCAAGGGGCTAGCTCAATTAGTGTAATAATGCCCAAAATATTAGTACAATAGATCTGATGCTCAGGTCATATTGTACTGCTATTGTGCTGAAACGCATAAGTCGAGTTGGGCCCCTGATTTGATTGAACTTTTATTCCTAAAATATATCGTATGTTAATTTGACGTAACTCAGTTGTTTGGGGCTTGACTCTGTATCAGTGGGTTCAGGGTTCAAATTCTGCTTGAGCGTGTACCATTATCGTAATAAAATTACATTTATGGAATGCGTTGAATACTAAGATGAGGGAAAACATCGTGAGGAAACCTTCCTTTTGCCCTAACAGGTAATAGTTAGCGCTTGTTAATGGCGACATGGCTTACTACCTGTCACATTGAGTACTGACTATCTAGTCAATACGTGGGATCACCTTTACATTCACCTTTACAATTGCGGAGATGGACACCTGAAACTCTGACTACTCCGCAAGGGTTAAGGGTCGTGAACGCGTTTATCTTTTTTGTTTATATCATACGTATTTATAATATAGTTTTAGATCTGGTCAGAGAGTGAATAAAAAACAGTTCTCAAAGCACAAACCACGTATTATTGACGAACAAATTTTACAAACAACTACGAACATATATTAAACAAATAAATACAAACTCAATCATTTTTTAAATCTTTGTAAATTTCACTGTTTAGTTAGGTGATAATTACTACTCAAGTTTTGACTACTCCCAACAGCTTAACAGTCTTAAAGTACTTTTATATTGCTAAATTTATGTCATATAAGAAGTTAGATAGATAGACGCCATATTGGAAAAGGGTGACTTTAGAAGTACCTATAACCACCGAGTGTGTCAGAGGTGTATGAGTGTCATCAGCCGGGTCCACACCGGATGATCCAACGCGCGAGGCAAATCCGCGATCCAAAGGACGTGCCATCAACCTAACGTGATCCGTGATCCACGATCCACTATCATGGATCGCGGGATCGCGGATCCAAGACGGATCGTTCGGTGTGGACCCGGCTAATAAAGCGAAAGTGCTTAGTCAGGATCGGGACAGATATGGAACCGTTATCTCTGCCTACCCTTCTAGGGAGACGGATATATAAGAAGTTAACAGTCTTGAAGCGTATAAAAAGATGACTATTCTATCTACGCTTTAACCTGCTTCGAAGCGATGCCATCTAAATCTGCAATGGCCTTATTAAAAGCTGTTTTTTGGAAATCACGTCCCCTCACAGCCTCCATAACACCTCTTACTATAAAATCTATCATATGCCTGTGCTCATAGGCCATTTCTATATGATTCTTCTTCAACTGATAGTCTAACCTGCTTTTCACTGTAGAATACACTAGCATCAACCTTTCCCTATACGCTGTTTCCAATTGCATTAAAATGTTTTCCTTTTTCGCTGCCATCAAAAGCGACTGTCCATCTGCGCTGACCTGTGCCTTTTTTCTTAACGCTATTATGGCTTCTTGATCCTTTATATCTTGGACCCTTTGTTCCTCCCATTTCTTGGTCACCTGGTCCACTTTTTTGTCCAAAGACGAGGCGATTTTACCAGAAAATTTGCTGTGGACGTAGCCAATCATGACCAAAATTGACAAGGCTAGGTAGTATTCGTGGTTGAGGACGTATATTTCCTTGCTTATTAGGTAGTTGGCTGTGCCTAGTAGGAGGACGTACATCCCAGATACTCCCGTTAGGGGGACCAGGAATGTGAACCAGCGTTCTGGGAGAAAGGCGAGGCGGACTGGGGGCGGTTCTTGCCTCACTGGTAATTTGTTTGTTGGTGTACTCGCTGGTGTACCAGAGCTTGAACTTCCTATTAAAGAAAATGTGTATTAAATAAATTGGTAGAAAATTGTGTGCAACAAATGGATGGAATTGAGTAGATCTAAAATATATAGATTAATTAAATTGCTCGGAAAATGTGTGCAATAATTTTATTTAGTAGATCTATAATATTATGTAATATATATATATATATATATATATATATATATATATATATATATATATATATATATATATATATATATATATATATATATATATATATATATATATGTAATTTAATCGACAAGCAAGGAAGTTTTAACTACGTGAGGACGATATCCTAAGTAAGAATTTTTTTATAATATTTACTATGTATGTATTTATGTAATTATGTATGTATTTATCTATGTGTGTATTTGTCGTAACAATTAATAGTCACCATGTAACTATCTATATGCCTTTCTATGGTATGATATGGTAGCGGACAATATAATCTATAGGGAGTTGGGCTAGAAATCCTTAATCTTGTGCCTGGGGCCAGCCCTGTATGGAGAATTGCCGATGTTCTTTCTATAGTAATGCCTTCACGTCCCAGGTTATAGTCAACGACATTCCAACAACAACGTTTCTATCATTTACGTCACCTGCCACCTGCCAGGTGGACCGATGACCTCAAGAAGGTCGCTGGTAGAGGCAGGATGGAGGCCACGAATGATCGTGTTTTGTGGCCTACCCTTGGGGAGGCCTACGTCCAGCAGTGGACTAGTATAGGCTGATTGATTGATCTATTAATTATAAAAAGCGCCTGTGGTGTCCTAGGTTCCAATCCCGGCATGTATCAATGAATGAAATTTAAATAAATGCTCTTCATTTACGTACATAATTTACAGTTGCTAACGGTGAGGGAAAACATGGTCAGGAACATGCCTATCCCTCGGGACAGGTAATAGCCAGTGCCTATATATGGCGATACGGTTCACTACCTATCAGACTACCACACCACAATATAAAAGAATGTGTATGAAAAGTAATGCAGCGTATATATTTAATAATATTATATTTATTAACCTTAACCTTATTTTATCTTACCAGGAGTTACAGCCACAGGAGGTATAAGCTGAGCAGAAGCAGTACTTAAGGAGCCCTTCACATTTCCTCCAGCCTTAGTTCCTGGAAGCTGTGGACAGCCTGATGGTAATGGTGTCTTAGTCTTGATAGGAACTGGTATAGCGGGTTTGCAGATATCTGAGTAGTTAGTAGTTCTAACCTGCCGTTTCGCTGGGTCAGTTTCAGGTAGCTTAGGACAAGTCCCGGTGGATTTGGTAGATTTTGAATCTTTACTACCCTCTGGCGGTTTGTTTGTGTCTTTTCCTCTTACAAACGCGGTTAAGTGGAAGTTCCAATAGATAGGTAGTTTGGAAGAGAATTTAGAACGTATAGTGTACATTTTTGCGATAGGTTTTGAGTGTAGCAAAAATGAAATGACATTTTTTGTGTAGAGTACCCGCCACATACGGTGGCAGTAGCCAAACTTGGAACTAAATTTGACGTTTCCGCCATTGCGTGTTATTTTGTATGAAAAGTAAATTTAGTATTACCAGCGTTGTGTTTTTTGCCCACTCTTTGTAATTTTTATGTTTGTTAAGGGTGATTATAATAAATTGATTTCCGGAGTTTCTTGTTAGTTCTTCTCCAAGCTAGGGTCTCCGCTGATCTAACCTCGGTAAAAAATATGTAAAGACAATGCTCAGTGCCATGTTTGAAATAATAGTTTTAAGAGATTCGCGATTTATACTCATGATATAAGATATAAGGGTGTGTATAAGATTGATTGCAGCTGTGGGAAATCCTATGTCGAACAGACTAAACGGTCTATTGCGGACAGAGTGAAGGAACACATAATATATGTAATATATAATAAGAAGGATAAGTCCCGTTAATTATTAATCATGTTTGAAATAGTATAATAAACATATTTTGACTTTGATATATTAATTTGTTTTATTTGAGTTTATAGCTCTGCAACCAAAGACCGTTACAAATGAAACCTATAATGTATCGAGCCGTATGGCACAGTGAGTGCTAGTTTTGGCGTGTTTACTGGTAACACTGAATTACGCGACTGTGGCGACGCCTCCAACTGCCACCGTATGTGGCGCGATCTCTATTGATGGTTGTTATTTATTTAGTTTAGTAGTTTTTGAGAGGTACATTAAACTGTTTTTAACATAATTTTATTATTTTTTATTGTGCTAGCTTGGACTAAAATTTTAAGTGTACAGTGGACCCCCGGTAATCCGGCCCCTGTCTAGTCCGGCACCCCCTGTAATCCGACATGGTCTATTATTTACATACATATTACATATGTATTGAATATTTTTTTGATAATTTCGCTAATGCATGATTGAACAAGTTACAACTTGTACGGATAATCATTATTTTGCTCGACGCGTAGGTTATTGTTTAGAGCCATTTAAATTAAGATTTTTTTAAAAGGTGAAAGATTTAAATCTTAACCCGTCACAGGTGTACAATGCAGACGAATCAGGACTTTTTTGGCGTTTGTTACCTAATAAAACTTTTGTCTCCTACAATGAAAAATCCGTACCTGGACGAAAAGATCTATAATTTGTCGGATTACAAGGTACTCTTTTGTAAAAAAAATCGTACTATAAGGGGTCTTAGGCAGTACTCTACAATCCGACAAATTCGATAGTTCGACACTGCCCTGCAAAATTATTGTCGGACTACCGGGGGTTCACTGTATTAAGTATTATGAATAAAGCCGGCGTAATCTGTAAAGATGTAGGCTATAAATAAAGAATATAAAAAAAAGTATTATGAATAGGTACTCAAAATTTTACTAAAAGATACCTACGTAAGGTTGGCTTGTAATTACCTATAAACAAAAAACAATTTTTAATCAAAGGATACCTAACACTCAGAGATTCCAAAGTATAATAAAACATTCTTTATTCACAAGTTATATGTATGTATTATACTACATGCAGAAATTAAATGAAATACTGTGTTTTAATCATATATTTACACGTATTTTCAATGCAATTGTTACTCAGAACAAACAAAAACGTAATTCGAAACATGTTACAGTTAAATTTATTGCATAATTTGACAGGTGGCAATAAAACGCGTGTTAATGTCAATGAACTGTCAACATAAATTTTAACAATGTCATTGATACATTTGTATGTATTCTACGTTCCATTAGTATAGTTAGAGACTATCGATCGCCACCTTGAACGATTCTGACAAATCTCTTGCTTCACTCACACCCTTTATTTAACCTTCTCATACATGCTCTTCTGTTCTTCACTACGTACACCCGCCTTGAGAAGAATGTCTCCGATTTGATCTGTAGATATAATATTTTACGCGACGGGTAAATAATTGGGATATATGACTACCATGCTAGCCTGGGACCTATAAAGAATGCTTACTAGAAACCAGTCTTCCCGGCATGTCGTAGGAGGTGACTAAGGGACTAGGGGTAATAAGAATCTATTGGGCAATAGGCAATCAACCTGTCACGAATGTTCCGTTATAATATCGTAACTCCAATTCATGCTAAACGGTGACCTAGGAGATATTATATCTCCGAGGTTCTGTCCACCCCGAAAGGGAATAAAAGACGTGGCACACACTTGAATACTAACAGCATACAAATAATAACAAAGCGTATCCAACACGATTAGCATAATGCCATTTGGTCTCATTGTTACAAATACCTACTCCTATACATACATACACAGATGTATGTATGTATGTGTGTGTGTGTATGTACGTTTCACCATGTCCTTTAATATCTAGTGACATCATATGTCGAAAGACATACTACGGTGAGGGAAAACATCGTGAGGATACCTGTTCCCCGAACATATTAGTGCTTGTTAATGGCGACATGGCTTACCACCTGTCACATTGAGTACTGACTATCTGGTCAACACGTGGGTTCGAGGTGGCCATAGAATCACTACCTTCGCGAAACCTGAACCTCTGACTACCCCGCAAGGGTTATTGGTCCTGAACCATTTACAAGCACTAACAGGTAGGTTCCGGGAACAGGTAGGTTTCCTTACGATGTTTTCCCTCACCGTGGTATTCAACGCATTTCGTTAATGTATTTTAATCATGAAAATGTACATAAAATTTCATGAAACTTCATTTCCATTGGTACATGCTCAAACGGGTTTTGAACTCTGTACCCACTGATACAGAGTCAAGCCCCAAACAACTGAGCTACGTGGAATTAAATTAATTAATGTGATATCATAAATTAATTTTATTTCATTGGTATGAAAGCTAAGTTTTTAGGCAAATATAATAACTATATTTCTCCGAGAACACACAAACACATTTAGCAGTTCAAAAGTATATCAATTTAACCTTTAATGCACTATGATGTGTTGCAGCACGTCATTCGCTTCTGGGTAGAACCATACATACATATCATACACACAATATTGAGTCACTGTTGACCAAAGCTATGAGTCAGGGTACCATGCTTCCCGATTGTTATAAACACATACCATTCCGATTACGGTAGGAGAAAATGTATGTACATACTTTCACGACCATTCATCCCTTGGGAAAGGATAGAATCTCGACGGTATAATAACTGCAAAATTATCCTAGTGGCGATTAAATTAGAGAACGTACAAAGAGTGTGTGTGAAGAGATCTATAGATGTCAAGGAAGCGTAAATGGCTTATAAGGATCAAGGAGAGAACTGTAAGTCAGTGACATTGTGCTTTGAGTTGCTCATACCTAATACGCCTTCGAAATTTCGTGGATAGGCACTCAAAGTTGTTCATAGCCACGTAATAAATTGAGGTACATAAGAATCTTAAAGACGCTATGTAGAAAAAGGGTGACGTTAGGAGTACCTATAACCGCCGAGCGTGTATGAGAGAAGTATGAGTGTCAATGAAGCGAAAGTGGTCTGTCAGGATCGGGAAAATGAGGTTCCGTGATCTCTGCCTACCCCTCTACAGGGAATCAGGCGTGATGTATATGTATGTTTGTATCTTGGTTCTATTACAAAATTCACCCAAATAGTTTGTTTACGTAAATCGTAAACACTAAGACAAAGTAATGCATTATGTGAATCCCGAAACTCTACCTACCTTGCAAGGCCGTCACCGTGAATTTTATCTGCTGTTATTCGCGAATAATCAATAGACGATCATTTATAGATCGACCTAAGCCGCGTTGACCCTGACCGAATTTACGCACTGACATCACGGCAGGTGTAAACGTGCAAAAACAACTGAGCCTCGTCATAGGAAACAAGTGAACGAAAGCGTCATTGTCATGCCTAAATATCGCTCAGGGACAGTAACACATTACTATAGCAGCCACGGTTAGGGAAAAAGTCGTGAGGAAACCTAGCTATTCTGCGCAATAGTTTTCCAAAATGCGAATGCGGCTGTAGCCTAGTAGGTAAGACCTCGGACTTCGTATGAGAAAGGTCCTAGGTTTCGAATCCCGACTCTGGCATGTACTAATGAATGAAATTTAAATGTGTTTTTCATTTACGTACATAATTTACAGTCGCTAACGGTGAGGGAAAAACATCGTGAGAAAACTAGGTAATAGTCAGTGCCTATATACGGCGATACGGTTCACTACCTATCACGTTGGGTGCTGTCTATCTAGTAGATCGCGGACATCGAATGACCCACACCTAACATGCCTTCGAAATTTCGGAGATGGGCATTCAAGCCTCTGACTACCCCGCCATAATAAAAAGGGAGTGTGTATACACAAGTCGCGAAGCGTATGTTTATGTTTTTTTTTATACATACATACGTGTAACCATGGCGACTGAATAACAAGTGCAAACGCCATGGCATCAGTGTTTGTACTTGAGCCGAGATAACCTTAGTGGTGAATAGCTTATTAAAGAAAAAAAAAGTGTGACATTTATGCATACATATGAGGCAATTTACATCATGACCACTTCTGGGTATACAATTAGCTTATTTACATTTCATAGACTAATTCTTATTGAGTCACTTTTCACCAAAATATGAGTCAGGGTACTTATAAGACCCAATTTCCATTAACCACATTCCTTCCATAACAAATAATTGGTATACTAAGAAAGGGTGACGTTAGAAGTACCTTGAACCGCCGAGTGTGTATGAGGAGGTATCGATGTCAATTAAGCGTAAGTGGTTAGTCAGGATAGGGTAAAATAGGGATACGTGATTTCTTTCCTGCCCTCTGTAAGTAAACGGAAATGAAGTATATATTTCAATGATCTCAATGAATAATAGTCGAACATGTATCTAAAACCTCTCTTTGTAGCCTCTTACATACCATAATCATAGTTCCAAGGTTACTCTGAAGGTAAAGTTCAGTGCCTTGAAGAAAAAGTGCCCATGATAATTATCAAAGACAAATATTTGATAAACTCTTCAAGCTAAAAATGTAGATGGAATGTCCTAAATAAACATGCCATAAGAACACGTAAGAAGCGACTATATTAGATCATTTACTTGCATATATTCACGTCTTTTAATCCCTTTCGGTGTGAATAGAACCTTAGAGGTATAATATCTCCTGGGACACTTTAAGTATAAGCATTACGTTGTAATGTCATATGGAATATTGGTGAATAGATTCCATTTACTTACCCCTAGTCCCTTAGTCGCCTCCTAGACCGGAAAGTTCTTAAATTTAAGATCTTGAATTGTTTTATTTTAAAGTATAGTTCATTTTTACTGGTGCATACTAATTTTAAACCAGATACCTCACGTTTGTAACTTTGTTCTACATGAGTTCCTACATAATTATTCCACATAAGTGCATTCAAAACCCCGATGATAGATGATAGTGCAAAAAAGGAAGGTAGAGTTAGACGGGGTAGATCGCGTAGAACTCATACAGATCAAATTGGTGACATTCTTCTCACGGCGGATGTACAATCAACGCTGAAAGTGCAGTCCCAGCAACTTTTTATAAGGTTTAAGTTTATAAGAACAAAAGAATTTTTTTAATTCTTTAATATGCCATTCACCACTAAGTTTATATCGGCTAAAATACAAACACTGATGCCAAGGAATTTGCATTTCTTGTTATTCCGTCGCATGATTATGCCAACGCCGCCAGCCGCTACAACCGAAGAAAAACGAGGGTGAAGCTCCAATTCTTCTCTTCCTTGTTCTTCGGTGCGTTCCAGTTGAGGTTCCAAATATAATCCCAAAGCAAACATATTTAGCCAGTTTGCCATCACAATGGATTAAATGTTCTGCCGAAAATAAATATTTGTATTTTCAACTTTCACTGAGCTGCTGTCTTTGTTGACAATCTATAGACGACTGAAGACAATATTATACATTTTAAAACTGTCGCCACTATGCATTGTCATGGCCACTATACGTTCGCGTGCTTCGATATTTGTTCTTATAAACGTTAACCTAAAAAAGTTCCTGGGACTGCACTTTTAGCGTTGACTGTACATAGTGAAGAATAGAAGAGCATGTATGAGAGTAATGGGTGTGAGTGAAGCGAGGGAGATTGTCAGGAGTTTACCAGGTGGCGATCGATAGTCTTTGCCTGTCTCCTTAAGGACGTAGAGGCGTGAATTTATTTATGTAACGCCGATGATCATACTAAAGGTGATGTAAAAAGACACGTGAATATAAGTATGTATTTAATAAAGAGATCGTTATCAATATTTGTATTTTATCAATGTTTTCAAAACACGTCTTCGTTTTTCGCAACATGAGTCATAAAGAAAAAATTCAGAACGCAGATGTTTTGGCGGGACTGTTTATTTTATTTTATCCTTATGCCGAGACCAAGGTTTGCTTACAAAGGGAGCCTGACGTATGTAGGTATTTTAAAACCTTAGTCACCTTTTATCAAAATATTGAGGGGAGATAATGGTTGACAGTGCACGACTTACACGTTATGAGTTGAATTAACCCTTTGACTAGTCCGCAAGGTATAACATTTGCAATGCGTTTGTCTATTACGATGGAATATTTATAAATATAGTATTCATACGTAAGTATAAACAAGTTCTTTTTATCTGTTTAAAAAGGATTCGGCCAAAAACATTTCTTCGCAGGAATGAAAATCATAACATTGATATAGATTATAAGTGATAAGATACGGGATCAAGGTTGAATAGATTGACCCCTAGTCCCTTGTACTTTCTTACATCAAATCACGAAGAAAGACAGTCAGTACCAAACGTTACATATAGTAAATTCTCCATCATTCTTTATCTAATAAACATATTGCCAAATAACTATCCTGAGAGATAATCAGATTTCAACAATGTAAAATTCCAAGAAAAACAAATGAATGTAACAACATTATGTCAGTTGCCAATCTGTCACTTTCAATGTAGTTAAATGAATGAAAAAGCGATCGTGTCGAGTACGGAACTACGTAGGTAAACACAATATCGTACTATATGAAGATGATATACAATTGTATAGTAGCAGTATTAATTCAGGTGTACGCGTTGTTTGCATCTCAGTCGGTAAAGAGAGCTAGCGACGTACGCTTCGCTTCATTTGTCGCGATCGCGCGCGAAGTTTGGCTGTAAACGAAAACTCCGCGCCTGTGTTTGGAATAATAAAACTTTTGGCGCGATGAAAAATTGTTGTAAAAACAATATAATATAAATAATTTTGTTTCGAAATTTTTGTGTTATATGTTGATTTTGATTATAAATGTACTTTTGAAATAAGTGGTGATTCGAAGAGCTAGAAAAACAAATCAAGATGAGTTATAAGTGAGTAAATATTGATTTTTTAGCACATTATTGAACTTTACACTGCATAATTACTTTAAGCTATCCTTTGTTTATTTTATTATTGATGCCTAACTAATCTTTTACAAGGACGAAAATAAATGAATAACCATAAACATAAATTGCCTTTTTGTGGTCAACTAGCAGATTACCTTTTAAATAGCAGTAAACGTGTATAGTTTTACGGTAATTATGTTAAAATTTGTGTCGGACATAAATAATTATCGTATTTTGTCAAAACACTTTATGTTTTTCTATATCATTTACATGTTATTTAATCAATTGCTTTAGCTATATCGATTATGATTATATTGATGCAATAGTGTAATAATGGATAAAGTAATAAACAATAATGATCAGAAACATGTCAGAGAACAAATATTCAAATTTAGATTTTAAAATATTCGTTATGAATTATTATACTTACATATATACATTCACGTCCTTTATATCCCTTTTGGAGTGGACAGAAACTCAAAAATATAATATAAGCAACGTATTTTTTAGCATTACAGTCACTTTTAAACAAAATTTTAAAAAATACTCAAAAAGGAGCATTTTGACAAGCTCTATTAACTTTGATCTTTGAAACCTTTGTACCAGTCTACCATCTATGAAAAAAGTGTAAATATAGTGATAATACAAACAATATTACATATACACATGACATCACTAACATCACGTCGCATATGAAAATAACCGAATAAACAAATACATACAGATCACGTTTTTACATCTTTTTTGCCCGGTAGTCACTAAATATTGAACAACAGGTATTTAGAAAAAAAAAGTACGTTTTACAACATATTCGTTATTTTGTTAATACGTATACGGTAATATATTTTGCGGAAGTATGAAAATTTTCAAACCTATAGTTCCTTGTACAGAAATAAGCGTATTTCTAAGTGTATGCCATTTTTTATAAGAGTATTTCGTGATTAAAAGTTCTGTGGCATAAATGATTTACTTATTTGGCATTTTTTGTGGATTAGTGTTTCTATATTTAGTTTTAATGAGGTGATTGATTCATTTCATTCATTCATTAAAATGCTATTCTGTGTGATATAGTCACGTCCCTGATCTTCAAAAGGATAGATAAAGAAATATTATTTGGACGTAGATAAGCAAATAGGATCCAACCCACAACATGACCGAAAATGAGTTAAGTATACCAAACTGCTCGTCAAGGTCTATACTTTCGATTAGCAAAAACAATCCAAGTAAAATACGAATATTTTGACATTAAAATGACACTGGTTACCAAGCCACATGTATGGCAAACCCCTATTTTAGTTTCATAAAAACGATCCATTCTCCTTGGATCTTATTGTAAAACGGTCAGTCTAAGAAACTGACACCAAAATAAAATGTTTAAAAAAATCCAAAGCATGTGGATCCTTTTAGATTATAATATTTAATTCAAATCTATGCAAAAGATAAATCACTAAAAAGATTCAGAAAGCATGAATCTTTTTTGTTAAACAATTTTTTTACTAAATAATGCACTGGTTAAATCACAAAACGACACAAAAATTTTTAGAAAGCTAGTTGTTTTATTAATTTAATGAACAG
Organism: Leucoptera coffeella; assembly: GCA_030578115.1. NCBI lineage: Eukaryota > Metazoa > Arthropoda > Insecta > Lepidoptera > Lyonetiidae > Leucoptera > Leucoptera coffeella. The sequence goes on along the minus strand of JAMBLF010000052.1, from coordinate 77,137 downwards.
TTTTTAACGATTTAGGGTGAAGCCAAACGAGCGTAATTTCTGCTGCGTATTTTCGGTTGCGTAAATTACGTTGCGTTCGGTTTCATACAAATACCCAGTTTGTGCCACACGACGACTCAAAATCAGCTGAAGTTTTGTATGGAGCCAACAGAATTTGCGCGACTCACAACTCACAAAATTACGCTCGTTTGGCCTCACCCTTAAGTGGCAATTCGCTGCTTTGAATCCTTTTTGCGAAATGAAAATGAGCTTAACATAATTGAAAATAGCTTTTATCAAAAAGGATCCTAACACACATTTAGCTGAATATCTCAAGATATAAAGCTAAACTCAATACAATTTATATGTATGAATAAAATATACATTGACACACACATATTTTCTTAAGAAACAATAAACACAAGCAAGTTTATTAATGAGCAAACACAGGTTAAACTTCAATCTTCAATAACTCAAATGTAACATTTTGTGGGTAGGATCGTTTTTGCTTATCTACGTCCATTTAGTTGTTTGTTAATACATACATATATAGAAAATGAAAATAATTCAATGCACATCAAAAATACTGAAATGTGCACCAAAATATAGCTAAACGCACAGCAAAGGTTAGGATTGAGTTGGGGCTGTATTATTTTGGTGAACAATTCAGTATTTCAGGAGTGCATTTTCGTTTTATCTGATGTTTCTTTAAGCCCTATCCTATAGAAAATTGGTCTTCGATTCTTGAATATTTTTGAATAGGATTTATTAGTTTAAAACTTAAAAATAACAAAAAGACGACATAATTAAGGCAGGCAATTACAAAACAGAAATAAAAAATACGAAACAGAAAAATATTTTTATCTATGACAAGCCCTTTCCTGGGAATTAAGACAATCAGCCAAATAGCCAACGGCACAATCTTATCACAAGATTAGAATGAAAGTGTCGGCTGTATATAGAAATTTCCAATACGCCTTTATCTAGAAATGGCGCCTGTTTTCTAATCTGCTACATTCGCGGTTCACGATTGTATTGCCCTGTTGGGTAGATATAGTTTAATTCTATTGCCTTTGTTTTATTAATACATATACATCACGGCTGTTTTCTTATAGAGGGGTAGGCTGAGGTAACGGATCCTAATTTATGTAGATCTTGATAAAGTTATTTTTCTTATAATTTTAATGTACAAATAGGCGACATTACGTATGTTTATGAGCATGTTATAGACAAAAAGGATTTAAATGAAACCAAACTAATATCATTCTGCAAAACCGTATTTCTACTTACCTTCAAACAGATTACAGTCGTCTTATATATGTATGTAGGTCCAATCAGAAACACGTGTTAGGTCATATCATGATCTAGATTTTACAGTTGTTTCATTATTAGTACTATGGTTACTATTTGTTAGCTCCTATGTACCGTTTAGCGATAAAAACTACATTTACGATATGCACTAACAACGGTGACGTTAGGTGTACCTATAACCGCCGAGAGTGTATGAGAGGATGTATGAATGTCAATGAAGCATAAGTGGTCTGTCAGGATCGGGACAAATGGGGATACGTGAACTCTGCCTACCCCTCTACAGGGAATCAGGCGTGATGTGTATGTATGTATGTACTAACAACGGTGAGGAAAAATATATAAGGATCATTTCAGTCATCTATATATATATTATGTGGATCAGTATGGGTGTCAATTATATACACTTCGGGACACATCTATTGGACCACCTTAGAGTTTAGGTTTCGATTGTTTGATATCAACAAATAGGCTCCAAATTGTCTTTTGTTTCTTTAAATTCTTTGTTCGAAATTCAAAAAAAGACTATTGAATGACATTGTGAATATGCCAGGTTAAAACTGCAAAAAAACTTTTAACTCGACCTAATAAAAAAATTTTGCTAGCACCAAACGAAACTGAAAATGCTAGGTGGGCCAATAGATGTGTCCAGAAGTGTATTATATCTGCCTATCTCACTATATACAATAACACTACATAGTATAAAACAAAGTCGCTTTCTCTGTCCCTATGTCTCTTTGTATGCTTAAATCTTTGAAACTACGCAACGAATTTTGATGACGTTTTTTTAATAGATAGAGTGATTCAAGAGGAAGGTTTATATGTATAATAACATCCATTAAATAGTGGAGTAGGCTATATATTTTATACCCGTGCGAAGCCGGAGCGGGTCACTAGTTTATAAATAAAGGATCATTTCATTCATTTATAGTTTAAAAGAAACTCTGTCATACAAAAAATTACGTGTTATTTGGGACGTTAAATAATGCTAACTAGCTGTCGTTCTTCTAACGTCTAAAGTTAAATTAAATACATACATACATACACATCACGCCTGATTCCCTGTAGAGGGGTAGGCAGAGATCGCGGATCCCCATTTGTCCCGATCCTGACAGACCACTTTCGCTTCATTGACATTCATACATCTTCTCATACATTTATAGTTTTAAATTAAATCTATTAATATTATAGTATCTCCGAGGTTCTGTATACCCCGAACGGGATTATAGGACCTGAATATATATGTATGTTTGTTCTGACTACCTCAAGTTCACGGATGTATGTTTGTGTACATACATGCACTTTTTGATGTGTATTGAGCTCAAGATTGGAATTTTAAATTGCATAAAGATAAGCCGGCATTCCTTAACAAGAATTTGTATTGATATAAACAAAAGTGACAACACACTTTTTCCTCACTACGTAATCGCGTATTAATCTTACATACATATACATAATAATAATATTTGGACATTATTACACCAATTGAACTAGCCCCTTGGTAAGTACATTTGAAACTTGTGTTAAGGGTACTAGTCAACGTATATTTAAGAAATATTTATACTTATTATATATAGATAAATACGTATATAGCATATATAATCAACGAGAAGACTGGAAACCAGAAGAAAAGCGTAGTTCTTAACTCTGCCTCCACCGGGAATCGAACCCGGGACCTAACGATTAGCGTTCAGGCGTCTAACCGATCGCGCCCCGGAGGTCGTCAAACACATTCATTCACGTCCTTTATCCTTTTCGGGGTGGACAGAACCTTGGAAACACGATAATATCTCCTAGATTACTTAGCACTCCTATAAATAGAACGCTAGTGGCAGGTTTTTAGACTATCGTCTCATACATGCATACACATTACGCCTGATTAACTGTAGAAGGGTAGGCAGAGATCACGGATCTCCATTTGTCCCGATCCTGACAGACCACTTTCGCTTAATTAACACTCATACATCTTCTCATACACACTCAGCGGTTATAGGTACTCATATCGTCTCATAGACTCTATAGACCCTTAATCCCTTAGGTTGCCTCCTACGACATGTATATACGAATCTAATATTAAATTTGTGCATGCTGAGAAGACTGGCAGCTAGTTAACATTATTTTTGCGTTCTAGCTAGTACGCGACAATATGAATGCAAAAAATTAGTAAGTATGTTTTGAATTCGATCGTCGGTCCACCCCGAAAGGGATTATATAAAGTAAACATTCTTATGTATGTAGTCAATCGATCAATCAATCAGCCTGTATCAGTCCACTGCTGGACGTAGGCCTCTCCAAGGGTACGCCACAAAAGACGATCTTTCGTGGCCCTCATCCAGCCACTACCAGCAACTTTTTTGAGGTCATCGGTCCACCTGGAAGGGGGGCGTCCTACACTACGTTTGTGTATGTAGTAGCCTCTCTAAATCTATTTCCTACCACCATTAACATACTTATCTTGTATTATAGTGTCATTATCATTAATTCCTTTTACAATAAATTGCAGTGAACTGAATTGATGTGCATAAAAAGGTATCTTGGGTCAATGCCTGGCGCCCCATTACTATAAATTTAGAATAGGCCTGCTATCGCACTTATGGTGTCGATAAATGTAGAGTTATCGATATATTGTTAGTACTTTAAGTTTGTAGTCTTAATTTATGTTTAGGGAAAAAATTGTTTTGTTTTCCTAATGAATGTAATTTATTATATTAGAAATACTTTTAAAAATGAAAGGTTTAAATTAACAATAACACGATATTTCTCTTAAAGTATTCATTTAAAGGCATGAAACATGAGGATTAACTCGGTCGATAGTTAGCTCTAAAATAGTTATCAACGACAAATAACCGAATAAATGTAAACTGATTTGCAGTCTTAAAATTTAGAAGAATAAAAAACAGCTAGTAATAATTTCCAAAATTAAAACCAATTATACTTTGGCTATTGTTTATTAATACGAATATATTTATAAGCATGTTTTTACTAATTTGGCTCAATCATTTTCTTTCCAAATCCTTTTATATCTTCTATGTAGTCGGTTGCATTAGGATAATTATGCATATAGGAAATCTAACCATAGGTCAACATAGATACCTATTATCCTTAACGACTTAGTCTCCTTATGACAAGTCGGTCTCTTCTAAATGCTATATTACCATAATAATTTGTCCTATTTTCCTTGATGTAATAAATAATGATAAATGTTTAATGACAATCAGTTTCTAGTACTACATAAATCTCATACGCTTGCCGACTTGTGTATCACACTTCCTTTTTTATTGTGGTGGGGTAGTCAGAGATTTGATTGCCCATCTCCGACATTTCGAAATGATGTTAGGTTTGGGTCACTTCAAGCCCGCGTTTCACTAGATGGACAGCACCGAACGTGATAGGTAGTGAACCGTATCGCAGTACGTAGGCTCTGGCTATTACAGATCTGAAGGGAGAGGCAGGTTTCCTCACGATGTTTTCTTTCACCGTTAGCGACTGTATATTATGTACGTAAATGAAATTCCTAGTATTAATATATTTTTATCTAAGTAATTAATAGTACGATTATAATGACACGTTTTAGTCTGATGTTAGTGAAGTTACACTAAGAGACTGATAATTGGAATATATTAAGCATTGGTTTAGATACCAATTATCAATATTTTAAATTAACACAATCACAACCTTGATAGATAAACTAGAATTGACCGAGAAACAACTAGAATTGCCATAGATATATTATGATTTCGAGATACAGTTTACGGTGAGGGAAAACATCGTGAGGAAACCTACCTGTTCGTCGAACAGGTAATAGTGCTTGTAAATGGCGACATGGCTGACCACCTGTCACATTGAGTACTGACTATCTGGTAAACACGTGGGTTCGAGGTGTCCATAGAATTACTACCTTCGCAATTGCGGAGATGGACACCTGAACCTCTGACTACCCCGCAAGGGTTAATGGTCGTGAATGCGTTTGTTTTGTAGATACAGTTTACTCCAAATTATTGTGGTTCGTGAGTAAGCTAATTAGTATGTACGCACTAATTATTCACTATATACATATAAATTTTATTTAAAAAAATTTTTATTTCATTTTTTTAATTCAAATTTGTTATATCAAATATACATGTATTTTCTTCCACTATACTCACCTTAAAACATCGATATCAATATAATTATCAATAACTATGTCCCATCCCTATCCAATCGGAGCACTTGACTGGATTTACAACTGCCATTGACCGTTCGTCTTTAATACTGTTTAGAAAATGCTTTTGCATTTTGTAGACAGAAAAGTTGGGTACTCTATAGCATTACATATATCACAAATCATGCCCACAAATCATGCCCATTTTCCTACAGAGGGGTATTCAGAGATCACGTGTTTTAATTTGCTAGGGTTACAAATGGCATTGGTGCGTGTAAAAAATAGAATGTATCTAAATCTAAGCTATAAATAGTAATGTCATAAGCACAGATAATATAATACACAGTCATAAGAGACATATATACTGTACTATATATACTGACGTCCTTACATGCTAAGTTGTTCACTTCTAGGGTGGACAGACCCTCGATGTTATTATATCTCCTCGATGGCATTATTACATATTACTGTTTACTAGCCCATCCTTCAATAGCTTCTATTTACCCTAATTATTAATTATCTGCTAGGCTATACTTAAATTTTTCACAACTACCTCCTCAAAAACAGTCTAAATCTTACCTAAACTAAATTACGAAAGGTATCCTTCTGTCAATCCGCTTAAAAATTACAGCCTTGATAATAATACACTTTGTTTTAAATACATCATATTGACGATTATACCAATTGAACTAGCCGCTTGGTAAGTTCATTTAAAACTTGTGTTAAGGGTACTGGTCAACGTATATTTAAGTAATATAAGCTTACGAGCGACCCGCTCCGGCTTCGCACTTCTGGCTATTTTATGGATGTTATTATACCCATAAACCTTCCTCTTGATTCACTCTATCTATTACAAAAAACCGCATCAAAATCCGTTGCGTAGTTTCAAAGATTTAAGCATACAAAGTGACATAGGGACAAAGAAAGCGACTTTGTTTTATACTATGTAGTGATTATATATAGATATACCCATCCTTCTGTCTATCCCCCTGGGATTAGTCTTAATAACAACTGACGTCATGCCACTTAGATCATATCTTGTAAATTTAGTTAGCGCGTTTCGTAATGATAAATCCTTGATATATTCACGACTAAGTTGTTTACGAAGCGGTTATCTATTATCTATTTAGAGCGTCGTTTTGGGTTACCCTGTGGGGTAGGCAGTAGGTTAGGGCACGTACATGTACTATATACAAACATACATTCACGTCCTTTAATCCCTTTCGGTGTGGACAGAACTGCGGAGATATAATATCTCCTAAGTCACTTTTAAGCATAAATATTGGCGTTGCAATGTCATTTGAATATTGGTGCCAGGTTGCTAGTCTATCGCCCCCAACAGATTCCATATACCCCTAGTCCCTTAGTTGCCTCCTACGACATGCCGGGAAGAACGGGAGTTAGTAAGCATTCTTTTTACGTCTCATACTAGCACGGGAGTGTAACTAAAAATGTATACACTTCACACCCGTTTTTGTACAGTGGGTTAGGCAGATGTCACGGATCTGTCCCGATACTGATAAACCAATTTTACTGTATATGTATATTAAAACTTTCTTATATGCTATATTTTAATCTTGAAAACAGCTGACTATGATGAAATTTTTCCTGGGAACCTATAGTACTGTTTACCCCTTAGGAGTTTATTGACGTCAGCCAGTATACATTTTACAGTTGTATGTAAGATTTAACAAAAAAAAAGACAAACAAACAAACGCACTCACGACGATTAACCCTTGCGGGATAGTCAGAGCTTCAGGTTTCCATCTCCGCAATTGCGAAGGTATTAATTCTATGGACACCTCGAACCCACGTGTTGACCAGATAGTCAGTACTCAATGTGGCAGGTGGTAAGCCATGTCGCCATTTACAAGCACTATTACCTGTTCGACGAACAGTTAAGGTTTCCTCACGATGTTTTCCCTCACCGTATAATTCGATGCATTTTGTAAATGTATGATTAAAATTATCTTTATCTTAGTCACATGGGTTCTATATCTACCTTCCACGAAAGGCGGTCGTGAAGGTACATAAGACTTTGATCTAACAAGCTTATTATCGTCAAATCTATTGTTTTTAACAATTATCAGTATTTGTTCAATCAAGGAAAATTAACGTTTGATATAATTCAGACTGATAGTAAGAGTAAAACTATAACCGCCGAGTGTGTATGAGGAGGTGTATGAGTGTCAATGAAGCGAAAGTATGTCAGGATCGGGACAAATAGGGCTCTGCCTACCCCTCTACAGGAATCAGGCGTTACGTGTATGTGTGTATGTATATACCTAGAAATCACCTAAAATATGCATTAATGCGATTACGTCACTTAATTTTTTGTCCTAATTGACAAAGGAGATATAGTATCTGCGGGACCCGTACTGCCTACCCCTCTACAGGGAATCAAGCGATATGTATGTATGTATGTTACAGTGAAATAAATCCAATCTGACACTACACTACACTAAAGTGTAAGAAGAAAGACAACTGCATAACTTTAACGGCGTATCAAGTGATTAATCTATTACCGTTCTTGATTAGGTTGGTATGTTGTATACCTATTCTTTTATCAGCTGTTAGCTCGTATCCACCTTGAAATTCCACGGTGAGACAACTAAACGCCTTTCTTACAGCCTGTGCTAGTCTGGGACGTAGAGAAATGGTGATTAATTTGACGTAGCTCAGTTGTTTAGGGCTTGGCTCTGCATCAGTGGCCACAGGGTTCAAATTGCTTGAGCAAGTACCAATGGAAAAGAAGTTTAATAAATTTCTTTGTACATTTTCGTAATAAATAACATATTTACGAAATATACAATTATTTAATTTATTATATATAAGTAAATACAATTATTTATTTATTATAAAAATGTAAGATTATTAATATTTTTCATTATTTAAAACCGAAAAATATAAATTTAATCACGTGACAGTGAACGCCAATCAGAGAGCGTGACGTCAGTCAGTGCGTGAGCCATTGTTGTTGTTGAGGTTTTAGTAGTAAATACACAAACCCAGTAACAATTATTCGCCGATTTTTGCAAAAAAAACTTCTGAATTATCGATATTTCAAAAGGTTGAGATAAATAGCTATGGAGTCCGGATTTAGTAAAGCAAATTCGACTAATCTACCAAAATTTGACGCTGTTATGGTCGGAACATTTTTCGCAACTAACAGTGATTTTTGTTCTTCGGAATTTCGCAACGTTAAGACTTCAATGTAAGTAAACAGAAATGTAAACATTACTTAGTAAGCATTCATTCAGTTTACTAAATAAAATGAGTTATATTTCCTGAAATAAAGACTTTGATTTTAGGTTATTTTTGACTTGATTTTATGTTAGATTTTTTGTACCAACTAGTTGCATTTTTTTTCAGGTCTTCTAGAGCATCATACGGAGACGATGCTATTAGCCCATTTGTGCGCAGTGAAATGCAAAATGTGTCCAGAACATAAAGTTCACGCTAAACTATATGGATGCACCCTGATTATCGATGAAGAAGATGATGTGATTGTTTCAGTAGTATGTGAGGACTGTGTTGCTTCAAGAGCTGGTTGCAAACACGCAATCGCTATTTTATTTTGGGTTCACCGTCGTAGCGAGGAGCCTTCTTGTACATCAACCGAGTGCTATTGGAAAAAAATCGAAGTTGTCTAGAGTTGGCAGTACTTTGAAATCAATCACGACCAAACAACTGTCAAAGTGCAGCCCCTTATTGCCAGCAAATAACATAGTTCTGGCAAAATTTATAGAAGAAGGAAGGAAAAGAAAAGTGCATGACTGCGAGCTTTTAAGATATCAACCCAATTATTCTCCAAGCGAAACTGAATCACTTTCAATGCATCAGCTTATGCTAAAATATAAAGAGAAATGTGTTGATACATTTTTGAGCAATGTTATCATTACAACAGCTCTAATTGAGAAGGTTAAAGAAGAAACAATAGAGCAATCCAAAAGCAATCTCTGGTTTGAATTAAGGTATGGCCGGATAACCGCATCAAAGGCATATGAAGTTAGTCGTTGCAAAACAGCTGACGGTACACTTGTGTCTTTGATACTAAGTGGAAAAATTCCAGAAACCAAACATATCAAACGGGGCCGTGTGCTTGAAGATCAAGTGAGAAGAACCGTGGAAGATATACTAAAAAAAAATATTATAAAGTGCGGTCTTGTATTGAGTAGTCATTACCCCATGATCGCTGGCTCTCCAGACGGATTATGTGATGGCAATATTGTTGAAATAAAATGTCCCATAAGTGCCAAAACTTATAAAAACTATATATACAATGGCCAGCCTTCAAAGAGATGTTATGCTCAGATGCAGCTGCAAATGTACCTAACAGCAATGAAAAGTGGATACTTTTGTGTAGCTGACCCTGACTATGTTAAGAATAAACAAGTGCCATTTGATCATATGTACAAAATATCAGTGAAAAGTTAGTCTTATTTTGGAAAAATAATATATATCCTTTATTATATAAGAGTGTAATATAAGATTGTGTTATTTTTATCATAGGATAGGTATAATATTTGTTATGGGATCTTAATAAAAAACTATTTTTTGTATTAGTTGTTTTATTTTATCAAAGAGTCTTGTAAGTTAACTAAACCGCATGCTATAATTATAATATCATCTAGTATTTTAATAAAATTAAAATTTATACATGCATGTGGTTTTAGCATACAAAATTCTCGTAAACGACGTATTAATCTACAGACAAAATACGGGCATCATCCCTCCGTGCAAGTTTTAACCACTTTCTCCGTATTTGTTCATTCATGGGAACTCTTACAAACAATTTGTTTGGTGTCATTACACTTGTGCTTTTACACTCAGGCACTACGCAATACTTATAAAACATGGAATTCATTTTTAAATTATTAAATGAAAAAAAAGTATTCACGTTCACGGTTTGTTTTGGTTCGGACGCACTCAATTACGTCATTGAAGACGCCATGACAGTTTAGAGCGTTTTCATGAAATATTCGAACAGGTTTTTTAAAAACCGTAAATAATTATGTTAGTGATTGATTATTGTAGAAATATGAACTTATTTCCGATATATATGTAAGAAAGAAAAGAATGAACCACTAATTACATTTTAGGACACAAGCCTATTATACGGTGAGGGAAAACATTGTGAGGAAACTTACCTGTTCGTCGAACAGGTAATAGTTAGTGCTTGTAAATGGCGACATGGCTTACCACCTGTAATCACGGATTCCCATTTTTAATAAAAATAATATCTTTATTGAGACATCCACATCAATTACATACAATATTCAACATACAATAGAATTCAAAGACAATAATTGGATTACATAATACGCAACACATAAAATTACATTTCGTTTAAAAAGAGACAAACGCATTCATGACTATTAACCCTTGCGGGGTAGTCAGAGGTTCAGGTTTCCATCTCTGCAATTGCGAAGGTAGTAATTCTATGGACACCTCGAACCCACGTGTAGACCTGATAGTTAGTACTCAATGTGACAGGTGATGAGCGATGTCGCCATTTACAAGCACTAACTATTACCTGTTTTCTATTACAATGTTATCCCTCACTGTATAATTCGATGCATTTCGTAAATGTGCTTTTATTACGGAATTTCATTTAATTAAATTACATTTCAAATATGATATCACAACTAGTTAATATTGATATCCAAACACCTGATACACACTCGGCTATTATAGGTACTTCTAACGTAGTGTTGGAGGTGTATGAGTGTCTATGAAGCGAAAGTGTTTTGTCAGGACCGGAACAGATGGGGATCCGTGATCTCTGTCTACCTACAGGAAAACGGGCGTGATATGTATGTAATCTATGTATGTTTATGACCAATACAAATCAGTTTAATGACGTTACACCTAATGCAGGACTAATTAGATTGGAATGCATACACACTCGTTCCATATAAGTCTGTGACTAATCTGTGAAGTATATTATTCATCCGTCTAACCGATGTCTGTGTAGTGTTAGAGGTGAGTCAGGTATGATAGGTATTACTCATTTGTCCCCAATATATGGGATTATTTAGGAGCTAATCTAATTCGCCTGTTCCAAAGCAAAACCTAGTAATACTAATAATAATAATAAAGTTATTATTTACAGCCACAAAAACATACACGATACAAAAAGGACACGAAAATTTAGGAAAGTGCCAAAGCCTGTGGCTAATAGAAATAATAATATCTTTATTGAGACATCAACTGCATACAATATTCATCAATGACATAAAATGGGAGTGAATACAAAACTCGTGAATAATATGTAATGTAAATATAGACGTTATTATTTTGTTAAAGGTTAGAATTTATATTATCTTAAAGGTGTATGTTGAGTGGACAAAACCGCGCATTTCTTAAGTAACCGCGAAATATAATACTCATTGCTAAGAATCTAGAAAATGTAGTATCTTTTACATGTTTGACAACTTCCGCTAAAAGATATAATGACTATTCATCTATCTATAGGATGTGATATTAATATGCATGTATATTCATACCATAACATAAGCATCACGACTTGTGTATACACACTCCCTTTTTTATTGCGGCGGGTTAGTCAGAGCCTTGAGTGCCCATCTCCGAAATTTCGAAGGCTTTAAAGTATGGGCTAATCAAGTATGGCCCCACGTTTCACTAGATAGACAGCACCTAACGTGATAGGTAGGGAACCGTATCGACGTATACAGGCACTGGCTATTACCTATCCCGAGGGATAGACAGGTTCCTCACGATGTTTTCCCTCACCGTTAGCGACTGTAAAATGTATAATGACTGACGTCATTAAACCCCTAAGGGGTAAATTTAACAATAGGTTCCCATGAATATTTCATCATAATCAGCTGTTGATGTGCCCAGATTAAGATATATCATATCTTATATATTTTTAAATAATAATAATAATTGAGACTATTACGCTGTTACACAAAATGAACTAGCCTCTTGGCAAGTTCATTTAAGACTTGTGTTAAGGATACTAGTCAACGTACATATATTTAAGAAATATATACTTACTAAATATACATAAAAACATATATAGCATATATAATCAACGACCAGATTGGAAAGCAGAAGAAAAGCAGAGTTCTTAACTCTAAGAAAAGAATTCGGCGCAGCTCAGTTTTTGGGGCATGATTCTGTGGCAGCAGAAACCTGAATCTTTGACTACTCTGCAAGTTTACTCTGTTTGTCATGATAAACCTATATCACGCTGAGTTAGGCAGCTGATAACATTCTATTTAAAATCCCAAACTATCAGAAAAGGGGACGTTACAAAATGTCACTCTAACCATCAAAATCAAGGTGACAGCTACTAACAAACACTGATGACAGATCATCATAACAATATGGTAACAAGGTCTTATGTGTCAACCTTATTACAACGTGCTAAGAGTGGGTTTTGTGTGGCGAAAAAGATGGACAGTTTAGGCTTGCCGTATATCTGGCGAAGCGTAGCGCTGTAGATTTTATGATTACAAATTACATAATTTTTTCATGTTTTTCTGCCCTATTCATGGTTGACTAAACTTTAGTTAAATCAAATTGACAATAAATTTAATTTAATTTTTTATCCAATGTACAATCGTACTTTTAATGAACATAAACAGATATTTAACATCTTATCCGCTATATATCATCTTAAATTATATTTAAGAAAAAAATTGTTAAAAGAAGAACATGCGAATCTCTAATACCGAAAAGATTTTTACATACATACATATAATCACACCTCCACATCCCCAACGGATGATAGGCAGACACTATCCACCTGGAAAGAACCTGACAAATCTCTCTAGCTTCACTCACACCCATTAACCTTCTCATACATGCTCTTCTATTCTTCACACTATGTATATCTGCCTTGAGACTAATGTTTCCAATTTGATCTGTATACGTAAGTTTAATATATTCACCATACATTCAGCTTACAGAGTGTCAGGTTCCATAATAATAATTATTTAACTCATTCAAACGATAAGTAAGTGTGGCGCAAGCCTTATGGTTATTACAGGAGGTGCTAAATACTGTATGCACAGTGCACTACCGAATTTTAAAACGTAGGTGTTTGTTTGACAAACACACGCAACCTCCGATTCCCTTTACAGGTAGACAGAGATCACGTAACCCTGTACTTTTGGGCCTGGCTTAGTACATATACGAGTATATTAACGTTCTTTAACATCTTTCGGGGTAAATAGAACTATAAAGGTATAATATGTAACTGGATAACATTAGGTGGAGTTGGACATGCGGAAGACTACCAGGGGTTAATGGTCGTGAAGAGTTTTGTTGTGTTATATTATGAATATTATGTATAAGGATCGTGATTACATTAATATGGTATATTGGTGATAGGTTTCTAACCTGCAGTTTAATAGACTCCATTGAGCTCTAGTTATCTAATTCATAGAAAAACAGTTAATTATTGATATTCATGTTAACTTATTTCATGTAATAATATAAACCTTTATATAATATTATAAATAAAGATGAACAATCCTTGCAATAATCAATAATTTACACCTATAAAAAAATACTTCAACCGGGTAAACTTTAACGTATGTTAAATTTATAGTTATTGAGGTAACTTAGGCTCTATATTTTCATTCGACATCCGTATCTGCACCCATAAACAGTTACAAACGCTAACAGCACAGAAATCAAAATGTATGTATTGACGTGATCATCACGTGATCTGTCGAAACGAATATTTTTGTTTTTTATTATCTTACTATTTTCCCATTTAGCATTCCAGTGATAAAAGCAAACTTCTGCCTACCCCGTCAAAGCTAAAAGCCGTGCTGCGTATGTCATCGTAATTAATGGCTCGTAAACCGCACGTCACATCAAATCACCTCACTCTTATTTTTATTTACATGACCGAATACCTGGGCTGATTGATTGACAGCCAATTTGAATGTCGATTGAAAAACGATAAATTAGAATCGAGACATCGCCTACGCATATCGAGTACGAACATCGATTTGATAAAAGTATCGATTACTAATGCAATAGCAACGTTTTGTAAAACCCGTCCTCATTAGGTCATTGAAGTTAAGCTACGCTGGCGGGAGTGGTGGATGGGTAACCATGTACTAATATTAAATTGGTTTCAGTGAGGGTTAACCTTTTCTTTCTTCCTCTATCTTTCAGTATTTATGAACATCTTCCATTCTTCTATACGAATAGTCATTATTTGTGAAAGCCAGGGTATGCAATGTATTACAATGAGTACTATTTATCTGGTAAAATTAAGGTTTTAGTGACTAAAGACCTTCGTAAAGACAACGTATGAGTGATATTTCAAGCCACTGATTATATTGAAAGGATTAATAGATATTATACTTATATATACACAATTAGACTAATGATATAGTCTACGAATACCTAAATAACATACCCAGCTGAGTTAGAATCTTTTTGCTACGACAATAACATGCACAAGCTATACCTCCTATTTTGTAAGTTTGATTTGTAAAATATTTGTATTGTGTATTTTTTGTTGCTGTAAATAAATGCTTTATTATTATTATTAAATCCCGGACTAGCAAGTACTACAGTCGTAAAAGTATCGAGAATAACATGTTGATAGCAATCAATGCCGAATCGAGTCTGCCAAATCACGCTAAAGGACGAATCGATATTGTTACTCATCGATTTTATTAACTACTAATTGAGTGACGATTTGTTTGTTACTTGCGGAAAAGACTATTGAGGAAGACTTTTTTTCTAACATACTTGCTCATCTTGGACTTAAAAAGGAGGCTAACTAGCTGCCGTTCTTCCCGGCGTTCGTTCGATATAAGGCGACTAAGGGAGAGGGAGTAAATTAATTCTATTAGTCGATGCAATCTGTCACCGATGATAGTACCACAACCTCAATATTCATGTAAAAGTGACCTGGGAGATAGTCTTGTGCCTCCAAGGTTGTGTCCACAACTGAAGGGAATAAAGGACGAAATTGTATTTGTATTTATTAGTATTACTGCGTTGAACCCGACTGGTATAGGAATTACTACGTATTCTGAGGTCATTTTGTATTGGTTGAATGATTCATTAAATTAAAATAAAATTACTAATAGTTTAAATGGATTTTTTTAATCTAACCTTAATGACTATTTTTTCTTGAGAAAATGTTTTTTCTTTTAATTAGTGATATTTATGATCCTATGTTGAATAAAAAGAATTGAATTTCATTTCATAAACTTATTTAGACGAAAAATTCTGAAATGTACCTTCAATTAAAATTACTGAAATGTAAACCAAAAATTCACTAAATACGCTACGCAAAACGAACAACAAAGGTCAGGTTTGGGTTCGAACTATACTATTCAGTATTTTTAATGAGTAATTCCGTAATTCATCTTATTTGATACTCAAGGATAATATTAAGGAAGTGCTTTTTTTGCACATATGCAACATATGCATCATCAACCAATGTTGAACCTGACTCACTTAGAAATTACAGTGTAACTGTAGCTCATTTTATATCGGTTGAATGATTCATTTAACTAATATAAAATGACTTACATTTTCATAGTCTTTTTAAGTCACTTAAACCTTGCGCACAGATAATATAATACTATCTTGCGAAAATTTAATACCTAACCTGAAAATTTACTACTAGTACTAGTATTACTATAATCGTCGAAAAAACACAAACAGACATTTACATATATCTTCATACACTTCCCGACCGATATATGATAGTAGATTGACAAAAAGAATATAAGTATGTAAATGAAGTGGAAGGGCGGTTACATAGGAGCCGACCCGATAAGACGGAAAAAGGGTGGCGTTAGAACTATAACCGCCGAGTGTGTATGAGTGTCAATGAAGCGAAAGCGGTTTGTCAGGATTGAGACAAATGGGGATCCGTGATCTCAGCCTATCCCTCTACAGGGAATCAGGCGTGATGTGTATGTATGTACTTCCCGACCGTTATACCTTGCGGAATATTCAGACCTTCGCGTATCTATTTATTTCATTGTGGAGTGTATAATATTGGGACTAGGGGCCAAGTCCACTAATGCTTTTTACAAAATATCAGTTGAACATCAGATCAGTAATAGTGTGAAGTTGGTAGTGGATTAGCAAAAGTGACAAATTTTACCATTTTAAAAGCGTAATTTGATACTTGCTAATATTAATGGGAAATTTGTCCTTAGCTAATCCACTACCAACTTCACACTATTACTGATCTGATATTGAACTGCGTTTGTGCTAAAACGCATCAGTGGACTTGTCACCTGGGGACTAAAAACCTTTTTGAATGTGTATTAATGTCAATGAAGCGAAAGTATTCTTATAGAATCGGCTAACATAAGAATTTATCGTTTCTGTGTACCCTCTATGGGGTACGAGATTGAATCGTATCCTAGTTACCTTGAATAGCAAAAGAAAGACAGATACTTTCTTTAAATCCTTGTTAACAAGAAGGTTGCAATTTTGTCATATTTATCATAATGAATGCATCTAATTAGTGAAAGTAAAAACAAGGTATACATGTTAGTGCTCTATCTGCTTGGGATTGTATTGAATGCAACTAGCTGTACAGGGCTTGTTACAAAATTATTATCACTACATAATATAAAATGAAGTCGCTTTCTCTGTCCCTATGTCCCTTTGTATGCTTAAATGTTTGAAATTACGCAACGGATTTTGATGCGGTTTTCTTTAATAGACCGAGTGATTCAAGAGGAAGATTTATATGTATAATAGCATCCATTAAATAGTGGAGAAGGCTATATATTTTATACCCGTGCAAAGCCGGAGCGGGTCACTAGTTATTCATAATAATAAAGGGTTTATTTACAGCCACAAAAACATACACAATACGAAACGTTAACAAATTAAACTTACAAACTAGGGGGTATAGTTTGTGCATGTTATTGTCGCAGCAAAAAGGTTCAAACTCAGCTGGGTATGTTGCGTATGATGGCAAACGCAACGCTGATATGTTAGAACCAACAATAGGGCTGTTATAACAAAAGGATTCTTATCTATCCCTGATTACTGTACATAGTATATGTATATACATTTATATACAAACACCACGACTAATTGTGTTTTGTGCCGCACCGTATCCTTGTTCAGCAATGGATTGCTACTGATTGAATGATTTATCATTATTAATTAATAATACATGGAAATTAGTACATCATTTGAACTAGCCCCATGCTAAGTACATTTAAGACTTTTATTACGGGTACTAGAGATCCCGCCACATAAGGTGGCAGTTGGAGGCGTCGCCACAGTCGCGTAATTCAGTGTTAGTTACCAGTAAACACGCCAAAACTAGCACTCACTGTGCCATACGGCTCGATACATTATAGGTTTCATTTGTAACGGTCTTTGGTTGCAGAGCTATAAACTCAAATAAAACAAATTAATATATCAAAGTCAAAATATGTTTATTAAACTATTTCAAACATGATTAATAATTAACGGGACTTATCCTTCTTATTATATATTACATATATTATGTGTTCCTTCACTCTGTCCGCAATAGACCGTTTAGTGTGTTCGACGTAGGATTTCCCACAGCTGCAATCAATCTTATACACACCCTTATATCTTATATCATGAGTATAAATCGCGAATCTCTTAAAACTATTATTTCAAACATGGCACTGAGCATTGTCTTTACATATTTTTTACCGAGGTTAGATCAGCGGAGACCCTAGCTTGGAGAAGAACTGACAAGAAACTCCGGAAATCAATTTATTATAATCACCCTTAACAAACATAAAAATTACAAAGAGTGGGCAAAAAACACAACGCTGGTAATACTAAATTTACCTTTCATACAAAATAACACGCAATGGCGGTAACGTCAAATTTAGTTCCAAGTTTGGCTACTGCCACCTTATGTGGCGGGATCTCTAGTATATTTAAGAAATATATACTTATTATATATAGTTAAATAAATATATAGTATATATAATCAACGATCAGACTGAAAAACAGAAGAAAAGCGTAGTTCTTAACTCTACCTCCATCGGGAATCGAACCGAGGACCTCAAGTTTAGCGTTCAGGCGACTAACCGATCGCGCCACGGAGGTCGTCAAATGGTATAAGCGAAATAGAGTATACAACTTGCTAAAAGGTTAAAAAGGAATACACTTTTGAAAGTAACTAATATTGCAAATCTATTATTGCATCTAAAGCTTAGTCACAATATCTCTTATCTACAAATACGTGATTGTCATTCCTACCCACACTATTTGCATAAGCAAAATTCTCTAGTCACGAATTTTATATCCAATATGCTCTGTTTACGTTGGTGTAGTAAATAGGATAGTTGTTTAGTAAAGTAGAAGGTGGTTTATTTCGGTTAAAAATTTTTTTTACATTCTCGGAGATGAAAAACTATCGTAATAATATCATTGGTAATAACAGATTCCACTGACACCTAGTCCCTTAGTCACCTTCAACGACATGCCGAAACATCACTATTATCTATATATTTTGCAAAAATGTGACTGAGAATTGTAAGATTCATTTTAGTTGTCATAACATGTAGTGCTAGCAAATATTTATCACTTAATATCTATGCTTGCGACTGCCACAGTGTGGGATAGTCATTTTAGGCATGATTTATCTAGAAAATCACTGGTTTTTGGTTAAATATGGACGAAATAAGAATTAAGCAAAAAAATAATTGTTTCGTTTTTTCCCTATTTTCCACTGTTTATTGTCTCCGAAAGGTAATATTATATAGCCTAAAAACCTTCCTTAATATACGCTCTATATCATTAGGATTTTTTGAATTCAAATCAGTACCTCCAGATATTAGCGCCTTTAAACAAACAAAATCTTCAGTTCTACAATATTAGTATAGATTATTGTTGTATAAAAGTTAAATATTCTCTATTAGTACATATCGTTATTTCAATGACAGTCAAATTATAAAATGTAAAGACACTCGTTATATCTTAAAAATATGACTCATCTATATTACGTTTTTCTTCATATCTATGATATGACGATCATTATAAATCCTATAGTTATGCTAAAGGTTAACGATAATATATGTATATTTTATGTAACATATTATGGTAATGCATAACATACATACGCTTGACGACTTGTGTATGCACACTCCCTTTTTTATTGAGGCGGGGTAGTCAGCGGCTTGAGAGCCCATTTCCGAAAATTCGAAGGGATGTTTGATTTGAACCACTCAAAGTACTACATAGATAAACAGCACTCAACGTGGTAGATAGTGAACCGTCGTATACAGGCACTGACAATTACCTATCCCGAGGGATAGACAGGTGTCTTCACGATGTTTTCCACCGTTAGCGACTGTAAATTATGTATATTTAAAATTTTCGACATAATTATGAATATATCTGTATATGCGTACGTAAATAACCTACTAAGTTTCTAACCACTCTACCGTTCGACTGTACTAATGTAAATGCGGCGCTAGTTGTAGTCACTCTTTGCTATTATAGAAAGCTAGGTTCCGTTTAGGTGCACTAATCACGGCGCTACGCGGGTCACGATCTATTACTACGCGGCCAAACAAAACACTTTCACGACTACCTCTTTTGTAGGGTAGTCGAAAGTTCGCGTGTCCATCTCCGGTATTGCAATTAGTGTTCTAATCACATGGTAGTTAGATAGTCAGAAACTAATGTGACCGTAGGTAAGCTGTGTTGCAATTTACAAGCACTGACTATTATTACCTGTTCCGAGGAATAAGTAGCTTTCATCACGATTAATTATTATTGTAGAGTTCGACGCGGTAAGCAGCGTAGAACTTATACAGATCAAATTGGAAACATTAGTCGCAAAGCAAGTATACGTAGCGTGTAAAATAGAAGAGCATGTATGAGAAGGTTAATGGATGTGAGTGAAGCAAGAGAGATTTGTCAGTATCGTTCCAGGTGGCTTTCGATAGTCTCTGCCTATCCCCTTAGGGGCGTAGAGGTGTGAATATATGAATTTTTAATACCAATAAATACATAGAAATTGAAATAAATTATTTTCTCCTAGGGTTTGCACCCTGTACCAAAATCCCCTATGACTAAACCACACAGATTTTCCCTCACCATATTTGACTTTAAAAGAGGCAGTTGATTACGTTCTATTAAGTCACATATCTGCACTTTGTACAAGTTGTATAGACACAGTAATACTAAGATTACATTAGTAAGTATTTTAATGAATGCTTTAAACGTTGCAGCCTTGGTGCAATTAAAAAATATCGTTCAAGATCATAATCGATGTATGGATCGAATTACATTGTGCATACATTCATGTTAATCATATCGTATCATTTATATAGATAAATACATACACTTCACGACTATTGACCCTTTTAGGGAAGTCAGAGGCTTGAGTGACCATCGTAGTTATTACTTTGCTAGCTAGCCACTACCTAATATAGCTAAAGTTACAAATGTTAAATCTATAGTAGTATTACTTAAACCGATGAATAGGCAGAATTCTTTACTGTTTTCCCTCAGTGAAAAACCAAAATAACGCAAAACATTTCATACTTGTAATTTTCAAATCTAACGTACTACTGAGTCACACTCATTCATTACATACATGTATGTGTACCATACAAACTTGTATGTACATGTATGTATAAATAATTACATTTATATTGGATTACAATACAATTTACATCATAAATACTACTTAAATCATTGTGTATAGCAACATAGTAATTAATTCCACCATTATACCGGAAATTACGTGAATTCTATTGAAGCTACAAATTACAACCTTGTAACTTTACAAAAGCCTATTAACTATAGGGAAAATTGTGTAGTTTGGGATTAAAAAGGATGTAAGTACCGTAACCAAATTAGATTTTTTGTGTTTCATTATTTATGTATTTTCTTAAACATACTTATAACACAGACAAAACACTTAAGCTAAAAGTTTATAAGTACCTACAGAGAATTTGTTGTGCATTTTTTTGTTTTGTATAAAGTAATTAATTGTATACGACGAGGAAACGGACCCACCTAACACAGCAGATCTGCTTAAAAGGAGGGTTCAAAACTACTATTTACATATTTATAAAGTATAAATTTTGACGACCTCCGTGGCGCGATCGGTTAGACACCTGAACGCTATTCGTGGGGTCCCGGGTTCGATTCCCGGTGGAGGCAGAGTTAAGAACTAAGCTTTTCTACTGCTTTCCAGTCTGGTCGTTGATTAAATATGCTATATATGTATTTATCTATATATAATATGTATACATTTCTTAAATATACGTTGACTAGTACCCTTAACACAAGTCTTAAATGTACTTACCAAGGGGCTAGTTCAATTTGTGTTTTTCAATTCAATCAGCCTATGACAGTCCACTGCTGGACGTAGGCCTCCCCAAGGTAACGCCACAAAACACGATCACTCGTGGCCCTCAGCCAACCACTACCAGCGACCTTTTTCAGGTCATCAGTCCATCTGGCAGGGGGGCGTCCCACACTACGTTTACCGAGACGCGGTCGCCATTCGAGAACCGCTTTGCTCCAACGGTCGTCGGTTCTGCGACAGACGTGACCGGCCCACTGCCACTTCAGCTTGCAACATCGATAGACAATGTCTACGACATTGGTTCTCTGCCGGATAATCTCGTTCCGGACTCTGTCCCTTAACGAGATACCCAGCATCGAACGTTCCATTGCTCGCTGAGCGACATGCAATCGGTGAGCCAGCCCTACTGTCATGTTCCACGTCTCGGCACCGTATGTCATTACAGGTAGGACGCACTGATTGAAAACCCTGGTCTTAATACACTGCGGTAGTGGCGACGAGAAGATATGACGCAACTTCCCGAATGCTGCCCAGCCCAGCTGCACTCTTCTGGAAATCTCACGCTCGAAGCTGTCCCTACCCATTTGTAGAACCTGGCCCAGGTAGACATATTCCTGGACCACTTCGAGCGTTTCTCCACTGATCGTGATCGGCCCCGGGACAACGAGCTCATTGAACATGACTTTTGTCTTGTCCAAGTTGTCAATTTGTGTAATAATGTCCAAATATTATTATTATTATAAATTAATGAAAATCAAATTTATTAGTATAATTACTTGAATGCTGATTGTTAGGTCCCAACTCCCGATGGAGTAAAAGTTAAGAATTTCGTTTCACTTATGCTTTCAAGTATTTTCGTTGATAAGATGTACTGTATAGATTCTATTATAGAACTATAATAAATTAAATATAATTTGACTAGTCCCCTTAACGTAAATCTTAATTATTATACTTAGCAAGACGCTAGTTCAAGCGATGTATGAACAAAAAACAAACGCATTCACGTCAGTTTCACGCTAGTCAGAGGTTCAGGTGTCGATCTCCGCCATTGCGAAGGTAGTAATTATATGGCCACCTCGAACGCACGTGTTGACCAGATAGTCAGTACTCAATGTGACAGATAAGCCATGTCGCGATTTACAAGCACTGACTATTACCTGTTCGAGGAATTATTACTTATACTATTTCACTTACATCGATCCAGCTTCCTGCATATACATACATATTAAAAATATACTTTACGACAAATAAGCCCTTGCGAAACAGCCAGAGAGCTCAACTGCGAATCTCATTCCACATAAACAGTCGGCAGATATAGATACTTCTACTGTCATTGCTCTATTTACATACACACTGACGTTCATAACGTATATTCCTCGGTATAGAGTGACACGGTTTACCACTTGTCACATAATAATATTTGGACAATTACATCAGTTGAACTAGCCCCTTGGTAAGTTGATTTCAGACTTGTGTTAAGGGTACTAGTCAACGTAAATTTAAGAAAAATATACATATTATACATAGATAAATACATATATAGCATATATAATCAACAATCAGACTGGAAAGCAGTAGAAAAGCGTAGTTCTTAACTCTGCCTCCACCGGGAATCGAACCCGGGACCTCACTATTAGCGTTCCGGTGACTACCCGATCGCGCCACGGAGGTTGTCAAACATTACGAGTATGTTGTTAAACATTGAGTGACTTTTTGATATTTAATGTGGTGATAAAATCACGATAGATTTCCTTATAGATTCGCTAACCTTTGACTACCTTGCAAGGGTGAATGGTCGTGAGGAGTATGATATGTATGGAGAATTGATGTGGTCATACACCTTAAAGATGGACACGCGATCTTGTGTATGTATGTTTTGATACACAAGTGGCCTACATAACGAATTTACAAAATAAATATTTACTTTTACGATAATGAAGTAGGTTTTAAAACGACAATCCGTCTGGCCTGAAAAGTGAGGATGAGAACATACATACCCATCATACTGAGACATCATACATATATTCACGACTTCAATCGTCCTTATCACAACATAGTATAAAACAAAGTCGCTTTCTCTGTCCCTATGTCCCTTTGTATGCTTAAATCTTTGAAACTACACAACGGATCTTAATGCGGTTTTTTTAATAGATAGAGTGATTCAAGAGAAAGGTTTATATGTATAATAACATCCATTAAATAGTGGAGTAGGCTATATATTTTATACCCGTGCGAAGCCGGAGAGGGTCACTAGTAGGATATACAGAAAAATTGCCACCTTAAACAATCTCGCTCGCTTCACTCACATCAAATACCTACTCATGCCTGCTCTTCTGTTACATGCATAGTGTCTGAAAGGGTAGACAAAAATTCGTATACAAACTATATATACTATAGATAGATATCATAGTAAATACCACAGTGGGTAGTGAGGCCATTAAAATGGATTATGGTGACTGATTGCTAGCCATTCGCCCAACCGATTCCATTTCTCCTTCTCCATACTGGATAGAAAGGCAGCTACTTGGAATTCTATGTAAAGGATAACAAAAAACATATATTCATGACCATTTAACGTTTGTGGAATGACAGAGGTTTACGTATATTCACAATTGCGGAGTTAGTGACTTTAATAATAATAATATTTGGGACACTATTACACCACTTGAACAAGCACCTTTGTAAGTTCATTTAAGATTGGCGCTTAGGGTACACGTAGTTCGTAACTCTGCCTCCACCGGGAATCGAACATAGAGCCTTACGATAAGTGTTCAGGTGGCTAACTAATCGCGCCACGGATATCATCATAATTCTATACACTTAAGGCATTCAATTTACCAAAACCAAAAACATATATTCACGACCATTCAACTCTCGGGAAATGACAGAGATTTGTATGTTAAGAAAATTACATAATTATTGATTCTTTGCCTTTACTTATAGTAAATTATTATTATTATTAGTAAATTGTTTGTGTGTATTGTATTGTCAATGATACCGTATTGGGAAACCTGTAATGGTGTTATTGTGAAAAATGTAAATAAATAAAAAATGTTATTTCTTTGTTCCAGAGTCCACATTCTGGCTTTATCATGGGTGCTGTTCAGTGCTTCTGCTTATTGGGCCCCTGACCTACCCCCTGGGCCATTCTGTGGCTTGAGGAACGAGTGCTGTGTGGACCGAAGAGATGAGTGCTCACATAGGATATTGGGTAAGGATAAAAGCCGAAAGCCGGTGTTTCTTGTTGGTTCTTCTCCGAGCCAGGGCTTCCGAACCAACGGTAGAATTTAAATGCCGAGAGACAACCAGTGTCAGGCAAATGTTTTGACTTTCAATGAATGTACTGTACTTGTACTTATGTTGAATAAAAACATTTGACTTTTATATATATAGACTCCGACGGTCTGTCTACCTTCAAAGGAATATATAGACGTGGGTAGGTCAGTGGATTGTCGGTGTACTGTGATAGATGGGACGAAAAAAGAATGATAGCTAGTTGTCATTCTTCACGACATGTCATTGGAGGCGACTAAGGTTAAATGGAATTTATAGGGCGACTAGCTAGCCAGCAGTCACCAATGTTGACAATTCGCAAATGTGTATAGAAAAAAAATAGAAAATTTTAAGACCCCAGACTTCTTATGAGAAAAGAGATAGGCACTCAAGCCTCTAAATACCCCGTCGAAATAAAAAAGGGAGTGTGTATTCACAAGTCTTGAAGCGTATGTCTTAAACATAAGGATTAAAATTTAAGTTCCGTTAATGCTAGGAGGTTTGAACCCTGTACTCACTAATACAGCGTCAAGCCCCAACGACTGAGCTACGATGAATTAGCTTATATGTATTATGTGTATTTACTAGTGACCCGCTCCGGCTTCGCACGGGTATAAAATATATAGCCTACTCCACTACTTCATGGATGTTATTATACATATAAACCTTCCTCTTGAATCACTCTATCTATTAAAAAAACCGCATCAAAATCCGTTGCGTAGTTTCAAAGATTTAAGCATACAAAGGGACATAGGGACAGAGAAAGCGACTTTGTTTTATACTATGTAGTGATTGGAAACCCCTGATTACCCTTTAAGGGTTACCTCGTAGTAAAAACATATTGTATGTATGTAGTAATAAGTTCTTTTCTTCCAGACACAATATGCTACTGTGACCAGTTCTGCAACCACACAGCCGACCACGACGACTGTTGTCCTGACTACGAAGAAGTGTGCCTAGGTATTAGGACCACGCCTTTGCCGCCCCCCGAACCTATTAAGATGCCGTGCAAATACAAGGGGCAGTTATACGAGGCGGGTATGCAGCGGCAGGATGATTGTAGGACATGGTAAGTAGTAGGTGATGGAAATGATGAATGGTTTAATAACGGTTTTAAGGACATGGTGAGGGAAAACATCGTGAGGAAACCTGCCTATCCCTCAGAATAGGTAATAGTCAGTGCCTATATACGGCGATACGGTTTACTACCAATCACGTTGGGTGCTGTCTATCTAGTGATACGCGGGCTTTGAATGACCCATACCTAACATGCCTTCGAAATTTCGGAGTTGGACATTCAAGCCTCTGACTATCCCGCCATAATAAAAAAGGGAGTATGTATACACAAGTCGTGAAGCGTATGTATGTTCTCAAGGCGGGTGTGCGTAGTGTGAAGAGCATGTATGAGAAGGTTAATGGGTGTGAGTGAAGCAAGAGAGATTTATAGTTTTAAGAGATTCGCGATTTATACTCATGATTAATAACTAACGGGACTTATCGCGTAAGTTTTTATATAATCAAATTATAATAAAACGTCGGGTTAATTATAAAGGTAACTTTATTATGTAAAAGCTTATGCGATAAGTTCCGTTAGTTATTGTTCATGAATGCTCTATTAGTTGTTTTTATTTTAGTTCAGGGCTCTTAGATTAGTAGTAACACGCTAATGTTATAATATATATGTAATTATAATATATACGTTGCAATTAATGTAATAATATATTTGATAATACTTTATATTTGGACATTATTACACCAATTGCACTAGTCCCTTGTTAAGTATATTTAGGACGGTTAAGGGGTATTAGTCAACGTATATTCAGGAATTATGTATATGATAGAGAATCTACAATTGTGATTTTAGCATATTTATCGCTACACAAATCATAAACACAGCAATAAATATAAACAGAAAGCGCGATTAGAAAAATAGTTATAATATAATTAATAGTTATAATTGTTATTATAATTAGTAATATAATTTGAACTATACTGACTGTGCATTAGCTATCCCGGATCAAGTTACATTTTAAATACTATAAGAATACAACGAAATTTTCCAGATATATATCGTCTACTTTAAACCTTTATTTTTTATTTTATCGCGGTGAGGTTTTGATCGAGTCTATCGTATGTCTGCACGAAATTATGAATATATGTAGATAAACACATATGTAGCCTTTATAATTAACGATTAAACTAGGAAGCATTGGAAAAGCTTACCATGTGAATTCGGCATCATATGGACATCAGGATGGTCTCCCATCCAGATACCAACCGCAGCCAGCATTACTTAACTTCTGTGTCCTAATAAGAACCGGCATGTCAACACAGTTGTTGTCATTAAGTGCACGAGAAATGCAAAACCACTCAGTAACTTTCAGCATGTATATTGAACTTAATAAGATTATGGCATTCCAGGCTAATGTGAAAATTTTATTGACTAGTCTTGTTTAGGTAGTGCAGGTATGTTGTAAGAGATGACTTAGGGACTAAGGTACACTAGAATTCCTGTAATAGAAGTGTATAGTTAGGATTAGTAAAGGATACTAATTCCGTACATACTACTTTCATCATCATCATCATCAGCCTGTCTGAATCCACTGTTGGACATAGGCCTCCCCCAAATGACGCCACTTCTCCCTGCCTTCATACTACTTTAATGCTAGGATATATAGTGAAGAACAGAAGAGCATGCGTGAGAAGGTTAATGGGTGTGAATAAGGCAAGAGAGATTCGTCAGGATCGTTCACGGTTATGATTGATAGTGTCTGCCTATCCTGTTAGAAACGGACTAATTTATATATAATAATAATATTTTGATACTACCACCTTTAATACGTGCTAGATTCTGTTAAATGTGTATACGTATGTTTAAGAATTAAAGAGAAAAACATACACTGTGGTATAGTAAAAGGTTTGCGTGATCATCTTCGCAAGCAGTAATAAGTAATTCTATGGCCACCTCGAACCCACGTATTAACCAAATAGTCAATACTCATTGTGACAGGAGTTAAACCGTGTCGCCATTTACAAGCATTGACCAAATAGGTAGCTTTTTTCACGATGTTTTTCCTCACCGTTGTTGTCAGTTTATTTCGTAAATAATTTTTTTGGTAAAACGTACATAGAAATTAAAAACGTCTTCCAATGCTACATTTTTCTCTTGTACGAATGTCCAAGCATGTGTTTACTGATGTTATACTATTTTCAATTGTATTCAATACTGAAAAACTTGCGGAAATGGGCGTGTATGTAGAAACATAAGTCGGCCATTATAATTAGGTATTACGTAGTTTACGACACTGACTGACATAATGTCATAAGTCTGCACATTATACAGTAGCCTCGATTGAGTCCATTGCCAAGTTTAACCGCATTGCCAGAGCCATCTATTTTATTTTAAAACAAACATCCGCTGATTGACGAGCGCTAGAGAAAAGTATGATGTCAGAGCAGATGTTATGCGTGACAGTAATTTTCTGTTACCTATATTAGTAGTGTCTTAAAATAGTATTTTCAGTTATAATGCACGAACTATACCTTAATAGGCCATTATAATTCTTTAAATAATGAAGTTAATCTTATATCTCCGAGGTTCTGTTAATTATGATTGGGATAGAGATTAAAGGACGTGAACTTATGCACGCATAATAGGTAATACTCAGTACCCTCGCATGGCGACACGAAACACCGTTACGTTAGGTGCTGACTATCAATTGAAAAGTGGGTTCTATATGGCCATTAATCACTTACTTTTAATTTTATCGTTTATCACGTCAATTTATAACTACCTCGCAAAGGATAAATTAGTGATCTAGTAGTAGTATAAATATTTATAAATGTTTTAAATTAATTTATAATTAATTTAATTTATAAATTGTTAAGTTAATTTATAAATTGTTTACACACTTGTTGCATTTTTACATCTATACTTTATTTTCCTCTGAGATATTTGGGGGCTAAAAGGATACTTTAAACGATCCTGGCAATGATCTCTCGCCTCACTCACATTCATTACCTTCTTATTTATTCCCTTCGATTCCTTACCTTTAGAAAAACCACCCTGACGATCTCCGTGGCGCGATCGGTTAGCTACCTGAACGCTAATCAGATCGGAAAGCAGAGTTAAGAACTACGCTTTTCTACAGCTTTCCATTTGGTCGTTGATTATATATGCTCTATATGTATTTATCTCTATATAATAAGAATATATATCTTAAATATACGTTGACTAGTACTCTTAACACAAGTCTTAAATGTACTTACCAAGGGGCTATTTCAATTGGTGTAATGATGTCCAAAAAATTATTATCATTATTACCCTTGCCTTTAGAATAATATCAACTATTATGTATAAGATAACGTCCCTCTCCAATGTACTGTAGTATTATATTATCTGTGCCAATGTGGAATTACTACCCCATCCCGTCCTAATTTGGGATGTAAAAATAATGTGAACTAGTTATTCCCGGCATGTCGTAGGAGGTGACTAAGAGACTAGACTAGGGGTATATATGTAACTACCTCGTTACCCTTCTTACTTTATCGTAAAAACGTGAATATATTTCTAGTTAGTTTTTCACTTCACCATTTTTTCCCAATTTCCTTTATCGTAATCCGCTAGAATCGGCCAGATGTGACGTAAGATTATTTCTAACCTTTTAATACCAACCATCTTAAGAGAATGCTTATGCTAACTATTGAAAGGTCCACTTGAGTGACTAAACAGTAGTTATTTCGTGACGTTAGAGCCGCGCTAACTTATAAAATTCTTACGCAATACCTACGTATGAACTACGCAACGAATCTCCGAATAGCAAGATCAATGGACGGTCTAATAAACATATAAACTATATATTCAGTATGTATGTGTGTAATTATAGAGCTATTGTTAATGGGAATATAAAGTATAAATATGAATTACGTATTTATTTACGTGTATGATATTCGAGGACAGCATAATTATATTAGAAGTACCTTTTGTCATTCTTGGGCTCAAATGTATGAGAAAATCTATCTAATCTATTCAATTTAGTAATAATACATACATACTCATCACGCCTGATTCCCTGTAGAGGCAGAGATCACGGATCCCCATTTGTCCCGATCCTGACAGACCACTTTCGCTTCATTGACACTCATACATCTTCTCATACACACTCGGCGGTTATAAGTACTTCTAACATCACCCTTTTTCAACATAGAGTATCTGACTGTCATACGTTTTATTGGTAGTAATAATAATAGGATAATGAAATGAGAGTACTTATACATAGGATTTATATTAATATAACGAATATTCTTTGATGTAAGAATACTATACCTACCTACTAGTATAGTGATCAAATAGGTGAACTATTGAAAAAAGGTGACGTTATAAGTGTCTTTAGCCTACTATGTATGCGGAGCATGAAATCTCTGCCTTACACTCTGCGGGAAAGCTTGATTGGTCTTTATATGTCTTAAAGAATTAGTCACATCCTAAGCCTAACACTAAATACTTGAGAAAACCCTTCTTACAATAACAAGTATAAGACAGCTAGTTACACTCCAATAAAGTCCCTAACTCACAAATCCACAACTCGTTACCTGCATAACGAGGCGAGATTTATTTTTACAACTACGATTTCATTGTTGGCCATGAATTGCGGCTGTCGTCATCATTATTTACGGACTGTCGATTTCAGCTGATCGGTAATACGTATGTAATCATATGTATGTATAAAAAAACAGATAGTATACTGTATCATATATACTTTTTGTGACTGTAAATAAACGCTTTTATACCTATCTACAATATACATACACATCACGTCTGATTCCCTGTAGAGGGACAGGCAGAGATCACGGATCTCCATTTGTCCCGATCCAGGCAGACCACTTTCGCTTCATTGACACTCATACATACTCGGCGGTTAAAGGTACTTCTAACGTCACCCTTTTTCAATATGGCGTCTATCTGACTTACATCTGTCTTATTGGGCTGGCCTCTACGTACTATTACGTTAATTAATTTGTTATGTACGCTTTCACGACCATTAACCCTTGCATGGTAGTCAGAGGTTCAGGTGTCCATCTCCGAAATTGTGAAGGTAGTGATTCTATGGCCACCTCAACTCCACGTGTTAACAGTGCGACAGGCGGTAAGCCATGTCGCCATGTACAAGCACTAACTATTACCAGTTCGGGGAACAAGTAGGTTTTCTCACGATGTAAACCCTCACCGTAGTAATTCGACGCATTTCGTAATGTATTTTTATTACGAAAATGTACTTACCTAGAAATTTATAAACTTCATTTCCATTGTTACATGCAATCACAATGTCTCAGTTGTTATTATTATTTATTCCCTTCTTCTTTACCAGTACTTGCATAGAGAATGAGTACGGCATCACGGACTGGGTCTGCTCCGAAGACATCTGCCTCCTCAGTGACAAACTGGTGGCGATGGTGAACCGGGAATCCAGGTCATGGAGGGCTTATGCCTATCCTCAGTTCCAGGGGAAACGACTCAAGGACGCCCTGCATTATTACCTGGGTAAGTCTGGCTGAATACTCTACATTTACGTCCTTTTCGCGTCTCGGTAAACGTGGTGTAGGACGCCCCCCTGCCAGGTGGACTGATGACCTGAAAAAGGTCGCTGGTAGTGGTTGGCTGAGGGCCACGAGTGATCGTGTTTTGTGGCGTTACCTTGGGGAGGCCTACGTCCAGCAGTGGACTGTCATAGGCTGATCGATTAACGTCCTTTAATCCCTTTTAGGGTGGACTGAACCTCGGAGATACGATAGTATGTCCTAGGTTACTCTTTAGCGTACTGGGGTTGTGATGTAAAATGGAACATTGTTGACAGGTTGATAGCCCATCACTACGTAGACTTCATTCATCAGTAGTCTATTAATCGCCTCGTACGACACGCCATCACACATAGCTCAAAATTTTAACTATCCCAAGTTCCTTAGTCGCCTCCTATGACATGCCGGGAAGAACAGCAGCTAGTTAGCATTCTTTAGTTTACGTCTCACCCTAGCATGTCCAGATATTCAGCATTTAATATGATAGCCGTGTCGCCAATTACAAGCACTGACTATTTATTACCTGTTCCATGGAGTAGGTAAATTTCCTCAGGTTATTTTCTCTCACCGTAGAAATTTTAGAGTTTGCAACCTGTCACTTATGCTGAAGTAGTATAAACTATATCTATAAGACAGATAATACCACCCTAAAGAGCAAATAAATAAATAAGTTGAGTGTGCCTTTGGAATAATATATCTAAGTCATCGACCCTATCATATAAACATATGTACAGTCAGCGCTAAAAGTGCAGTCCCAGTAACTTTTTATAAGGTTTACGTTTATAAGAACAAAAGAGAATATTCTTCATTTCGAAGCACGCGAACGTATAGTGGCCATGACAATGCATATTGGCACCAGTTTTAAAATGTAAAATATTGTCTTTTCACTACATAGTATAAAACAAAGTCGCTTTCTCTGTCCCTATGTCCCTTTGTATGCTTAAATCTTTGAAACTACGCAACGGCTTTTGATGCCGTTTTTTTTAATAGATAGATTGATTCAATAGGAAGGTTTATATGTATAATAACATCCATTAAATAGCCAGAAGTGCGAAGCCGGAGCGGGTCGCTAGTGTTCTTATAAACTTAAACCTTATAAAAAGCTACTGGGACTGCACTTTTAGCGCTGACTGTACATAATGTAAGAATTTTAATTACAAAACTGGTTTCCTATGATTAATTAGTACTCGAGATCTAGTAAGTCCTAAAGGTCAGATCACATCATCGATGCAAATAGATAACCTAGAATGTAACTAGATTATAAATCAAGTTTGTAAAAAATCAAAAAACATTGCATTGTTTGTATGAGTATGCAAATGTATTTTTTTATAAGATTATATTGACAAGAGTAGTTAATCTTTACCCAATTAACTCTTAAGGTGGGTTGCCAGGTACGGATCTTAGGCTTTTACTCTCTTAATTGACTTTCACAAAATCAATTTCCAAGTCGCACAATCGTTTTGGAATGTTCACTAAATCATAGCAAATTTTCAAAGAAATTAATGGAGTGGCCCTAACACCACACGCACACTTAACATCTAACGTTGGATCCATTGCGTTGTGTCTGTCGCGTAACGCTGAAAGACAATACATACGCATACGCGTTCACGACCATTAACCCTTACGGGGTAGTCAGAGGTTCAGGTGTCCATCTCCGCAATTGCGAAGGTAGTAATTCTATGGACACCTCGAACCCACGTGTTAACCAGATAGTCTGTACTCAATGTGACAGGTGGTCAGCCATGTCGACATTTATAAGCACTAACTATTACCTGTTCGGGAACAGGTATGTTTCCTCACGATGTTTTTCCCTCACCGTAGTATTCGACGCATTTCATAAATGTATTATTATTACGAAAATGTACAAAGAAATTCATTAAACTCAATTTCCATCGGTACATGCTCAAGTGGGATTTGAACCCTGTACCCTCGATACAGAGTCAAGCCCCAAACAACTGAGCTACGTCGAAAGACAAATGTATAGAAAAACACTGCACAATTCACACTCAACCGATAATACGTTAGCGCGTCGAATGTACATTTCAACACATTTTCTGTTACATAAGAAACGACCCTAAGTCCCTTCGTCACCACTTACGATGTGGACAATGCTTTAATACCATTCATATCAACGCCCACCACCTATCACGTTGTGTGCTTTCAAGTAAAAGGGGTTAAAAGTGGCTATAGATTAACCACTCCATAACAATGATGGATACGCTAATTTATAATTTTCTTGCATGAAATAATGGTTTTAATATATGCATATTGAAAAAAGGTCACTTTATAAGCCCCTATAACCGCCGAGTATGTATGAAGCAAAAGTGGTTTGTCAGGTTCGGGACGGATTGGGATCCGTGATCTTTACCTTTCCTTCTACAGGGAATCGGTCGTGATGTGTATGTATAATGATGTAAAAGCAGATGAAATATGTGATAGACAGTTAACTGTTGTTTAGATATGACTGTATACTTTAGGTATACTACGGACGCTGAAGGCAACCATCCGAGAAAACCCACCTATTCATCGGAACAGGTAGCAGTCAATAAATGACGACACGGCTTACCACGTCACGTTGAGTACTGACTATCTGGTCAACACGTGGGTTCGAGGTGACCCTACAGTTGATACGACAAAATTTTATGATTGTAAAAGTACATATTATTATGTTATTCATATAGCATAGCTTGTTTTCTCCCACAGGTACCCTACCCCTAAGCGCGGAAACCCTCCGTATGGGCCCCATACGCTACGACAGGAACACTCCAAACCCCGCAAGCTTCGACGCGAGGCAGCAGTGGCCCCACTACATCTCTCCCATCACGGACCAGGGCTGGTGCGGCTCTGATTGGGCGGTCTCCATTGCTAATGTCATATCTGACAGGTAGGTGACAGGTGGACATGTTTATAAGTGTGTCGAGTTGACAAATCATTGATATATATTTGTACAGTATGCGCTAAAAGTGCAGTCCCAGTAACGTTTCATAAGTTTTAAGTTTATAAGAATAAAGGACAATATTTTACATTTTAAAACTGGCGCCATAATGCATTGTCATGGTTAAATAAAAAAAATATTGTCTGTTGTTCTTATAAACGTAAACCTTATAAAGTTACTGGGACTGCACTTTTAGCGCTGACTGTACATGTCACGTCATTCATCCTTTAGGATAGATCCTTACAATTCTGCGTGGTTAGATAAGCTATAGTCTGGCTAACGAAAGTAGATACTGAAAAAGCGCGGCAAATTTAAAATATATTAGCATTGCAACCCTAAAATAAAAAGGAAAGTCGGAACAACTCACTTTGATACTTTGACATTTATTTTTATTTTACTAGTGGATACTTAGAACAAAAAGGAGTATGCAGAGCTGACTGCCGACCTCCACTAGTTGGAGAGGCACTCTAAGAAGAAGAAGAAGTGGATATTTGCAATTTTGTCCGCGTTATGACGTGATTAAAAGTAGCTTATAGAACTTGTTATCTCTTTATTAACTCCATACCAAACATCACACGGATACGTCACTCCATTGTAGCGTATTAAAGAAACAAAAAGAACAAACAAAAAATAACTTAAACGAATAATATGTACTTACTTAATTAAAATAAAAAAATATCAAGACATTTTGACCGTACTAACCTAACCTAACTTTACGCAAGTCAACCATAAAGAAACATCAACAACACGCCAACTTCGGCGTCAGAAATAGGAATACCATACACTAATTCTGATTTTACCAAATTTTTCGGAAAATAGACACAAATTAATTTTTTTTTAAATAAAATTGTTAAGTTTTTCTCTACCTAATTAGTTAATATATTGTGTACCTAATTACTTAAACTATTTATTAGACCAACGTAAGGCTTACTGTAGCTCTTGAAATGATCCAACACGTAGATACGAAACTTATTTTCGATTAACACAATTTTAGCAGATGTACGAATTTTTAAAACTCATTTTATAAAATGTTCAAAATGAGTTTGTTTTAAAAATGCCTTTTTGGAATTACTTGTTCCTAAGTACTTTCTACTTGAAATACCCCAAATTGTAGGGTAAATATCCGATTGTAGGAACACTTTAGTGTTGTCATATAAAAAGTTTGCAAAATTATCCAGTATCTACTTTCGTTAGCCAGACTATAACAGGGTTGCGATGGTATTCAAATGGAACATAAGGACATAGTTGAGTAGTATCTCTCTTTGTCTTAGCATTCCAATGTCGTTCTATAATGTCGTAAGAGACAACTAAGGGATTGATACTCTTCTCGTGGGTCCTATCCGCTACGACGTTACACACCAAATCCATCAAGTAATCTCAAACATGTTGGTGACTAGTGGAGATATAATAATAATAATATTTGGACATTATTATACCAATTGAACTAGCCCCTTGGTAAGTGCATTTAAGACTTGTGTTAAGGGTACTAGTCAACGTATATTTAAGAAATATATACATATTATACATAGATAAATACATATATAGCATATATAATCAACGACCAGACTGGAAAACAGTAGAAAAGCGTAGTTCTTAACTCAGCCTCCACCGGGAATCGAACCCGGGACCCCACGATTAGCGTTCCAGCGGCTAACCAATCGCGCCACGGAGATATATATATACGTATGTCACGTAGCACGATCTCTTTTGTATTGGAATGAAACGCGGAAACACTATAAACATTGAAAGGGAACACTCTCGGTACCATGATAAAATCTTCTAGATCACTTTTTACCTCAAATTGCAGTTGTGAAGTTAAGAACATTGGTAAGAGGTTGCTAGTCCATCGCCTTCTTTATTCCACTTGCCTTTAGTACCTTAATTGACTCCTATGACAGGCCGGGAAGAACGACAGCTAGTTAGCATTCTTTTTACGTCCCAGATTAGCACGGGACACAAGAGAACACTCTTTGCTTGGTATCTCTAAAAGTAGGTGTCGATGGAATGTAATCTATGAACTTTGGTTAGAGTTATTTCACGTATATTCAACGTGACACTTTCGTATTATATCACGCAATACTTTTGACTACCGTAGGGAATAATAGTCAAGAAGGGTATGTGCTATGTAAGAGTATGTGAGTGAGAACCCTTCGTTTTCCTAAGGGTACTCGTTTTGATTGACATAAGGATCTTGTTAGTAATCCTCTTGCTTGGGAAATAAATGCGACTCTTCAAGTGAGAGGGGATTTTTCCTCTTCTATTCTTGCATGTATTTGGTGATGGGCTAGCAACTTTTCACTGTTATTAATTATATGATAGATGGTAAGCTGAGTCGCCGTTAACAAGCACTGACTATTACCTGTTCCAAAGAATAGGTTGATT
Organism: Leucoptera coffeella; assembly: GCA_030578115.1. Taxonomy (NCBI): domain Eukaryota; kingdom Metazoa; phylum Arthropoda; class Insecta; order Lepidoptera; family Lyonetiidae; genus Leucoptera; species Leucoptera coffeella. The sequence goes on along the minus strand of JAMBLF010000052.1, from coordinate 40,249 downwards.
TCCTCACGATGTTTTCCCTCACCGACGTTATGAAGATTATTTAAGTTATATATATTATACTTATATAGGGTATGGGAAAACAACGTGAAGAGAACCTATCTACTCCTTAGAACGTGTCATAAAATTATGTGATTGTTTAACATGGTTACAAACTGACATATTATAATAACGAACTTACTATAGTAGATGCCCATAGAATTACTACCTCCACTATTGCTAACATTTACAGGGGAACCTTGATTTACTCGCAAGGGTTAATAGTCGAGAAACTGTTCATCTTTGTCAAGCCTACATAATTCCCCTATACCTTTATTTGTACCGCACCCTTCAGAAGGCCTTTATCCAGCATTAGACTATGACAGGCTGATGATTAATAACTAACGGGACTTATCGCGTATGTTTTTATATAATAGAGTCTGCCCGTGACCATGGCTGCTGCAACGTAGCCGAAACGTCGGGTTAATAAAGGTAACTTTATTATATAAAAACATACGTGATAAGTCCCGTTAATTATTAATCATGAGTGTAAATCGCGAATCTCTTAAAACTATTATGTCAGGCTGATTAAACCACCCTTGTTCCAGATTCGCAATCCAGTCCAACGGTGCAGAGCACGTGTTGTTAAGTCCCCAGGTCTTCCTTTCTTGCAACCGGAGGCAGCAGCAAGGGTGCGAAGGGGGTCACGTGGACGGTGCATGGACCTTCGCTAAGAGTCATGGGTAAGTGAGGGTATAAAATAAAATTTGACGACCTCCGTGGCGCGATCGGTTAGCCGCCGGAACGCTAATCGTGATGTCCCGGGTTCGATTCCCGGTGGAGGCAGAGTTAAGAACTACGCTTTTCTACTGCTTTCCAGTCTGGTCGTTGATTATATATGCTATATATGTATTTATCCATGTATAATATGTATACATTACTTAAATATACGTTGACTAGTACCCTTAACACAAGTCTTAAATGTACTTACCAAGGGGCTAGTTCAATTGGTGTAATAATGTCCAAATATTATTATTATTATTAAAATGACATCATCAGCCTGAAGTAATCCACTGTGGGACATAGGCCTCCCCCAAATGACGCCACTTCTTCCGGTCAAATGTAATGTAAAATGAGCTCTGTGTGGTAAATGTGGGAATGAGGAACTCCGTGGTAAGAACGGTTTACCACCTGGGGCTTAAAACTAAACCAAGTGGCCGAACGAAATCAATATGTACATTGAGTGATGTATTTCTTAAATCAGGTGATCTTTCTAAATGAATGTCGTACTTTATAAAGTTAAACCTTTAAAAATGTCAGTTTAATACAAATTTGTCATTTCCCTCGCCTTCTACGTCCTGAACGGGATAAGTATAGACCCACGATCAAACGACAAATCTCCCTTGCTTCACTCAAAGTCAAATGTTTTTATTCAACATAACTACAAGTATAGTACATTTATTGAAAGTCAAAACATTTGCCTGACACTGGTTGTCTCTTAGCATTGAAATTCTACCGTACTCACACCCATTAACTTTCTCATACATACTCTTCTGTTGTTCACACTACGTATACCTACTTAGAGAAGAATGTCACATTAGTCACTATCACATATATTACTAAATTTCTTATATCTTTGCCCCCAACAACATCAAATATTAAGAAATATTGAATTGCTTTGGTGTACAGTCAACACTAAAAAAGCAGTCCCAGCAACTTTTTATAAGGTTTACGTTTATAAGAACAAAAGACAATATTTTTCATTTTGAAGCATGCGAACGTATAGTGTCCATGACAATGGATAGTGGCGCCAGTTTTAAAATGTTAAATATCGTGTTTTGTTCTTACAAACGTTAACCTTATAAAAAGTTACTGGGACTGCACTTTTAGCGCTGACATTGAGAAGAATAGAATTTTATTAAACTTTCATTCCAGCCTAGTAGACGAAGCTTGTTTCCCTTACCAAGCGAAGACCACTTCATGTCCCTTCAACAAACGAGACGACCTAATCCAAGACGGGTGCACGCCGAGAAGCAAACTTCGTACTTCAAGGTACAGGGTCGGACCACCAAGCCGACTGATGCGTGAAGCAGATATTATGTATGACATCATCGAGTCTGGACCCGTGCAAGGTGAGTTTTGGGGTGGATAGAGGATTGGAGACGTTTGTGTTTACTGTAATTACTTTCTTTAGTTATACTTATTTATTTTACTTACTTTATTCTTCTAATCACTTCGTAGTAAAATCTAGGAAGAAGAACGTTGACTACAGCTTGGTTTGGCAAACTAGCTAGCTATTTACATACATATACATGCACTAGATGGAACTTATATTATAGAGACACTATCTCCTAGGTCACTTTTTACCATAAATAATAAATATGATGTCTTATGGATCATTAAAGAAGGATCTAGTAACCTAGTAGTCGCCAAACATATTCTATTGTCCCGTAGTCCCTTAGTCGCCACCTACGACATGCCGGGAAGAACGGCAGCTAGTTTGCATTCTTGTACGTCCTAAACTAGCAATAGACTTGAATGTGTTTGATAAAATAACATTCTACAGTTACGCGTGAATAAGCATACACACTTTGTTGTTAGCAAAGGATTAACTGTTGTTTGACTATGTTTTTCAACAACATTCCTTGCTGATTGACAATGATAACATTTTTACGTGATGACATGAAAAGGGTTAATACGTGTCTCGTGATACGTAAATGAAATACTAAGTAGCTGACTTTCTTCTCGCCTACTTGTAAGAGAGGTAAAAAGTACCAAAGGTAAAAAGTTAATTAATAATATAGGTGAAATGACATAAAAAGGGTTATACCTGTCTCATCATTTTGCGAAATTAAAACACTTATTAATTGTCTTTCTTCCTGACATGTCGTGAGAAAGAACTAAGGGTTAATTAATCTATTATCGTTAATATTCTTCTATATTTAATACTAGAAATACTTCGATATTAATAATAAAGAGTTATTTCTTGGTTCTGGCACCAATCTCTGCCTATCTATCTAAAAGGATGTTATTTTGACGTGGAATACCCTTATGCATAGATGTATTTATGTATATTTCCATCAATCTTTCTACTATGTTATAGTATTGTACGCTAAAAATACAATAATGCTTTTACAATAAAGCAGTAGTTTTAATCAACCCAAATCTAGCAACAAGTATACTCGTATTTAATGCATTTGAGGTGGATTTAATAGATTTTCGTATGTTATCAAAGTATATGTATATTATGATATTTTGCGAAAGATTTTCCGCGACCTTACCCCAAAAACCTCCATTCGGTGTTCAAAACAATCTTATCTTTGGGAAATTGAAACGAGTTGCAAAATTATGTAAACACGCCTTATCGGCCTAATTCTAAAATATTAGCAATAGATGGCGTGTTAAGCTATGGCAATCATTTACACTGGGTATACATACATTAGTGTTTAGGTTACAGGATTAGTTAAGGTAAAGGGTTCGAAACTCGCTGGTGCATGTAACGGTATTTATGAGCCTATTGCAAACAATACACAATCAGCACAGTGTTCCGTATCGCCGTATACAGGCAATGTATTATCTATTCCGAAAAAAGAACAGGATTTCTTGCTGCTGCAGATATAAGAATATTTCTCGTATACTAGTTATGTATATACAAACTAAGTGTTGACCAGATAATCAGTACTCAATGTGACATGTGGTAAGCCGTGTCAACATTTACAAGCACTAACTATCACCTGTTCGGAATACATAGGTTTCCTCACGATGTTATCCCTCACCGTAGAAGTCGGTGCATTCCACATATACGCTATGCTTAATTTATCCTAAAATGACAAAGGGCATACGTTTCTGAACTTCCTTCTGTAATAGTTATTTTTAAACACTCGCGATTTATACTCATTTTATTAACTATGTGAGACCTCCCTTCTGTAACTCCCTAACTCTTCCTTTATCTTCTCCTTAGCCATAATGACGGTACACCAGGACTTCTTCCACTACCGCGACGGCATCTACCGGCACACGAGGCACGGGGAAAACCACTTCAGGGGGCTGCACAGCGTCAGAGTCATCGGATGGGGCGAGGATAGAGGGGACAAGTATTGGGTGAGTAACCTACTTGGTAAACATACTATACTGATTGGCGCATTCAAAACGGTCAATATGGGAAAGTCTGAAACTATAAGAGATACGAAGATTTTTTCTTAGGAACCATGTCACCGATTTTGATGAAAAGAAAAACTGCATTCATACTTTGTTTGAAAAAACAACTGTAACCAGGACGGGAATCGAACCCGGTTTCTTTGAAAAAATAAACTTGCCCTTTTCACTTTTTCTTTTTAAATATCGATTGTGTAGGTCTTAAGCTGAAAATGTCTTTATAAAACATGATGTCGAAAATGAATAAAATGCATTATTTTGGCATACTTACTTTAGTTTATGACCGTTTTGAATTCGCCACCCTGTATACTATGCCATGTACCTCATGGGCTCAAGTCTAATAAAGCGTTTTGCAAAATATGTGTTCAATAACACTTCAGCAACATTGTGAAGTTGGTAGTGGAATTGCAATAGTGAGAAATGTCTCCTTTTATACGGTGAAATTTGAGACTTTTAATCCTTTACCAACATCACACTATTACTGAACGGATATCGAACTACGATTGTGCTATAACGCATTATGATTTGGACCCCAGAGGTCAGAACAAAGATATGTTTAGAACGTTGAGACAAAGGTGTACGAATAGACTCACGTATTATAACGGTTACATTCTACTGAACTCCTAAACGTAACGACAATAGTTTTGGGCTATTTAAGTCTACGGGTACAGACCCAACCTTAATATGCAATATTTACATTTGCGTTAGAATCCTACCTATCAACGGGCTCTGTCTATCTGCCGATAATACTATACGAAGGAGACACTGTGGCCTATGAGAACCTACTGATATAGTTATCAATAGTGTAAGCGGAAAACCGCCAGACCGGTCCTTAGAGATTGGTTGCTTTGTATTAACTGTCAGAGATGTAAATAGATTGCTAACTAGTGCTTTAAAATCTTTCTTTTTACCAAGACGTGAAAATGCAGAATCTCTTATTTTGTATTAATATCAACGTAATTCATAAAGATTAAATTTATCTCCATCAATTTATGAGATGTTTTCATGTGATTTTCACCTACCCGCAGATCGTCGCAAACACATGGGGCCGACAATGGGGTGAAAACGGCTACTTCCGCATCGCCAGAGGGGAAAACGAGTCAGGAATCGAAACCTTCGTCGTATCTGCCCTAGTGGAGGTCGTAGAGGCGAGGTATAACAAATAACACAGGACCCAACGCCTCATAATACCGGTGTGTCGGTACCAAGTTGTGAAGACTAAACGAAAAATGACTAAACGTAAGAAATATTGGCATTCATACTTGTAGAGTGAATTGTACGACCGTTGCCCTAGAGGTTATTTAAAAAGTATTTAAGTAGAAGGGAAAATATTGTGATGGGTAGCAATAATATGATGCGTTCACTGAGTGACGCGCGCTTCATTTATCATTGAATACTGTTTGCACAGCACGTTTTTCATAACAACTTTCTTACTAAAAACAATGTCTCGTGTTTTCAAAAGCTAGGGAAATTGTGGTTCAAATATATTGTCAGCTATTGTTGAAAGGATCAATTAGATCTAGAAAAAATTACAATAATAATATTAAACATTTGTAATTGCCTGTAACCGCCAATTGTGAGGTTATGTAATTGACGGTAAAATAGTTTGTCAGGAATAATAAAGAAGTGATATTTCGTACCTCTCTACAGGGAAACGGTCGTAATTTTCTTGTGATATGGGATATTAAGGATAAAATCCCTGAATAAAAAGGCAATAAAATAATGTACTCAGTCAAAATTATACTTATTTAGATGAAATTTGCAGATACAGTACTTTCAACCGTCAAAATTCAGGGTATGTAAAAAAGAATGCCAAACTACCCTCAAAAAAACAAAAACTTAGTCATTTAACAATGTTTCTCATAGTGTTTAGATAAGTTTAATCTCTATTAAATAACTGTAGGCACAATCTAATTTAAGTTGTTAATATCAGTACTCATGTGTTAATCTCATTTAAGTTCACTTTTATAAGAGAAAATACATTAAAAAACATTTTAAAAGTACGGTAATTTACTGTTATAAGTTTATAACAAGTAAAATAAATGCTACTCAATATATCTCATCACATTAACCTGTATATAACAGTGGTTAGAACCTACATGTCACAAAATAATGGTTTTATCACAACCTAATGTTTTAACTAAGTAAAATGATGAAACTTTTAAAAGAAAGTGACTATTCTTTACCTGATTGATTCCCTTTTTCTCTTTTTACACATGAAGCTAATTAAATAGGGTTATCAAAGGTATTTGTCACGGATAATCACAATACTTAGGTTATAAAAACGTTACTTTTGAACGTTTGAAAAATAACGGTTATTTTAGTGATCTCTGTTTAATTTAGATTTAACGAATGTATTTAATATTGTTCATTTAATGGACGTCTGTCATGTTGGGTGATGAATTAATAGTGGCTTAATTTAAAGAAACAAGGTTTATAGTTATTCAAAAAGTTTTGGCGCTTATGTTCTTTTAAAAATTAGCAAATTTGGGTAAAAAGTAAAAATATCAAGTATTTTCTTGAATTCATATGAAAATATATTTTTGTATTATTTCAATGAAATTAATTCATAAATGTATTACACCTTAGACAGTATTAAAGATTAGTGCCATTAAAAAAATAAAAATTACATCACCAATACGCCATATTAACTCTTTATAGGTAATTAAGTATTATAATAATTTAATATGATCTTTATTATACATGTAGCTGCCTTAATAATAGAGTTATGTAAATGTAGATCTTTTTGTAAAATTTTGTAACAAAATACACCTGTGCATTTTGTAATTTGTAAATAGAAATACATAAAATGGCTTTTAATTTTGACATTAACTTTTAAATTAACGATTTCGACTAATAATATAGTGTGTAAGATAATAAATAAATTATTTATAAGGAAATCCTTTCATTTATTTAAATACCTTTTTCTTTCATTCGACGTAACTACGTTGTTTGCGGCTTGGCTTTGTATCAGTGGGTACAGGGTTAAAATCCCGCTTGAGCATGTACCAATGGAAATGAAGTTTAATGAATTTCTATGTAAATTTTCGTAATAAAAATACATTTACGAAATGCGTCGAATGATACGATGAGGGAAGACATCGTGAGCAAACCTACCTGCTCTCAAAACAGGTGATAGTTAGTGCTCGTAAATGGAGACACGGCTTGCCATCTGTCGTATTAAGTACTGACTCAACACGTGGGTTCGTGGTGGCCATAGAATTACTACCTCCGAAATCGCGGAGATTGTCACACGAACGTCTGGCTACCCCGAATGGTTTTATATGAAATTGAGTGTGTATCAATAATGGTCGCTATTCTGTCACCTCTTGCAATATTACAGAAAGGCAGCTAGTTGTGTTCAAATACCAGACTTGCAAGGAACGTATTAAAAAACACATTTGATAAAGTTTAATAATTTTATTTTACATAACAATTGACTAAAAGATAAATTAACTTACAAGCTAAGTAGGTACTTACTATACATTATTTTGTATTTAACATACATTGATATTGATATATTGATTATGTACAATCGGATATCTGTGTAGGAATGTTTAACTATAGACAAAAAATTCATTGACTTATAGAAAATGTAAACCCTATAAAAAAATTACATTATATACGACATTGTTTCTTTTGGATAAAAATACATACTAACTAGGTATTAGTTGTAGTCTTTTTCTCTTTCAAAGCTTTCTGTTTTGCCGCTTTCTCCACATTTGCGGCTCGCGTCTGAAAAATACATAAATCACTACATAGTATAAAACAAAGTCGCTTTCTCTGTCCCTATGTCCCTTTGTATGCTTAAATCTTTGAAACTACGCAACGGAATTTGATGCGGTTTTTTTAATAGATAGAGTGATTCAAGAGGAAGGTTTATATGTATAATAACATCCATTAAATAGTGGAGTAGGCTATATATTTTATACCCGTGCAAAGCCGGAGCGGGTCACTAGTAAACGTATACACCGCAAACGATTTTGAGATACTCAGCGGTTGATGGTAAAAATCAGTTAAAATTCCAAAATGGTCTTTGGCTAGACGAAACCCAATATCTATCTGATATTGACTATCCAACGTGACAGGTGGGAATTGTAATTCGAAAATGCTGTTTATTTTTTTACTAAATATCAAATAAATATTTTACATATATGTATCTCACTATTGTTTTTATACTTAAGTATGTATCTCTATTTTTTCTTTTTGGTTTAGTTGGTTTCTTTAGGTATATCTGCTATTATTATTTTATAACTTGTCTGTTTTTCTTCTCAGTAAAACATATATAATATAGTAAACTTAATTATTTAAGCGTATACTCTTAATTACTGTATCTATAACAGGGTTTATTCCTTTTAAATAAATACTGTCAGTCAAATGTCAACGTACGCCAAAACGTTACAGAGAGGTAATCTGGGTTGTCAAGACTGTCATTCGGTCATTGTCTGACATTTAGCCATTAGTTATTTGTGCCACGCGTTGACCATTTAAAATACCATCATATGATATGGTTTAAGGTTGTAGAATGCTATTTTGGTTTACACTGTTGTGTGCATATATTGCAATGAGAATCCTACTTACGGTATTTTTGTGGAATCAAATTTCTTAAATGGATAAATGGACAGCACTGTTTAAAATTCTATATTGATGCAGATCTTTACTAACTTTCTTCCTAACATTTCATATGCAACTAGGAGTAAATGCAATCTATTGGGCAACAGGCAATATACATACATACGCGTTCACGACCATTATACCTTCCGGGGTAGTCAGGGGTTCAGGTGTCCATCTACGTTAATTGCAAAGGTAGTAATTTTATGGCCACTTCGAACCAACATGCTTACCAGATAGTCAGTACTCAATGTGACAGAGGGTAAGCCATGTCGCCATTTACAAGCACTAACTATTACCTGTTCGAGGAACAGGTAGGTTTCTTCACAATGTTTATCCTCACCATATTTTCCAAATTAAATCTATCATGAACATACTAGAACTAAAGATGACTAATTAAATAGATAGAAGCATGTGAGCATACATCGACGCCCTGCGTGGCGCAATCGGTTAGCCGCCGGAACGCTAATCGTGAGGTCCCGGGTTCGATTCCTGGTGGAATCAGAGTTAAGAACTATGCTTTTCTTCTGCTTTCCAGTCTGGTCGTTGATTATATATGCTATATATGTATTTATCTATGTATAATATGTATATATTTCTTAAATATACGTTGACTAGTACCCTTAACACAAGTCTTAAATGAACTTACCAAGGGGCTAGTTCAATTGGTGTAATAATGTCCAAATATTGTTATTATACCTGGAGAGACACAACTCGCTTATGCAAGCTCATCATTGTATTAGATAGGACAGTCAGCTTTTCCTTATTTGACGCTATCTCTGCCAGCTGGAAATAAACAAAACCGTAGATAAATATTTATTTACTATGAGAGACCGGGTCATATCACGATATGTAATATGTCGTGATATGACCTGGTCTCTCATAGTAAATAAAATGAGTATAATTCGTAGATAAATAATTTGTCAAAGGTTTAGTATCAGACACAGTTTTGAAAATGAGTGGCATTAAGTATGTATAACTGCCGAGTGAGTATGAGGTGTATGAATGTTGAGGAAGTGAAAGTGATTTATCAGGATCAGGATAGATTGAGATCCGTGATCTCTGCCTACCACTCTACAGGGAATTGGCGTGATGTATATGAATTTTGAACATATGCTGAACTAAACAAATTTCTATTTTAGTACACATTGAACTAACTCCCAATGAGCCTTGACACTAATTATCATCAGATCCTAATATTTTCAATACATAATAAACACTTTTTCAATACACAATGTATCAGCAATCACCATAAGATTATTTAATTAAATAATAAGGTTCAGCTTGAATATTTGATGTAGCTAAACTGTATTACTGCTCATCTATTAATAAATTTATATTTAAACATTGATATATTCATAAATAGGCTGTAAATCTTAAGATGTATGGCCTCATAAAGTAAAGAATACAAAAATGTGTCTTGTAAAATATACTGAATAAGGTTAATATACAATATAGAATGAAAAACTTCTCAATTGTGCTTATTGACATGCAAACCTCTGGTTTTCCTACAAAGGTTCTTGAAAGTGTGTGTCGTTTGCTTGAAATTAGCGCAAAATACTCTATGTTGAGACATACATTTCGATATCACAGACTTAAATGTGAAAACTACTAGACTTACCAATGCATCAAAAGTTGCATCGTTTTGTAGATCGTCTAGTTTCCGCCTTTCTGTTGTTACTTGAGCTAGTAATGACTGTTGCCTCTCCCTGAAATATGATAAAATACTTGTGTTATTACAAAATCCCTGAAAGGGTGTACAGAAACAAAAAGGGTTTAGAGAAACTTCCATTAAATTTGGTATTTTATGTTCGACAAAAATGTAAGAAATGTACTAGTACTGATGTTAGAAGCTACCCTATATCTTGTACATAATCCGTCCAGAAAAAGCATTACATTTCACTCTTAAAGAACTTGACTAATACTAGACTAATTTACTAATGTAATTAATTAGTTACTGATGTAAATGATAAATTAAGAACGAAAATAAAACTTACGTCAATTCTCTCAAATGAGTATTTATGGTAGCTAGAGGTGGTTCGTACATTTCCATCAGACCTTTTGATAGTGTGCTTATAGTGTTTATATCCACAGGTTCTACATTTGGGCTGAAATTAAATTGAACATGAAAAGTTATAAACTAGACACCTTTTATTTTAACATTGTAGAAAAGGCATTACCTTTCAGTATTGTCCATTTTTAACTGTGCTGTATCAAGGTTTAAGTTTCGATCTTAATTGATATGATTGAATAATAGTATATAATAAGAATAATATTTAATAAATATCTTGTTTTGGTTTGGATTAGAAGATACGAATTCAAAATTCAGCAATAAGTATCTATCAATTCAATATTCAGTTTTCTGTTTTACGTTTGATTTGTCCTATAATAATTATAGTTATAAATTATGATTATAGCTATGACTATTTAAAATTAAAAATATAATAAAAATACGAACGTAATTAAATTTATAATTAATTTAAAATGTACAACGAACTATAAATAAAATATTTGAGGCAAATCACTGCCAGCACGGAGATTGCCTAAGATGATGGGGCATTGCCGCGCTGAATGGCCAAACTAATAAGCTGAAAGAAATAAGCCCCAGGCCAAGCAATCAGCTAAATTACTGAACAAGGCCACAGTGTCTGGACCTCATGGCCCCAGATTTTGTACCGCAAACGGTCTGAAGATGTACTAAGGACCCAAATTAGAATACTTATTACGCTTCAGGCTTTTTGCGGCAGACGCTGTTGATGTAGCCCCAACAGCAGAATTAAAAACGTAAGATGGATTCTATATGTCGACACAAGTTGCGTCCCACACTAACGCATCCCATTTTTTCAAGGAACAATCTTACAACCGTTTCGCCTAGTTGGGCCTCTTATCTTTTTCGCTAGAATTGCTGCTATAGTTGAGTTACAATTACATTATGAAATTTGCAATGTATACCTACGAATATATAGAAAATACTAATGAAATAAAATAACAGCATTAAAACCATTTAAAATCGTAAATCATTGGTACACAATTTTGATTTTACAATTCTAGATTTACTTTACCCAAACCTTTATAAAAGTTTCGATTTAATTTGAATTATAATTTTGGATCCTTATAATGTAAGTAAAATATGAAAAAAGTTAGCACGAAATAAAAAAATCCTATGAAATTTTATCTTTTTTTCCAACTTTTATATTAAGAAATGATAAATAAGTACTTCCAAGTTTTATCATTAATAATCTAAAATTAACACACTTTAAGTCAAACAACAAATATTTTGTTTAGGGTCTTTACTGGATACTAGTGAAAAATTCGGTCTATATTTGTTAATTGACAGTTATCAACCAACAGTTCGACGACCTTGGAAGTCAATACCTATTCTATCTATTTATTGAACATTACGGCGACTACATTGATTCAAATTATTGTTTATTTTGACGTGATATTACTAATAAACGGATTTCGGCTTTGAACTATTTACACGTGAAGAACGAGATATCGTTAGCAATTGTGATTCCAATCGTTATTATGTTTATTTCAAGGAAGCGTTGGTCCTAACCTATACATATGGTTTCGGTAAGTTATAAGATAATTTTTTTATAGTTAGAATAGATTTCCCTCCAATCTCTTGTTAAATATATATCGTATGATATGCCTAGTTCCTTTTATACTCTCTCTTCTTTAAAATTACTCTCATATCTTAGAGAAAAGACACCCCGTTTACGTATCTATTTAAAAAATTGAATAACCTTATAGAGTTGTTCATATCTATTACGTGTATATCTCTTGTACCGTTTTTCTTTATCTTTGTTGATTGTTAGTAAATCATGCGAATTGATATTGTTATGGTAATTATCTCTTACATCTATCTCTTAAAAAAGAATAAGATATGTTGGTTTGAGCTCTTTGTTTTCCCTAATATGGTTAATATCTATTTTTTTTATAATACAGAAATGTGCTAGTGTATTATATACATTTATGTACTGTAAACTGTTTATTGTAAGACAAGATGGATGATTATTATGTAATAACTTCCATGTTTCTTCTGAATTCTTTGTTTACAAAATAACCTATGCAATTTAACAGTATTTTTTGTTATTTTATTGAAACTTTAAAATAAAATCACATTTTTTACACTGCATTCCCTTGTTGTTAATAAGACTCAATCATCAGTATTGTCAATTTAAAGAGATTTTTAATAGAACTTATTATTCTTTAACTATAAATTTTAAAAATAGTTATTCATACTTATTCTATTCAAGTATAAACAAAGTATATAATCATTTTTCATCTTTCTATGGCATATGTTATTAGCATTCTTAACTAAAATCACTTCTCAATCTAATATGTATGTACCATAGATTAGATACCCATGGTGAGGAAATCTGCCTGTACCATGAACAGGTATAATCAGCTCAGTGTGTAAATGGCGACATTCCTAACCTCCTATCACATTGTGTTTTATCTGGTCAACTCATGGATTTGATGTTCATTCCTATCAAAACTTACCTTTATTCACCATTCTTTATATATAATATATTATAGTCACAGTGCATTGATGGATTGAAATATTTTCATTAGAGGCACTGTATGCTCAAGCGGGATTTGAACCCTGTACGCACTGATATCTTTTATTTTAAATATGAAATGGCAATTATTTAAAAAAACCCAATTTTTACAATTGTTTTCTGATAAATGTATTTAGTTTTTGCTCACAATGTTTTGTCTCACCTTAGTATACCTACTTATACCTATATACTACCTGTTCCCCAAACAGCTAATAGTCAGTGCTTGTAAAAGGTGACATACTAACTTACTACCTGTTACATTTTGTTTGTCTTTTTGTCCCTTTTTAGTGCAACCCAAGAGTGACCATCACACAAGTACATTTTTTTTCTATTGAAAACATATGACAGTAAGATAGTCTTAACCTGTGTTTGGTTGTTCCAGGTTCACATAATCCCCCATTCATGTTATCACAGAAGATTCAAGTATTTCTTCCATACCTTCTCCGTAAGGTCACCAGACGAAAGTGAGAGTGCCGTTACTAAAAATGGAATCAATTAGAATAGGCAAAAATTTAATTTATAAGTGTTACAATACTATAGACTGAATGTAGAATAATATCAAAGATAGCATAATGAAGAAGGTTTTAAAGCGAAAGATTCACGAGGAGCATGAGTGGGGCTCCTCGGACAGTGTTGTGGCGGCCGCAGCGAAAACAGTGTCGCCAGACTTGACAAAAGTGAAGAAAGAAAAACTGACTGACACGGATTATGATCTCCAACCCTCAATGTCGTATTACTACCACCCCGAATCCTATCCTAATTATTCCTATACATCGACATCTTATTCGTCCTCCATTAGCAATTCAAATTCTAAACCCTTTACGTTCACGTCTCCTTCAAAAACTCACACATATACCTCTCAAACTAATACCGTGACTGGGTCCTCTAAAATGAACAATTTCTTCCCTAAATCCTATACCACAGCGACAAAAACATATACCTCATCCTCCAAAAGCTATACTTCACCGAGTAATTACGAATATTCATCCCCAACGTATTACGATCCTAACATGTCATACACCGCCCCCATGCCTAATTCGATGACTTATAATTTCAATTCCTTTCCCAACTCGTGTCCCATGCCTTCATACAGCTCTGGATCGGACAAAGTACCAGTGTTAGAGACCAATTTTACATTGTCACCCCCTCTCCCGCCACCGTTACCACCTCCTGCAATAACGTCACCTACCGACAAAAGCGCAGAAGCCTGTCGCGACTTCATCAGAGGGCAGTGCATGAGGAAATCAGGTTGCAGGTACTCCCACAACATAAGTGAAGAACAGAGGCGAGGGGTGTATAGATTTTGCTACAACTTCCAAAATTCAGTCTGTACAATGCCCGGTTGTAAATACGTACACGCGACAGTGTCTGAAGAGGCCAAGTTTTACAAGACAGGCTTTCTACCGCCTCATTGTACCGCGCATTACAGAGCTACGCCCCCGCCTCCGCCGTTACCGCCGCCTCCGCCCCCGCCCCGGACTACGCCCCCTCCGCCGCCACCTTTACCGCCCCCGGGTTTACCTCAAACTGTTCCACCACCAGTTTTACCCCCAACTATACCGCCACCAAGTATGCCGCCACCAAATATTCCCCCTCAAAGAATGCTGTCACCTCCGCCACCGCCACTACCACCTCCGTCGCCACCGCCCTCCTTGCCGGACCTCTCAGTACCTCCGCCAGGATTCCCCCCAGCAGAGACCTCTGACGGTGGATGCGCGTACTGCGAAATAATGGAGAATCAACTGCAGCAGGCTATCAAAAAGCGAGATAAAGTTATACAGGAAACAGAACACGTGCGGGCACTACTAAAAGAGTTGGAAGAACGGGAGAAAAGGCTAGAAGCCATGATGGCGGATCTATCCGAGCCTATGCCTCCGCTTTGACGGATCCGCTCCGGCTCTGGGATCACGTGATAAAGCTCGCCCTGCATCCCGTACGGATGTGAACCGGGTCGCGGGTTCAGAGGAGTTTGCTCCTTATTCGCGAAGCTACATGCCAAGGAAGCATGCCGTCAACGTACTTAGCGGATGCAGTACCTCATTAACATGACGATATTTTGTACGTTTATTTTATTAAAAAATTTCACACTGTTTTTTTTGTTTTAATTGTCTATTGGTACCTTTAGGCGTCATTTGACATGTGTCCAGGGGCCTTAGTCCACTAATTAACTATGACGGCGATACAACGGCGTCTCAGCTGAAAAAGTGGTTGCAGCTAAAATTTAGATTTATCCAATTGTACCTCGATAGTGACTCAATAGCGCGTCAGTAGTGCTTCAGTAGCAACTCAATAGCACACTCGCTTACGATTAAGCATAGACAAAGCCGTCAAAACAATAGTGGAGTTCCAAAATAACGCGATTGAACTGATATTTTGAAATGCTTTTTTGTACTTCAGACGCAGTTATATAGCGCTTCAGTGGCGTAATGTTGTTAGTAGAGTTCCAACTGTCAAATTACTGAAGTACTATTGTACCACAACTAAACTAATATTGTGCCTAAATGCATTGGTAGACTAAGGCTCCAGGTTTTATTTCGAGGTTAAGGCTTCTATCTGTGATATAATTGCTTTTTTGTATCTACAATTGTAATGAGATTGCTGTCATACTATTTTGCCACATATGCATTGTATGTTTTCACACTTTTTTAACTTAATAGGTCGCCTATGTTTAATATTTCAATGATAATAATAATTATTGAGGACACTTACACCAAGCCCCTTGGTAAGTTCCTTTAGGACTTGTGTTAAGGGTACCAGTCAACGTATTACAATTTACAACAGGGGTGTCCAAACTAGATGGGACCTAGGGCCAATAAAAAAGAATAAATACATTGGTGGGCCGCAAAATATTTATTAAAATGACAAAATGGTAATAGCAATATCGTTATTTTATTATCTACTTTTTAATAAAACTAAGTTAATCAATCAGCCTATGACAGTCCACTGCTGGACGTAGGCCTCCCCAAGGTAACGCCACAAAACACGATCACTCGTGGCCCTCAGCCAACCACTACCAGCGACCTTTTTCAGGTCATCAGTCCATCTGGCAGGGGGGCGTCCTACACTACGTTTACCGAGACGCGGTCGCCATTCGAGAACCGCTTTGCTCCAACGGTCGTCGGTTCTGCGACAGACGTGACCGGCCCACTGCCACTTCAGCTTGCAACATCGATAGACAATGTCTACGACATTGGTTCTCTGACGGATAATCTCGTTCCGGACTCTGTCCCTTAACGAGATACCCAGCATCGAACGTTCCATTGCCCGCTGAGCGACATGTAATCGGTGAGCCAACCCGACTGTCATGTTCCACGTCTCGGCACCGTATGTCATTACAGGTAGGACGCACTGATTGAAAACCCTGGTCTTAAGACACTGCGGTAGTGGCGACGAGAAGATATGACGCAACTTCCCGAATGCTGCCCAGCCCAGCTGCACTCTTCTGGAAATCTCACGCTCGAAGCTGTCCCTACCCATTTGTAGAACCTGGCCCAGGTAGACATATTCCTGGACCACTTCGAGCGTTTCTCCACTGATCGTGATCGACCCCGGGACAACGAGCTCATTGAACATGACTTTTGTCTTGTCCAAGTTCATCCGGAGACCGACCGACCGTGAGGCAGCGTTAAGACTATGCAGCATTCCCTGTAAATCCTGCAGCGAATCCGCCATTATGACAATGTCGTCAGCGAAACGGAGGTGCGTGAGGTATCTGCCATTGACATTGATACCCATCCCAGTCCAATCCAGAGTTTTGAAGACGTCCTCCAGTGCGTTCGTGAACAGTTTCGGGGAGATGACATCCCCCTGTCTCACTCCTCTGAGCAACTGTATAGGACTTGTCTTTTGGTTTTGGACTTGAACAGATATCGATGCCACGCTGTATAGGCTCCTCAACACCTGCACATAACGCCAATCGACCTGGCATCGCTGCAAGGATTCCAGAACAGCCCAGATCTCGATGGAGTCGAAGGCCTTCTCGTAGTCCACAAAGGCAAGACACAGCGGCTGGTTATACTCATGAGACTTCTGTATAACCTGCCGCACTGTGTGGATGTGGTCTACGGTACTGAAACCTTTTCGAAATCCGGCCTGCTCCGGCGGCTGGAAGGCGTCAAATCTTGAGGCCAGACGATTTGTGAGCACTCTCGAGAACAACTTGTAGACGTGGCTTAGGAGCGCGATAGGCCTATAATTCTTCAATAGGGCCTTGTCTCCCTTTTTGAAGAACAAGGCCACCACGCTCTCACTCCACGCCTTCGGGGTAGTCCCATTAGCTAGGACGGAATTAAATAGGTGCTTGAGCTTCTGCAGGACTGGAGCTCCTCCCGCCTTTAGAAGCTCCGAGGTTATTCCGTCTTCGCCGGGAGCCTTCCCATTACGAAGTTGTTTGAGAGCGCTCCCAATTTCGTCTTCGTCCACGAGCGGGAGATCATCAGTGTAGTGGCGCACCAATGTGGCTCTTGGGTCCTTCGCATCGGGTGGAGGCTTCGGGGCATGCGAGGAGTATAGATGGCCGTAAAAGCCCTCAACCTCTTTAAGACTAAGTTAAAGCTATTATTAATTAAAATAAGGTATTATTATATGCAGTGGGTGCAGATCTCTTTTTTAAGTCGGTTAAAAAGGTTCAATGGGCCGCAGCAATCTAAACCGCGGGCCGCATGCGGCCCGCGGGCAGTGGTTTGGACAGCCCTGATTTACAATATTTAAAAAATGTATACTTATTATGCATAGATAACAGGTAAGAAATATATTCTACCAATTTCATGTCATGTTTAGTTACGAGAAGGGATACTAGCAGTGATATCTTTAATAAGATAAGCGTGTCTGGCACTGCATTACCTGGGACGCGGGAGACGACGACTTACCTTGGTTAATGTTAAACAAAGTAGGTATTGGTCCTTCGAACCGGAATTTTAGATTACTTCTAATATTGCTAGTGACTTAATATAATTGTAATCGAAGTTATTACCTGTGCTGATATATACTTAATATATTAATTTCCGTCATTCATCCCTTTCGGGGTGGGCAGAACCTTGGACATAGCATTCATAAGGGGTATAATATAATGGAATAATGGTGACAGGTTGCTAGCTCTTCGCCCAATCAATCCCATTTACCCCTGGTCCTTTAGTCGCCTTCTAAGACATTATAGCATTCTTTTTATGTCATGCGTAAATATGTTGCAAATAAATTGAAAAAAAAAGTTGTCTAGTTAATATTTTATTCTATTTACAATAACATCAAGAACTATACGTAGAATTATTAAAAAGATTCAAACACAATATAAAGAGATTGTGCGGTGTAAAATGATTGTAGTCTTTTGCAAAACATAAATTTATTTGATGTTAAATACAGAATTAAAATTGGTAAGTGACATTTCAAGTAATGTCAGTCATTGTTACATAAGTCACTTTAATTTAAAAAAACACCATAATGTAATTAAATATATTATTTATAGACAAACAAAATATAGGGTTATTGATTAAATAATAATTAAGTTTTCAGGTATTAAATGCTTTAATGTTATAATGGTGGAGTAGTCAGTCTTTACAATATAGTCAACTCTGAAAAGGCAGTTAACATAATATTTAGAACATGACCAACTCAATGCTGTAATTACAAAAGTGTATTTATATGAAAAATTAAACAATTCATTTAATTATTACTCTCCTTACATAGTTTTCATTAATTTGCACCTCCAGTATAATATATTTGCTGAAATAATGACACTGTCACACTGACATTTCCTTGACACATTCAAGCGTCAACCTATAAGAGTACTCTACATAGTCCTATATGAACATTTCATTAAACTCTACTTAAAAATTCCTTCTTAATCTGTTCTCGTTCTGCCACTGGTGGCAAATAAGGCTTGATACCCTTCCTGCGTCTATCAGAAGTCACTGAACCCTGAAATAGATAAAACAATGAACATAGTGTAAATTAATGGTAAATATTCCTTGTTTTTTAATTATGTCCTAAATTACATACTGCGCGATTGCATTAACACACAAGCAAGATATAATAAACCAAGGTAAGTGTGAATAAAGAAAATTACCCAGCCAGCAAAGTGAAGTCGGCATCCGACTTATACTGAACGTTTACGTTCAACAAACGTCGGATAAAAGGTTTAAGACGACTGCTAGCGAAATAATGTCCCATGAACGTCGCTAAACCATGGTTATGCAACGTTATAGTGACGTTTTAAATTGAACGTTTTCTTCTGACCGTTGTACGATCTTTAAGTGCCTAAATAGTCATTTAAGAGGGGCCTAAACTATGTCCAGCAAATGTTTACTGGACGTCTAGCTGACTATCCTAAAACGATTAATGGACCTAAATTTATCAGCTTGGTATATATTGATACACACTCACCCAGAACTTTTTGCAAATATTGTAATTGTCAAAGTAGTCCTGGCATTTATCAGCTACATAGTGGTTGCGGTTCAGACAATCATACGACGCCTCTTGCTCCTGAAAGATATTGAAAACATAATAATACATATACATATATACGTTCACGTCTCTTAATTCTATATGTATGTATTATCTCTTAGGTCGTTTTTTATCACGAGTATTCCTTCAATGGGGTTGCAATGTCATTTTGAACTTTGATTAAAGGTTACTAACCCATTGTGCAATTGATTCCATTTACCCTTAGTTCCTTAGTCGATTCTTATAACACTACAGGTTGATTGGCAGCTAGTTAGCATTCTTTTTATGTCCCAGTATAGATCTTGAGTATGTAATGTAAACAAACGATGGAACCATTTCCCACCAATCACAGGAGATGCTAACTAGCTGCTGAATGTATGTTTGAGGTAGCCATAGAATCACTTACTCAACAATTAGAGAGAGGGACACGTAAACACTATATGTCACATTTGTGGCCTATATTCTAGAGCAGGGCTGTCCAAACCACTGCCTTATTACCATTGGTCTGTTACCATTTTGTCATTTTAATAAATATTTTGCGGCCCACCAATGTATTTAGTCTTTTTTATTTTCTTTTCTTTTTTTAGAATTGCTCTTGGCCCGTACTAATCCAAGTAGTTGGATTGGTCTTATTACCATTTTGTCATTTTCATAAATATTTTGTGGCCCACCAATGTATTTAGTCTTTTTTATTGGCCCTGGGTCCCATCTAGTTTGGACACCCCTGTTCTAGAGGATAATAGATTTGATAGCCACATAGTCCTGTGTGGTCAATGATTGCGAAGCCTTTGTATGACTTGGAAAAATGAGACAATAGAAGTTAATTGTCAAGAGTATATGACAATGGCAAGTTGAGGTAGGTAAGCAATTTATGTATACACTAAGTACCTACTATGCTTGCAAAAGAGTAACAAAACGGTACGCTATTTTATTTGTAGATTGGTCAGAATCATTTATTATACAGCAGTATTTTGTCTCTTTTGATTGCTAGCTTCATTCTTATCTAACTTATGTTCAAGTAATAACTATTTACACCAGGGATGATAGAAAAATGTATGTTTTTTAAAATAGTGGTTTAATAGTTTAGTGGTTCAATATGAGGCAGAAGTAACATATTATGTACTTACTCTTAGGCATGGATTGTTGATCATCAATGCGGGATCATCAGATTTTTTCTTTCCCATGTCTAAATCAATCAATACTCAATCTGTAACCACAGCAAACAATTTATTGGTTATTAGTACAGTATTCAGAACACAGAATAATATAATTGTGGACTTTTGGTTGAAAAGTGGGTTAGATGTAGCCTAAAATAACATACTAAACAATAGCAAACATGGACAAGTGAAACTCTGACTAAATACCAAATAGATAGCTGCTACCAACTATGTTTTAAAATCACATGAATTCTTTACATTACGAATAATAAAAAATGGTACTATTCATTGAATATGTATGTTATAACAAATAAACAGGATCTCACCTTTCAAATATTTCTTTTAATAGGACTACAATATATATTATTTTGTTGTAATTAATTATTATTTTATATCAGTTTGCAATATAATACATATTTTTTTGTACTTTACATAATGTTTTTTTTGTTCAAGATAATAACAATATTCAATTAAAATGTTCAGTCAATGTACGTGACTATTTCACTAAATACAGTTACTGAAGTAATTAATTAGTCGCGCCGCATCAATAAATGCTTTAAATAATTAATAACTCAGTATAACTTTTAACCTTATAAAAACTGCTTTCAATAATTTTAGTATTAATTATTATTGTTCATCGGTTGGGTATGATAACTACAGTCTAAGGCAAGTGTCGTGTATAGTGTCCTTATAGCAAGCTCTAGAGTCTGTTTTCATTTACATGTCAGTCATTAACTTAAATCACATCGTGAATAAACTGTCGCGTCAATGAGAACATATATATTTATGAAATTAATTACGACGACGACGCGACAACTGTATTTTTTTGTATTAATCCATTAATTTAATAAAAATGAAGCTTTAAAACAATGCAGATTTATGAAAAAAGTGCCTTATTTTATTAAATAGTTATTGTTTAGTGTGTTTTACTACGAATCTATGTCGACATGTCGAAAACCAAGATCGCCGCTAGAGTTGATAGTCAAGTAATTGAAGTTAAAACTAAGGTAAAGAATGCAGATAATTATTGTGTAGGTCACGTAATTTATACGTTATTGACGCCACAAACTTATCAGAGGGACGTCTATTTGCTTTGTGTGGGCGGGTTGCATTGTTTGTGGGCTGAAACGCTCAATGGATTCTATGATTCATCCATAATAAATTCATTGCATGCATTTCTCAACATCTACTGTTCTTATTTACTCTATTTGGTCTAACTACATTCCCAGCTCCTTTTGTAGCTCACAATACGCGGCCAAAGCGACTTTTAAAGTTCTATTTACTAATAGTTACTTGGCTATAAATAACTATCTAGGCATTATTAATACCACCTAAATTAGTACGTAGGTACTAAATAGACACTATTTACAAGTTGATAACACTTGTTTGCTGCTTCCCTCTATACAGAGAAGGCTAAATGCTATTTATGGTGCCATAGATAAGGAAAAGGTTTTTTTCCTTCTAACATTCATTGTACCTTACCCTGTTACAAATTTGATGACATCTGTTTTTATTCTATTGAAATACCAGATCAGCAGTGGTGTATGTTGGTGTATTTTATTAACAATTGGTTAAAACATAATAATAACTGATAATGATATGGTACAGACCAGATTCGCAATCTATTTTGGACTAGTTACCCCTTTTCCAAAAAAGTGTTATCCCCATGGCTAAATTACCTACTTTCAAGATAAATCCCCTTGTTCATGCAAAATATTAATTATTTGTTGTACAGTCAGTGCTAAAACGCAGTCCCAGTAACTTTTTATAAGGTTTACATTTATAAGAACAAAAGACAATTATAAAAAGATACTGGGACTACACTTTTAACGCTGACTACATGTACAACAACCTAAACAATACACCACCTAGTTATCTTAAAAAAAAATAATAAGAACTTGTGTTCATTTAAATGGAATTGTTTTTAGACCTTTTCAACCCCCAGAAGCAGTTTTGTTTATGTCAATGTTATGTTTATGAAACCGATATCAACCGCTTAGGAAAACCCAAACATTAAAAGAATTATGAATACATTTCCCCTTTCCTATTTTTACATATCAAACCATGTTTAAATTGATATTTATATCTCTTTGTTTTCTGTATTATTCTCCTAATGTTCACAGCAAGGTTGTCATAGAAAAATCTTCTTTAGCAGGGTTTTGTTAGACCACAGTTAGATGACTAATAAAATAAGTGCTATTGAGTTGAATGTCCTTAACAGGTTATCAGTTAGGACAAACAGTTTTATCTTATTCTGAGTGCTAACATGTAGATGAATCATCAAATACTGTCTTTTAGACTATTATGTGAAAAATAGAAAAGCATGTAAGAGAAGATTAATGGGTGTGAGTGAGGCAAGAGATTTGTCAGGATCATTCCAGGTGGCGATTGATAGTCTCTGCCTATGCTCTTGCACATGTAGAGGTGTGAATATATGTATGTAGAATATTATGTATGGTACACTTTGATCCTTAGGATACATCAAATAATGGTCTAAATATTCAATTGACACATTTTTATAAATCCCTGTTTCTACAACTTTCAGAATCTGACAGGTTTTCCAATAGATCTTATAGTTTTGTAGGAATTACGTGGACACTTACCAAAATGGCTTACAAGAGAACATACATCATTTATACAATATCTTTGAAATGAATCTACTATAACTATATAATTTGATTGTTAGGGAGATATTGACATAATTTTCAATGAAATTATTTTGTTTATTTGCTTAAAAAATTAACTAAAATTTGTGAAGTTAACACTTATTTCATATATGCATATAGTTTGAAATTATTTGAGGAGCTAAAATATTTGTATTGCCACATTTACATTGCTTTGATTTAGTAACAAGTAATAACTAAGTATGTAAGTAAGTATTATGCAATGAGGATAAGGTTGAATATGAATATCTTGAGTATAGCATTGATGCTTCAATTTTACTCTGGCTAATATAAATTGACTATTATACTTGGATAAAAAAATGCATTCACAGCCATTAATCCTTGCGGAGTAGTCAGGGTTTCCGGTGTCCATCTCCACAATTGCAGAGGTAGTATTATCCTTTGGCCACCTCGAACCCACATCTTGCCCAGAAAATCATTACCCAATGTAACAGTTGGTAAACCATTTACAAGCACTGACTATTACATGTTCAGGGAAAAAGTATGTTTCCCCTTTGTTTTTTCCTACATAGTATTTAGTATATTTTACAAATGTATTTTTATTGCGTAAATGTACATAAAATCAGCACTACGTACCCACTGATACATGGTCAAGCCCCAAACGACCGAGCTACACCTAATTAAAAAGAAAAGAAAGAAAGAAAATCGTTTATTCACTGCTATACATACACATTTTAACATAACACTATTTATATAGACTTTGATACAATAACAATACTCATACATATAAGGAGTAGGCACTTGATGCAGTGAAAAGGTGCTGTCTCAGAATTCGATGCAGTTAAGCAGCATCACTGATCCTCCGACAGCACCCAAACCTAAGTCTGTAAATGCTGTATAAGTAATTAAATGCTGTATTAATCTAAACTTAATTTAATTTTCAGTTTGACGCAGAGTTCAGGCGTTTCTCACTGAACCGTACAGAGAAGTTAAAGTATGAGGAGTTCAAAGCCCTAATCGAAAAGCTGCACCGACTCCACGATGTGACCTTCCTGATTTCCTACACGGATCCTCGCGATGGTGATCTTCTGCCCATTAACAATGATGATAACTTAGCCAGAGCGCTGCTGAATGCAAAACCGTTGTTAAGAGTTATTATACAAAGAAAAGGTATGTTGTAATATAGTTTACTAGTGACCTTCTCTGGCTTCGCACGGGTATAAAATATATAGCCTACTCCACTATTTAATGGATGTTATTATACACATAAACCTTCCTCTTGAATCACTCATCTATTAAACAAAACCGCATCAAAATTCGTTGCATAGTTTCAAAGATTTAAGCATACAAAGGGACATAGGGACAGAAAAAGTGACTTTATTTTATACTATGTAGTGATTTTATAAATTGAATGTTTGCCACAATCTTGAGTGTCAATGAGTCGAAAGTGGTCTATCAGGATCGGGACAAATGGAGATCCGTGATCTCTGCCTACCTCTCTACATGGAATCAGGCGTGATGTGTATGTAACTGTAGATACAAATCTGATTTTCTACTATACCTAACTATGGGACTTTTCTCTTGAACGTAATTACTGTTCGCGGTCTGTTGGGCACGCTATGCATACACTAGTTAGTCATTGTTGGACTTAATTATCTGTGCATCCTTTATGGTAATGTATGTGTGTGTGCTTAATGCTCTTGTGGGTAGATAGAGTTTTTGGTAAAAATGAGAAACAAATTTGTGTTTTTTCTTTCATTTACGTACATAATTTTCAATCGCTAATAGTAAGACAAAACATCGTGAGGAAACCTGCCTATCCCTCGGGATAGTATAGCCAGTGCCTATATACGGCGATACGGTTTACTACCTATCACGTTGGGTTCTGTCTATCTAGTGAGAGGGCTTTGATTGGCTCATACCTAACATGCCTTCGAAATTTCGGAAATGGGCACTCAAGCCTCTGACTACTCGCCCATAATAAAAAAAAGGGAGTGTGTATACACAAGTCGTGAAGCGTATGTTATGTTTTATGTTTTTAAAGTTTTGATGAAAACGAAAAACAAATATGTGTTTTTTCTTTCATTTACGTACAGAATTTACAGTTACGTTCCATTTTCATCAAACATACGCTTCGCGAGATAGACAGCACCCAACGTGATAGGTAGTGAACCGTATCGCCGTATATAGGCACTGGCTATTACCTATCCCGAAGGAACGGCTGGTTTTCTAATGATGTTTTCCCTCACAGTTAGCCACTGTAAATTTTGTACGTAAATGAAAACCACATTTAAATTTCATTCATCGGTACATGTCAAAGCCGGGATTCGAACCTAGGACCTTTCTCATAAGAAGTCACAGGGCTTACCAACTGGGCTACATCTAGCTATGAAAAACAAAAACAAACGCATTCACGACCATTAACCCTTGCGGGGTAGTCAGAGGTTCAGGTGTCCTTCTCTGCAATTGCGAAGGTAGTAATTCTATGGACACCTCGAACCCACGTGTTAACCAGTTAGTCAGTACTCAATGTGACAGGTGGTAAGCCATGTCGCCATTTACAAGCACTCACTATTATCTGTTCGATGAACAGGTAGGTTTCCTCACGATGTTTTTCCTCACCGTATAATTCGATGCATTTCGTAAATGTGCTTTATATTACGAAAATGTACATAGAAATTCATTTCCATTGGTACATGCTCAAGCGGGATTTGAACCCTGTACCCACTGATACAGAGCCAAGCCCCAAACAACTGAGCTACGTCTAATTACTGTCCAATCTATGGTTACTGATATGTATATTTCGTTTCAGGAGATAGTCTCGAAGAATTGAACGGCTATGGCACGATGCGTCCCAAGAACATTATTTCCTCAATACTAAGTGGGACCCCTGCTAAGAACAAAGGACTGGCGATATCAAATCCACATGATTTTAGGATGGTAAGCAACCTTCGATATATTTATATGTAGTACTAGTGACCCGCTCCGGCTTCGTACGGGTATAAAATATATAGCCTACTCCACTATTTAATCTTTAATGGATGTTATATACATATAAACCTTCCTCTTGAATCACTCTATCTATAAAAAAAACCACATCAAAATCCGTTGGGTAGTTTCAAAGATTTAAGCATACAAAGGGACATAGGGACAAAGAAAGCGACTTTGTTTTATACTATGTAGTGATATATGTCACAGTAAAATAACAAGATCGGTAAACTTCGAATTTCTCTAGAAAATTTATAAACTTTCAAAGGATTCTGAACGGAAGATGAATTTATAATTTTACGCCCGTGTTTTCGTAAATTTTAAAAATTGATTAAACTCACACGTAAAATAATAAATAAGCAATGGCGCACTCATTGGTTAATTAAGTCACGTGTTCCTTCTTTTCCACAGAAATAAATGGAATTGTAATAAGGTCACTATAAAGCATAGAATATTTATGCTTAAAAGTGACCTAAGAGAAATTATATCTCTAAGCTTCTTTACACCCCGAAAGGGATAAAGGAACGTAAATGTATGTATATGTATATACATGTTGATAGGTAATAGGAATTTTTTACTTATAATCCGAAATTGGCGGATTTAATAAGAAGAATAATAATTAGGACACTATTACACCCTTGTGTTATGGGTTCTAGGCAACGTATATTTAAGAAATATATACTAATTAATATATAATTAAATATAACATAAATTCCACGCCATACTGAATTACGACGCAATCCGAGGTTGGGAATGAAATGGAATTTGTGGGTTCCAAAATGGAATTTGTTGAGATTCCATTCCGTTTTTTTCTCATAATTGAGGAACAGAACAGCATGTACGAAAAGGTTAATGATTGAAGCAAAGGAGATTTATCCGGATCGTTTCTACCTATCCCCTTAGGGACATAAAGTCGTGTATACATGTATATTAATAGACCTAAACCTATTTTTAATAAATGACTATTGCCTATTGCAGGTATCGGCTATCATAGATGTGGATATAGTCCCAGAAACGTGTCGAAGAGTGAAATTACTAAAACATGGCTCCGATCGACCGCTAGGATTCTTTATAAGGTATTTACCATCACGTGTTAAGTCCCTTTCGGGGTAGGCAGTGCTTTGGAGACATATTTTATTGGCGGAAGGTCCTTGGCCATTCAAAAGCTACGTTTCATGAGATAGTCAGCACTTAACGAGACAGGTGGTCTTCTATGACATCACATTTCATGTATATTCGTATCCTTTAATATCTTTCGGGGTCGACAGAACCTCAAAGACAATAACTGACAAATTCTTAGGCACTTATAGCATTCATATTTAAGTTATGATGACCAATAATGGCAGGTTGCTAGCCCATCGCCAAATACATTGATTACACCCTTATTTCCTCAGTCACCTCCTACAACATGCCGTTTACGGTAAGAACTACAGCTTTTTTGCATTATTTATGTGTCCCAGCTAGTAACTATTAATTCGTTTAATAAGTTACTATTAATGCATATCTGTTAGTCAACTTATCTCTTCAGGTATATCTTAAACGTTAACAGAGTAAAGTATATACATACATACACTTCACGCCTGATTCCCTGTAGAGGGGTAGGCAGCGATCACGGATCCCCATTTGCCCCGATCCTGATAGACCACTTTCGCTAAAGTATATACAAATCATAGATTTTCTAATAGCCTAACATTGACAATGGTCATTCACGCCTCTAGCTACCCCAAAACGAATATGTTTCATGAACCCTACATATACATACATATCATGCCTGTATCTCTATAGAACGGACCCGAATCTGACATAAAAACAACATACGCTTCACGACTTGTATATGAGGCGGGGTAGTCAGAGGCCCATCTCCGAAATTTCGAATGCATGTTAGGTATGGGTTACTCGAAGCCCGTGTTTCACTAGATAGACAGCACCCAACGTGATAACGTATATAGGCACTGGCTATTACGTGTCCCTCGGGATAGGCAGGTTTCCTCACGATGTTTTCCTTCACCGTTATATTTGGACATTATTACACCAATTGAACTAGCCCCTTGGTAAGTACATTTAAGACTTGTGTTAAGGGTACTAGTCAACGTATATTTAAGAAATATATACATATTATATATATATATATATATATATATATATATATATATATATATATATATATATATATATATATATATATATATAATATATATATATATATAATATATATATCATATATATATCAACGACCAGACTGAAAAGCGTAGTACTTAACTCTGCCTCCACCGGGAATCTTGGGGACCTCACGATTAGCGTTCCGGCGGCTAACCGATCGCGCCACGGAGGTCGTCAAATATATAAGTATAACTTAACTTAAGTATAACTTATATATCTATTTATATCACCAGAGACGGCACCTCAGTAAGGGTGACCCCGAACGGAGTGGAGCGTACGGCGGGCATTTTCATATCACGACTCGTCCCAGGCGGGTTGGCAGAGTCCACGGGCCTTCTAGCTGTCAACGATGAGGTCCTAGAGGTGAACGGGATTGATGTGTCCAATAAGACACTGGATCAGGTATGTGATATACACTCAAGACTGTTAAGCCTTATAGGGTAGTCAGAAAGTCGGGTGTCCATCTCTGTAATAGTGGAGGTAGTAATTCTATGGCAACCTGGAAACCACGTGTTGAACAGATAATCAGTACTCAATGTGACAGGTGGTAAGCCGTGGCGCCATTTACGAGCTCTTACTATTAGCTGTTCAGGGAACAGGTAGGTTTCCTCACGATGTTTTCTATCAACGTAGTAGGTATGAAAGGGCTATGGTTCATAAAAGGGCATTGGAACCTTTAGTAACATATAGCCTTAATTTTTAATATACTCACGTATGTGTTTAACATCTATGATCGATCGAAAACCGGTATATTAGCCCTGATAAAATTTAAGTATTCTACTTAAACCTACTAGCTCATACCTAACATGCAATCAAAATTACGAATGTGATCACTCAAGCCTCTGTCTACCCCGCCACATTAAAAAAGGGAGTGATATATGCATACAAGTCGTGAAGCGTATATATGTATGTTACCATAGAAGTTTGAGGTCATATATCCCGTACTGTTATCCTTCGTATACATATTAGGTATCCTGAGGTAAACTCTTTCTTCCAGGCATGTTGTAAGAGGCGACTAAGGGTGTAGGGATAGATGGAATGTATTGGGCAATGGGCTCACAACCTGTCAGCAATGATATGACATCGCGACCCGAATATTATCTACCACAATAAGTCGTGAAGCGTAACATCTAAAATCTACTTTTTTCTTTTAAGGTGACAGACATGATGGTAGCCAACTCGTCGAACCTAATAATCACGGTGCGGCCAGCCAATCAGAGAGCGGGGGCGGTGCCAAGCGTCACGCCCCCCGCCCCGCCCTCTCTGCCGAGTGAGCAGGACGACGATAGGTGAGTTTTTAACCTTATTTATAGTATATTCACATTAAGAAAATAGTGACGTCATTATGACTCCACGATTTGACCAATTTGACGTGGCAACGGTTGTCCGCCATTGGTCGAAGAGACTTGTTTTCTCATTATCTAACATCTTATTGGTCAGTTTACTTTTGTATATCAAGACGTCTCTATTTAAATAACTCGAATAGACTATAGAGCCAAACGTAGTGTAGGACGCCCCCCTGCCAGATGGACCGATAACCTGAAAAAGGTCGCTGGTAGTGGTTGGCTGAGGGCCACGAGTGATCGTGTTTTGTGGTGTAAACTTGGGGAGGCCTACGTCCAGCAGTGGCCTGACATATTGCTGATTGATTAATTGAGAGCCAAAGTAGAAGTTAGAGTTGAAGGGGTAGGCCGCGTAGAACTTATACAGATCAAATTGGAGACGTTCTTCTCAAGGCGGGTGTACGTAGTGAAGAATAGAAGAGCATGTATGAAGGTTAATGGGTGTGAGTGAAGCAAGATAGATTTGTTAGGTTCCAGGTTGTGATTGATACTCTGCCTATTTTTTTAGGAACGTAAAGCCGTGAATATATGTATGTACGTATGTATATAAACTTTATTTAGTTATAACAAATATGAGGTATTTAAACTGGAATTCGAATTATGTTTTAGACAAATGCTGCCGAAATTAGTCTCGTTTTTTATTGCACTTATTGTGAGTGGAAATGGCAAGGGTTGATTATTGCTAATAGGTTGCTAGCCTAGACTTAGGTCTTGCCTTCTTGTAGGACAAATGACAAAAATTCAATTGTAGTGTTTAAGCACAGTCAGCGCTAACAAAAGACAATATTTTACATATTAAAACTGGCGCCACTATACATTGTCATGGCCACTACACGTTCGCGTGCTTCGAAATGAAAAATGTTGTCTTTTGTCCTTCCTTATAAACGTAGACCTTATAAAAAGTTACTGGGACTGCACTTTTAGCGTTGACTGTACATACTACAGACAACGTACAAATAATACTTGTACTAACAAATTCTCTCATTTCCAGTCGCTTCGATCAAGACGACCAGGATGAGGTGGTGGACCTGACAGCCATCACCCTGGATGACCAGACCAAGCAGGAGTTCCCCCACAGCTTACCCAGCAAGGACGATGGCCAAGTTCTGCACCTCTAGTTGTATCCCCCACGTTAATGGGTAAAGAAAGAAAAGTTTCATAAATTCCACTCCATACTGAATTCCGACGCATTCCGAGGGTGGGAATGAAATGGAATTTGTGGGTTCTAAAATGGAATTTGTTGAGATTCCATTCCGTTTTTGTTCATTCCATTTTTGTATAGTTTTTCTGAGGTTCAGTATTGGCTGTTGCAGCTCTTTTTTTTGTGTTTAAAGTAAATTGTGCTATCTAATTAATATACAGTGAGATTTTATGGGACTGGATTCCAATTTGTTCAAATTAATTGGAAAATGTTGTGAAAAACTATAGTATGTGCATTTTTTATAGATAAAAATTTAAAAGTTGGCCTACTACGACATTAAGTGAGATTTTTCTGCAGTTTTCCATGTATAAAGGTATTATTTTTTGTCTTAATCATCATAATTATCTTATAGTTGTACTTTTTTTAAAAGACATTATTTACTTATCATCAACGTGTGTCGGCAAATATTAAGAAAATCAACTTTGATTATTAAATTTGTATTTACACAATATTATGAAAAACTTCGTTCTATCGTAACATATCAATAAATATTTAGTGATATTACGGTGAGGTAAACATCGTATGAAACCAGCCTTATATTGTAATTGCCTATTATTTGTTTGTAATAGGTAATAGTCTGGTGACACGCGACACCACTTATTCGGTGCTGACTATTTGGTGAAAGTTGGTTCAATTAGACTTAAATGAAAATCATTGAGGCTGAATGAAATTATGCATCAATTTTCACTTAAAAAATGTTTTTTATATATTATTAGTGTAATGTCAAACAATATTTCATTAAAAACGCCTCATGAAATCTAAAATCAAAGTATTAATACTGTAATTATCATTTATAACATCTAAATCTCGAATATAAAATGCCTTTTTTTTGTACATTTACAATGTTAATAAACATGAATCAGGTTAATTACATATATGCAGCTGTGTAATATTATTAAATAGTGAAAAAAATCTACTTAATGAGATCTTTTTGGAACGTTAACCGAAAATTTGTTATTTTTGCCAAGAAAAATGTCAGATACTTCCATAATTGTTAAATAGTTATCGAAAATAATAAAATAAGCTACTTTATGAGATTAATAATGAAATTCCATCCACTTTACACACGTAAAATAGTATAATACGTTAATATCGGGTAGTAAAATAATGAAAGTTTTTTTTCTATAAAAAATAAGAAAAAAAAACTTTTTGTCAAAAAATAAGGCAGCTTAAAATATTTAGTGCTTTAATATTAGTCTATGATTTTAATATATGTTTATACCTATACATCACATTATTTACGTATCTAGAAAATCTGATCAAATGATTTAGTATAAATATAAAAATAATTAACCATTTGTATCAAAATGTATTAAAACCATTTTTTTTATTATTAAGACTATTAATATGTTTTCTCAGTATTTTGTACACTTTCTTATTGAGCGATGCACTAGTAACCTATCACTAATTGCTGAAAAACCACCTTAACTCCAATTGCTATGCTAAAGACCATACAAACATATTTTATAACCCAAACTTCTGAGTACCCTTTTAAAAAACGTGTTCTTGAGTCACTTTGGCATACAAATTGGATTCTTATGTTAATTTCAGCATTTTGTGATAGTTTACTATCACATCACCGTAGCTACTTAAGTATGGAGAAGAAATACAGCTATTTTCTTTCTATTTAAGTCCCGGAAGCTAGAATATGTAAAAGAAAGTGTATATTCATATTAGTATTTCGAAATTTGTACCCATATTTGATTTAGTTATAAATATATCTATAATTTTCAAAAGGGCACATAATACTATTAAATACATTAACATGAAAAGTCGGTTACGTAGGGACCGGCCCAATAAGACATATGACAGTCAGATAGACGCCATATTGAATAAGGGTGACGTTAGAAGTACCTATAACCGCGGTGTAAGAGTGTCAATAAAGCGACAGTGGTTTGTCATTTAGGACAGATGGGATTCCGTGATCTGCCTACCCCTCTACAGGGAACAGGCGTGATATGTATGTATGTACAGTCAACGCTAAGAGTGCAGTCCCAGTAACTTTTTATAAGGTTTACGTTTATAAGAACAAAAGACAATATTTTTCATTTCGAAGCACGCGAACGTATAGTGGCCATGACAATGCATAGTGGCACCGGTTTTAAAAAGTAAAATATAGTCTTTTGTTCTTATAAACGTAAACCTTATAAAAAGTTACTGGGACTGCACTTTTAGCGCTGACTGTACATTAAAATGTGCCCTTTGAAAAATTGAATATTCCAATATATTATTTTTTAGTAGATACGTGCTTATAAGTCGGTAATTATAAGTTTATTTAATGCCTATATTTTGTTAGGTCCTTGTATTATAGTAATCAGTGAATAGTCTTAAATGTCCCTAAATGTAAGTTAAATTTACTTAAAACCCCCCTTATTTTTAATGTACTTAATTTTCCTTTAAACACCCCTCGTATTAGGTATTCGAAATTAATATTTTATTGGTTGAAACGTATTTTCAAGTATTATTTAGGTAATGGTGGCCTTATAAAAAATGTTAAAGAAATTACATATCTATGGCTGATTTTATAATGATTTACGTGTACATACACACTCACGAACTTACAGATATAGCTAATTATTATGTATATTATACATTCACGTCCTTTAATTCCCTTAGGGATGGGCAGAACCTCGAAGACATGATGATAATATCTCATAGGTCACTTTTTAGCATATTAGGGTTGTGATTTCATATGTAACATTGTAGACATGTTAACCCATCACCCAGTAGTATCTATTTACGCCATTCCTACGAGATGCTTGGAAGAACGGCAGCTAGTTAGCATTCCTTTGAAATCCCAGCTAGCAAGGGGCAAATATGAATGAAATTTAAAAATACAATACAATAAATATTAATTCGTATTTAGCCTATTTTTTTATGAGACGAAATTATCTACATGCATATCTTTTATGCATTTTGGGATAAACAGCAACTTAAACACATAATATAATAATCTCCTTGGTCACTTAAATATCATACTTTACTATTAGTAATAGGGTCGTGATGTTATTCATATAGAATATTTGTAACTAATATCTAGCTCAACTCTATAAATTCCATTGTTCCCTAGTCCCTTAGTCGCCTCCTACGACATGCCGGGAAGAACGGCAGCTATATAGCATTATATTTTATCTATGTGAGTGTATATGTATGTAAATACAATCTTTGTAATTGTTATGTAAAATCGGCCATTAAAATTTATGTAAATGCATACATTCCAAGCTAATTAGGAATTTTTGTAACGAATTTACAATTGAACATATTATAGAGATCGTGTTAATTATTATATTATGAAAATTATATTGTACTGAAATGGTGAATTTGTTTTATTATGCCTAGTTACTGACTACTCTTTACACACATTCAATCTTTGCCTTGACTATACATATTATTGATTCGACGTAGATCAGTTTTCTGGGGCTTGGCTCTGTATCAGTGGGTACAGGGTTCAAATCCCGCTTGAGCATGTACCAATGGAAATGAAGTTTAAGTTTTGAAGTTTAGTTTCTATGTACATTTTCGTAATAAAAACGCATTTACGAAAGGTATCGAATATTACGGTGAGGGAAAACATCGTGAGGAAACCTATCTGTTCTCCGAACATGTAATAATCAGTGCTTGTAAATAATATCCGGTCAACACGTGGGTTCGAGGTGGCCATACAATTACCACCTTCGCAATTGCGGAGATGGAAACCTGAACCTCTGACTAGGGTTAATGGTCGCGAACGCGTTTGTCTTTTTACTATCGCGCGCGTTGTTTGACTATCTAGTTCTTCAAAGTTAAGAGATTGTACATTGTAAGTAATAATTATAAAAAGCGTTTATTTACAGCCACAAAAACATACACACAAAACGAATCATTTGAAACTTACAAATGAAATGAAATGCTTTTTATTCAATATGAGGATTATAAAATAACTTATTGAAAATAAAAAAAAACATTTACACCGGAAAAGTTGTCATTACAATTAGTTATTTTAAAAAAAATCTAAATAATTTAATGGCATTTTGTAAAGCAAAATCCTGCAGAGATGAATTGACAAGAAACTCTGCAGACATATTTCAATACAATACAACTTAATTAAATAATCCATCAGAATGAGACTGCAGCCTAACCAGCAACCAACGAATATTATGAGCAAACTAGGGGGTATGGCTTGTGCATGTTATTGTCGCAGCAAAAGGGTTCCAACTCAGCTGGGTATGTACTTAGATGGGTGACCAATTGCGACCAGAGCTGTTTGCGAAAAAACCTAATAATAATTGTTTTGGTCCCGTACGTAAAAAGGTACGTTAACTACCTCCCGTTCTTCCCGACATGTCGTAAGAGGCGACTAAGGGACTTGGTGCAACTGGAATCTATCGCGCGATAAGCTAGCAACCTGTCACCAATTATCCATATTGTTACAACCTAAATATCTCTCTCTTTAAGGCGCTGTCTATCCCGAAAGGGATTTTAGCACGAGAATGTGTATGTATGTATGTGTTAGTACTAACTGTTATGTCGCCACCTTGGCTGCGTTTTAAAATAGGTAACCCGTACCTAGATAATATAATAGATCACTCTCTAAATAGAATCATTTCATCAGGCCTCAACTATTGTGTTGTTCTCATTCATCAATCAACCACTGCTCAGATATGGACACTGTTGGTAAGTTATAACCTTTAGAGGAGTGACTATAGGTCAGGGAACAATAGTTATATGTGGTCATTAACCATAAAAGTTTTTGTTAAAAAATAAAAGTTAAGATACGCTTAGATCCATAATAGTTATTCATAGGAAAACAACGGTACATTAAGTCTGTGAATTGTAGTATAGATGTAGATAATTTTGATTAAAAAATATATTTTTGTACCAGATACGCTTTGTTCATATCACTACATAGTATAAAACAAAGTCGCTTTCTCTGTCCCTATGTCCCTTTGTATGCTAAAATCTTTGAAACTACACAACGCATTTTGATGCAGTTTTTTTAATAGATAGAGTGATTCAAGAGGAAGGTTTATACGAGTATGTATAATAACATCCATTAAATAGCCAGAAGTGCGAAGCCGAAGCGGGTCGCTAGTATATTAATAAAAAGTTCTAAGAAATCTTTTATATTTTATATATTCTTTTATAATATTGTGAAAAATAGTCATTCTACAAATATCCTCGGATATATAATCGTGTCTTTGAAGCTTAAGCCACCCCAAAAGTGAAAAAACGTGAAAGAATATGTACGTAAAAAGATTTCCTCGTTTGCCGTTTTGTTTTTTTACATTTTAGTCAGTTGTAAGTGATAAAGATGTGAGTAATTTAGGTACATAGTGATTGGCAGGTGATAAAATAATTATACAAACATCAGATTAGTATTTATTAACTTACATTTCTATTATCTATATAGATCTAAAAAAATATATATAATTTACACTTCGTACGGTTATTCTTTATAAAAATAAAAAATAAATGTAATAATAAACTGTTAAATATGTAGAATAAAATTAATGTCAACAATGATAAAAGATAATTTAAAATTCAAAAAATTTATTATACTAAATTTCAACAATGAAATCTTAACAATAAATTAACAAATTATTTACAAACTTAAAACAAATTAAAATAATTTAACTATAAATTGAATATATCTAAAAATTTGTCGCTGTCGTTGGAGCGCAGAGTGCCCAATATGCTGGCAGCGTTTCCCCTCTGAATTGCCAGACTATTTCTCTGGCGAAGGAAGCAACCAGCCCTAAATAAATACAATGAAATAAATATAATAAATAAATAAGTATGCATCTGCCAAGGGGATCGATGACCTGAAGAAGGTCGCTGGTAGTGGCTGGCTGAGGGCCACGAATCGTGTTCGGCGTACCCTTGGCGAGGCCTATGTCCAGCAGTGGACTGGTATAGGCTGATTGATTTACGTGTGTGTTAGGGACGCGTCCTACCAAAATAATCCGGGAATTTCATAAAATAGCATCTAAATTATGAATTTACTTCTTTATCCAGTCGCAATATAGCAAAACATTTACTAATTTATAATAATAAGCGTTTATTTACAGCCTCAAAAACATACACAATACAAAACGTTTACATTATGCATGTTATTGTCGCAGCAAAAGGGTTCTAACTCAGCTGGGTATGTTGCGTCTGGTGGCAAACGCAACGCTGGTCTTATGTCAGAACAGAACAGAATATGTTATCAGTATAGACGTGAGTGAAGCAGCTCATTGCTAATAGTCTACATGACATATAATCACGTCCTTCTACACCTTAGTGTGGACACAACCTCGGAGACATAGTTTCTCGGTCATTAGTATTGGAAATGACATTAACATTGAATTATTTGTGACAGGTTGCAAGGCAATGAAAGAAAATAAAAACAATTTAAATATTTTTAAAAATAAAATACACTTTACGACTTGTGTATGCATACTCTTTTTTATTGTCAGAGGTTTGAGTGCATTTCTCCGAAATTTCGCAGCATATTAGGTATGAGCCACTTCAAGCCCGTATCACTAGATAGACAGCACCAATCAAAAGATACTGAACCACAAGGCCGTATACAGGCACTGGGTATTACATATCTCAAGGCAGGTTGCCTTACGATATTTTCCGTCACCGTTAGTGACTTTATATGTACGTATGTATTTGAAAAGACAAAGAGACACGCGTTAACGATCATTAACCTTTGCGGGGTAGTCAGAGATATTGGTGTCACCGTCTGCAATAGCGAAAATAGTAATTTTATGGCCACCTCGAACCCACGTGTTGACCAGATAGTCAATACTGTGACCGGTGGTAAGCTATGTCGCCATTAACAAGGATTAACTATTACTTGTTTGGGGAACAGGTTGGTTTCCTCACGATGTTTTCCCATACCGTATTTTGTGTATTTTATTTTCGATGCATATCGTAAATGTATTTTTATTACGAATTCATTAAACTTCATTTCCATTGGTACATACTCAAGCTGGATTTGAACCCTGTACCCAGTGATACAGACTGAAGCCCCAAACAACTGAGCTACGTCGAATTTAACATCGTAGTACATATGTACCTGAACCGGGATTCTAATGAGCCCATTAGGCTACAGCCGCTCTACATTCTATATTATAGCAATCTAATTAACAGACAGTATTATGCAGTGTACAGACTTTAACTATTATTTATATAGTCAAATCGATTACATCCTCTTCCGACGGTGACCTCCGTGGAGTGATTAGTTAACCTCCTTAACGCTAATCGTGAGGTCCCTGGTTCGATGCCCGGTGGAGGCAGAGTTAAGAACTACGCTTTCGTTTTGCTTTCCAGTCTGGTCGTTGATAATATATGCTATATATGTTATCTATCTAAAATAAGATTATATTTCTTAAATATACGTTGACTTACCCTTAACACAAGTCTTAAATGAACTTACTGAGGGGCTGGTTCAATTGGTGTAATTGCGTCCAACAATATTATATTATATCCTTCGATCCCTTTCAGGTGGTCAGAAACTTGTAAACACAACATCTTAGTTAACAGCTCTATTACGTTTAGTGTAATAGGAATGTGATGGTATTGATATAGAATATTGGTGACAGATTGCTATCCCATCACCTGCTACCTGCTAAGACATGCCAGAAACAAAGGCGGCTAGTTAGTAATGATTATCAACAATACATACACATCACGCCCTTTTTCCTACAGAGGGAGACAAAGATTACGGATCCCCTTATTTCCTAATCCTTGCAACCCACATTCGTTTCTGCTGCTGCTGCTAAATACTGCCCTTTGGGTAAATACTGGTAATGAAACCAATGCCAAGCTCTGGATCCAGAAATAACCTCACGACCTACACTCCACTGGAGAGTGCCAGCATCTCTAAATATACAACAGTTGTCTTTCAAACGCTGGAATTAGCACACGTTTATTATATTAATATAAAAAGTGAGTGATATTATGTGATAAGTGGCTTTTCTCTGTTTTTTTAATTTGATGATTTTGATTATGTATTGTGTGTTTGAAAGTGGAAAAATTAAAATAATTATGGAGTGTATTCGATGTATGTGAGTGTAGGAAAAACTGAAATAATGAAATTTATATATGTTTCGAGTGAATGAAAGTGAATCGGTCCCGATCCTGACATACCTATTTTGCTTCATTAATTTATATGTTTAGTTCCCTAATTCTAAAATGAAATACATCATACTATAATAAGGCAAATATGTTCAGAAATGCTTTTGATGTCCCATCAAATAACATACCTTATTTATCTACATTTATTATATAGTATTATAGGTAAAATACATATACATTCACGTCCTTTAATTCGGTTCGCGTGGACAGAACCTCGGAGATATAATATCTCCTAGGTAACATGAATATTGGGGTTACGATGTCATTATGGAATATTGGTGTTAGGTTTCTAGCTCATCGCCTAATATATTCTGTTTACCTCTAGTCCCTTAGTCGCCTCCTACGACATGCCAGGAAGAACGGCAGCTAGTTAGCATTCTTTTTACATCTCAGACTAGCTCAGGAGGTTTTATAGGTATAATCAATCTCTGATATTATGTATATATTCATAATAATTTCCATTTTGCTTTCGTTTTTAAAGTACTTTTACCACTGAGTGTGCCGAAGTAAATAGATGCCAGGTATCGATATATCAGCCACTCCCCTGTAGAAAGGAGAGATTTATATGCGTAGAATCCGGGATATTGTGTTTGTGTAGGACATATAAATTGGAAAAAGACACTCGCGTTCACGACTATTAACCCTTGGGGGGTAGTCAGTGGTCGAGGTGTCCATCTCCGCAATTGCGAAGGTAGTAATTCTATGGCCACCTCGAACCCACGTGTCGATGAGATAGTCAATACTCAATAAGACAGGTGGTAAGCCATGTCGCCATTTACAAGCACTAACTATCACCTGTTTGGGGAACAGGTAGTTTTCCTCACGATGTTTTCCCTCACCGTGGCATTCGACGCATTTCGTAAATATGTATATAAATTGAGTTTTATAAAAGACTTGCATCATATCCAATTATCCGGCTATT